>OZ010574.1:10741209-11341209 GCA_963932145.1 Acanthosepion lycidas | reverse complement strand
TTCTAGTTTTTTCACTAAGTATGAATAAAAAATGATACTTCTATTTGGAAATTGCTTCATTGCAGCAAATACTATTCGTACGTTATGTAATGAGACTCTGATGCACTCATGTAGAGGATTAAAGGAAATATTTCTATTGTTTACAATGGTTCATTCTAGTTTTTACACTAAATATGATTGTAAAATGATACTTCTATTTGGAAATTGCTTCATTGCAGCAAATACTATTCGTACGTTATTTAATGAGAGTCTGATGGACTCATGTAGAGGATTAAAAGAAATATTTCAATTGTTTACAATGGTTCATTCTAGTTTTTTCACTAAAGATGAATAAAAAATGATACTTCTATTTGGAAATTGCTTCATTGCAGCAAATACTATTCGTACGTTATGTAATGAGACTCTGATGCACTCATGTAGTGGAGTAAAGGAAATATTTCTATTGTTTGCAATGGTTCATTCTAGTTTTTTCACTAAATAAGATTGTAAAATGATGCTTCTATTTGGAAATTGCTTCATTGCAGCAAATACTATTCGTACGTTATGTAATGAGATACTGAAGCACTCATGCAGAGAAGTAAAGGAAATATTTCAATTGTTTACAATGGATCATTCTAGTTTTTTCTCTAAATATGATTGTAAAATTATGCTTCTATTTGGAAATTGCTTCATTGCAGCAAATACTATTCATACGTTATGTAATGAGACTCTGATGCACTCATTTAGAGGAGCAAAGGAAATATTTCTATTGTTTGCAATGGTTCATTCTAGTTTTTTCACTAAATATGATTGTAAAATGATACTTCTATTTAGAAATTGCTTCATTGCAGCAAATACTATTCGTACGTCATGTAATGAGACTCTGATGCACTCATGTAGAGGATTAAAGGTAATATTTCAATTGTGTGCAATGGTTCATTCTAGTTTTTTCACTAAATATGATTGTAAAATTATGCTTCTATTTGGAAATTGCTTCATTGCAGCAAATACTATTCGTACGTTATGTAATGAGATACTGAAGCAGTAATGCAGAGACGTAAAGGAAATATTTCAATTGTTTACAATGGATCATTCTAGTTTTTTCTCTAAATATGATTGTAAAATTATGCTTCTATTTGGAAATTGCTTCATTGCAGCAAATACTATTCATACGTTATGTAATGAGACTCTGATGCACTCATGTAGAGGAGTAAAGGAAATATTTCTATTGTTTGCAATGGTTCATTCTAGTTTTTTCACTAAATATGATTGTAAAATGATACTTCTATTTGGAAATTGCTTCATTGCAGCAAATACTATTCGTACGTCATGTAATGAGACTCTGATGCACTCATGCAGAGAAGTAAAGGAAATATTTCAATTGTTTACAATGGATCATTCTAGTTTTTTCTCTAAATATGATTGTAAAATTATGCTTCTATTTGGAAATTGCTTCATTGCAGCAAATACTATTCGTACGTCATGTAATGAGACTCTGATGCACTCATGTAGAGGATTAAAGGAAATATTTCTATTGTTTGCAATGGTTCATTCTAGTTTTTTCACTAAATATGATTGTAAAATGATACTTCTATTTGGAAATTGCTTCATTGCAGCAAATACTATTCGTACGTTATTTAATGAGAGTCTGATGCACTCATGTAGAGGATTAAAAGAAATATTTCAATTGTTTACAATGGTTCATTCTAGTTTTTTCACTAAGTATAAATAAAAAATGATACTTCTATTTGGAAATTGCTTCATTGCAGCAAATACTATTCGTACGTTAGGTAATGAGACTCTGATGCACTCATGTAGAGGAGTAAAGGAAATATTTCTATTGTTTGCAATGGTTCATTCTAGTTTTTTCACTAAATATTATTGTAAAATGATACTTCTATTTGGAAATTTCTTCAGTGCAGCAAATACTATTCGTACGTTATGTAATGAGACTCTGATACACTCATGTATAAGAGGAAACGAAATATTTCTATTGTTTGCAATGGTTCATTCTAGTTTTTTTCACTAAATATGATTGTAAACTGATACTTCTATTTGGAAATTGCTTCATTGCAGCAAATACTATTTATACGTTATGTGATGAGACTCTGATGCACCCATGTAGAGGAGTATAGGAAATATTTCTATTGTTTGCAATGGTTTATTCTGGTTTTTTAACTAAATATGATTTTAAAATGATACTTCTATTTGGTAATTTCTTCATTGCAGCAAATACTATTCGTACGTTATGTAATGAGACTCTGATGCAGTCATGTATAGGAGGAAACGAATATTTCAATTGTTTACAATGGTTCATTCTAGTTTTTTCACTAAATATGATTGTAAAATGTTACTTCTATTTGCAAATTGCATCATTGCAGCAAATAGTATTCATACGTTATGTACTGAGACTCTGATGCACTCATGTAGAGGAGTAAAGGAAATATTTCTAATGCTTGCAATGGTTAATTCTAGTTTTTTCACTAAATATGATTGTAAAATGATACTTCTATTTGGAAATTGCTTCATAGCAGCAAATACTATTCGTACGTTATGTAATGAGACTCTGATGCTCTCATGTAGTGGATTAAAGGAAGTATTGCAATTGTTTGCAATGGTTCATTCTAGTTTTTTCACTAAATATGATTGTAAAATGATACTTCTATTTGGAAATTGCTTCATTGCAGTAAATACTATTCGTACGTTATTTAATGAGACTCTGATGCTCTTATGTATAGGATTAAAGGAAATCTTTCAATTGTTTACAATGGTTCATTCTAGTTTTTTCACTAAATATGATTGTAAAATGATACATCTATTTGGAAATTGCTTCATTGCAGCAAATACTATTCGTACGTTATGTAATGAGACTCTGATGCTCTCATGTAGAGGATTAAAGTTAATATTTCAATTGTTTACAATGGTTCATTCTAGTTTTTTCACTAAATATGATTGTAAAATGATACTTCTATTTGGAAATTGCTTCATTGCAGCAAATACTATTCGTACGCTATATAATGAGACTCTGATGCACTCATGTAGAGGAGTAAAGGAAATATTTCTATTGTTTGCCATGGTTCATTCTAGTTTTATCACTAAATATGATTGTAAAATGATACTTCTTTTTGGAAATTGCTTCATTGCAGCAAATACTATTCGTATGCTATATAATGAGACTCTGATGCACTCATGTAGAGGAGTAAAGGAAATATTTCAATTGTTTGCAATGGTACATTCTAGTTTTTTCACTAAATATGATTATAAAATGATAATTCTATTCAGAAATTTCTTCATTGCAGCAAATACTATTCGTACGTTATGCAATGAGACTCTGATGCACTCATGTTGAGGAGTAAAGGAAATATTTCTATTGTTTGCAATGGTTCATTCTAGTTTTTTCTCGAAATATGATTGTAAAATTATACTTCTATACAGAAATTTCTTCATTGCAGCAAATACTATTCGTACGTTATGTAATGAGACTCTGATGCACTTGTGTAGAGGAGTAAAAGAAATATTTCAATTGTTTCCAATGGCTTATTCTAGTTTTTTCACTAAATATGATTGTGAAATGATACTTCTGTTTGGAAATTGCTTTATTGCAGCAAATACTATTTGTAAGTTATGTAATGAGGCTCTGATGCACTCATGTAGAGGAGTAAAAGAAATATTTCAATTGTTTACAATGGTTCATTCTAGTTTTTTCACGTAATATGATTGTAAAATGATACTTCTATTTAGAAATTTCTTCATTGCAGCAAATACTATTCGTACGTCATGTAATGAGACTCTGATGCACTCATGTAGAGGATTAAAGTAAATATTTCAATTGTTTACTATGGTTCAGTCTAGTTTTTTTACTAAATATCATTGCAAAATGATGCTTCTATTCAGAAATTTCTTCATTGCAGCAAATACTATTGGTACATTATGTAATGAGACTCTGATGCACTCATGTAGAGGAGTAAAACAAATATTTCAATTGTTTACAATGGTTCATTCTAGGTTTTTCATGAAATATGATTGTAAAATGTTACTTCTATTCAGAAATTTCTTCATTCCAGCAAATACTCATCATACGTTATGTAATGAGACTCTGATGCACTCATGTAGAAAAGTCAAGGAAATATTTCAATTGTTTGCAATGGTTCATTCTCGTTTTTTCACTGAATATGATTGAAAAATGATACTTCTATTTGGATATTGCTTCATTGCAGCATATACTATTCGTACGTTATGTAATGAGACTTTGATGCACTCATGTAGAGGAGTCAAGCAAATATTTCAATTGTTTACAATGGTTCATTCTAGTTTTTTTACTAAATATGATTGTGAAATGATACTTCTATTCAGAAATTTCTTCATTGCAGCAAATACTATTCATATGTTATGTAATGGAACTCTGATGCACTCATGTAAAGGAGTAAAAGAAATATTTCAATTGTTTACAATGGTTCATTCTAGTTTTTCACTAAATATAATTGTAAAATGATACTTCTATTTGGAAATTTCTTCATTGCAGCAAAAACTATTCGTACGTTATGTAATGAGACTCTGATGCACTCATGTAGAGGAGTAAAAGAAATATTTCAATTGTTTACAATAGTTCATTCTAGTTTTTTCACTAAATACCATTGTAAAATGATACTTCTATTCGGCAATTTCTTCATTGCAGGAAATACTATTCGTACATTATGTAACGAGACTCTGACGCACTCATGTAGAGGAGTAAAGGAAATATTTCAATTGTTTGCAATGGTTCATTCTAGTTTTTTCACTAAATATGATTGTAAAATGATACATCTATTGGGAATTTTCTTCATTGAAGCAAATACTATTCGTACATTACCTAATGAGACTCTGATGCACTCATGTAGAAGAGTAAAAGAAATAATTCAGTTGTTTACAATGGTTCATTCTAGTTTTTTCACTAAATATGATTATAAAATGATACTTCTATTCAGAAAGTTCTTCATTGCAGCAAATACTATTCGTACGTTATGTAATGAGACTCTCATGCACTCATGTAGAGGAGTAAAGGAAATATTTCAATTGTTTACAATGGTTCATTCTAGTTTTTTCACTATATATGATTGGAAAATTATACTTCTATTCAGAAATTTCTTCATTGCAGCAAATACGATTCGTACGTTATGTAATGCGACTCTGATGCACTCATGTAGAGGAGCAAAGGAAATATTTCAATTGTTTACAATGGTTCATTCTAGTTTTTTTCACTAAATATGATTGTAAAATGATACTTCTATTTAGAAATTACTGTACTGCAGCAAATACTATTCGTATGTTATTTAATGAGACTCTGATGCACTCATGTAGAGGAGTAAAAGAAATATTTCAATTGTTTACAATGGTTCATTCTAGTTTTTTCGCTCAATATGATTGTGAAATGATACTTCTATTTAGAAATTTCTGCATTGCAGCAAATACTATTCGTATGTTATTTAATGAGACTCTCATGCACTCATGTAGAGGAGTAAAGGAAATATTTCAATTGTTTACAATGGTTCATTCTAGTTTTTTCACTATATTTGATTGGAAAATAATACTTCTATTCAGAAATTTCTTCACTGCAGCAAATACTATTCGTACATTATGTCATGAGATTCTGATGCACCCATGTAGAGGAGTAAAAGAAATATTTCAATTGTTTACAATGGTTCATTCTAGTTTTTCACTAAATATCATTGTAAAACGATCCTTCTATTCAGAAATTGCTGCATTGCAGCTAATACTATTCATACGTTATGTAATGAGACTCTGATGCACTCATGTACAGGAATGAATGAAATATTTCAATTGTGTTTTTGTGAACGAGATAATAAGATACCCTGAAAAAAAATTTGGCTTTTGTGTTTTGTGTGCGATCTGCTGAATAAAAATTACCAAAAATTAGTCAGCAAAAATCGACATCAATGACTAGAAGCTATGCTAATGTTCTTCCATTCCCTGAATGGCGTGACTAATCAGAATATTATCTTCGTAAACAGAAGTCGTTGTTTTTTGCTTATACAAGGAGACGATTTTTTGTTCTGTGAGACAAAAAAGCTTTGTTGTTGGCATGAAGTGAATGTTGGATTTGTGACCCCATTTTGTCCTCTCTACGGTGTGTGTTGGACTGTTACATCAGACCATCGTGTGAACAGCAATTTGGCTACAAGTGTTGCGGCCGAGAAACAAGAAATCTATTGATTTTGCTATGAGCAGTTGACAGTCTTTTCTTTACCCCAATGTTTTATTGTAGTTTTTTTCACTAAATATCATTGTAAAATGATCCTTCTCATCACAAATGGCTTCATAGCAGCAAATAATATTCCAACATTATGCAATAAGACACAGATGCAGTCATGTACAGGAGTGAAAGAGATATTTCAATTGTTTATAATGGTTCATTCAAGTTTTTAACTAAGTCGCATTGAAAAAGTGTTTCATAAGAATTAGATTCATAGCAGCAAATACTATTCCACAATTATGTAATGAGACTCAGATGCACACATGTACAGGAGTGAAACAAATATTTCAATTGTGTATAATGGTTCATTCTAGTTTTTCCACTAAATATCACTGTAACATAATCCTTCACATCATAAAATGGCTTCATAGTAGGCAAAACTATTCCATGATGATGTAATGAGACTCAGATACACTCATGTACAGGAGTGAAAGAAATATTTCAATTGTTTATAATAGCTCATTCCAGTTGTTTCCCTAAATATCATTGTAAAATGAACCTTGCATTAGAAATGGCTTCATATTAACAAATCCTATACCAACATCATGCAATGAGACACAAATATACAAATCTAGAGGAGTAACACAAATATTTCAATTGTTTATAATGGTTCATTCCAGTTTTTTTTTAAGTAAATCTCATTATAGAATGAACTGTGTCAGCAATAATAGCTTCATAACAGCAAATACTATTCCTCCATTATGTGATGCAACTCTGATTCATTCATCTAGAGGAGTAAAACAAATATGTTAATTGTTTATGATGGTTCATTCCAGTTATTTAGGTAAATCTCATTATAGAATGAATTGTGACAGCAGAAATGGCTTCATAACAGGAAATACTATTCCTCCATTATGTAATGTGAGTCTGATTCACTCATCTAGAGTAGTAAAACAGATATTTTAATTCATTATAATGATTCATTCCAGTGTTTTTAATTAAATCAGATTGTAGAATAAACTGTCTCAGCAGAAATGTCTTCATAACAGCAGTTACTGTTCCTCCATTATGTAATGCGACTCTGATACAGTCATTTAAAGGAGTAAAACAAATATTTTAAGCGTTTATAATGGTTCATTCCAGATTTTTTTACGTAAATCTCATTGTAGAATGAACTGTGTCAGCCATAATAGCTTTATAACAGCAAATTCTATTCCTCCATTATGTAATCCGACACTGATACATTCTTCTAGAGGAGTAAAACAAATATTTTAATCGTTTATAATGGTTCATTCCAGATTTTTTTAAGTAAATCTCATTACAAAATGAACTATGACAGCAGAAATGGCTTCATAACAGGAAATACTATTCCTCCATTATGTAATGCGACACTGATTCACTCATCTAGAGGAGTAAAATAAATATTTTAATTGTTTATAATGGTTCATTCCAGCTTTTTAGGTAAATCTCATTATAAAATGAACTGTGACAGCAGAAATGGCTTCATAACAGAAAATACTATTCCTCCATTATGTAATGCGACACTGATTCACTCATCTAGAGGAGTAAAACAAATATTCTAATTGTTTATAATGGTTCATTCAAGCTTTTGAGGTAAATCTCATTATAAAATGAACTGTGACAGAAGAAATGGCTACATAACAGGAAATACTATTCCTCCATTATGTAATGCGACACTGATTCACTCATCTAGAGGAGTAAAACAAATATTTTAATTGTTTATAATGGTTCATTCCAGCTTTTTAGGTAAATCTCATTATAAAATGAACTGTGACAGCAGAAATGTCTTCATAACAGAAAATAATATTCCTCCATTATGTAATGCGACACTGATTCAATCATCTAGAGGAGTAAAACAAATATTTTAATTGTTATAATGTTTCATTCCAGCTTTTTAGGTAAATGTCGTTATAAAATGAACTGTGACAGCAGAAATGGCTTCATAACAGTAAATACAACTCCTCCATTATGTAATGCGACACAGATTCACTCGTCTAGAGGAGTGAAACAAATATTTTAATTGTTTATAATAGTTCATTCCAGCTTTTTAAGTAAATATCATTATAAAATGAACTTTGACAGCAGAAATGGCTTCATAACAGGAAATACTATTCCTCCGTTATCAAATGCGACACTGATTCACTCATCTAGAGGAGTAAAACAAATATTTTAATTGTTTATAATGGTTCATTCCAGCTTTTTAGGTAAATATCATTATAAAATGAACTGTGACAGCAGAAATGGCTTCATAACAGGAAATACTATTCCTCCATTATGTAATGCGACACTGATTCACTCATCTAGAGGAGTAAAACAAATATTTTAATTGTTTATAATGGTTCATTCCAGCTTTTTAGGTAAATATCATTATAAAATGAACTGTGACAGCAGAAATGGCTTCAGAACAGGAAATACTATTCCTCCTTTCTGTAATGCGACACTGATTCACTCATCTAGAGGAGTAAAACAAATATTTTAATTGTTTATAATGGATCATTCCAGCTTTTTAGTTAAATCTCATTATAAAATGAACTGTGACAGCAGAAATGGCTTCATAACAGGAAATACTATTCCTCCATTTTGTAATGCGACAAAGATTCACTCATCTAGAGGAGTAAGAAAAATATTTTAATTGTTTATAATGGTTCATTCCAGCTTTTGAGGTAAATCTCATTATAAAATGAACTGTGACAGAAGAAATGGCTTCATAACAGGAAATAATATTCCTCCATTATGTAATGCGACACTGATTCACTCATCTAGAGCAGTAAAACAAATATTTTAATTGTTTATAATGGTTCATTCCAGCTTTTTAGGGAAATCTCATTATAAAATGAACTGTGACAGCAGGAATGGCTTCATAACAGGAAATACTATTCCTCCGTTATCTATTGCGACACTGATTCACTCATCTAGAGGAGTAAAACAAATATACTAATTGTTTATAATGGTTCATTCCAGTTTTTTAGGTAAATCTCATTATAAAATGAACTGTGACAGCAGAAATTGCTTCATAACAGGAAATACTATTACTCCGTTATATAAAGCGACACTGATTCACTCATCTAGAGGAGTAAAACAAATATTTTAACAGTCTATTAGGGTTCATTCCAGTTTTTTAGGTAAATCTCATTATAAAATGATTTGTGACAGCAGACATGGCTTCATAACAGGAAATACTATTACTCCGTTATGTAATGCGACACTGATTCACTCATGTAGAGGAGTAAAACAAATATTCTAATTGCTATAATGGTTCCTGCCAGTTTTTTTTATGTAAATCTCATTATAAAATGAACTGTGACAGCAGAAATGGCGTCATAAAAGGAAATACTATTACTCCGTTATGTAATGCGACTCTGATTCACTCATCTAGAGGAGTAAAAAAAATATTTTAATAGTCTATTAGGGTTCATTCCAGTTTTTTATGTAAATCTCATTATAAAATGAACTGTGACAGCAGAAATGGCTTCATAACAGGAAGTACTATTACTCCGTTATATAAAGCGACAGTGATTCATTCATCTAGCGGAGTAAAAGAAATATTTTAATTGTTTATAATGGTTTATTCCAGTTTTTTAGGTAAATCTTATTATAAAATGAACTGTGACAGCAGAAATGGCTTCATCACAGGAAATACTATTACTCCGTTATATAAAGCGACAAAGATTCACTCATCTAGAGGAGTAAAACAAATATTTTAATTGTTTATAATGGTTCATTCCAGTTTTTTAGGTAAATCTCATTATAAAATGAACTGTGACAGCAGAAATGGCATCATAACAGGAAATACTATTACTCCGTTATATAAAGCGACACTGATTCATTCATCTAGAGGAGTAAAAGAAATATTTTAATTGTTTAAAATGGTTAATTCCAGTTTTTTAGGTAAATCTTATTATAAAATAAACTGTGACAGCAGAAATGGCTTCATAACAGGAAATACTATTCCTCCGTTATCTAATGCGACACTCATTCACTCATCTAGAGGAGTAAAAGAAATATTTTCATTGTTTATAATGGTTCATTCCAGTTTTTTAGGTAAATCTCATTATAAAATGAACTGTGACAGCAGAAATGGCTTCATAACAGGAAATACTATTACTCTGTTATGTAATTCGACACTGATTCAATCATCTAGAGGAGTAAAACAAATATTTTAATAGTTTATTATGGTTCATTCCAGTTTTTTAGGTAAATCTCATTATAAAATGAACTGTGACAGCAGAAATGGCTTCACAACAGGAAATACTATTCCTCCGTTATGTAATGCGACACTGTTTCACTCATCTAGAGGAGTAAAACAAATATTTTAATAGTTTATAATGGTTCATTCCAGCTTTTTAGGTAAATATCATTATAAAATGACCTGTGACAGCAGAAATGGCTTCACAAAAGGGAAATACTATTCCTCCATTATGTAATGTGACACTGATTCACTCATCTAGAGGAGTAAAAATAATATTTTAATTGTTTATAATGGTTCATTCCACCTTTTTTGGTAAATCTCATTATAAAATTAACTGTGACAGCAGAAATGGTTTCATAACAGGAAATACTAATCCTCCATTATGTAATGCGACACTCATTCACTCATCTAGAGGAGTAAAACAAATATTTTAATTGTTTACAATGGTTCATTCCAGCTTTTTAGGTAAATATCATTATAAAATGAACTGTGACAGCAGAAAAGGCTTCAGAACAGGAAATACTATTACTCCCTTATATGAAGCGAGACAGATTCACTCATCTAGAAGATTAAAACAATATATTTTAATTGTTTATAATGGGTCATTCCAGTTTTTTAGGTAAATCTCATTATAAAATGAACTGTGACAGCAGATATAGTTTCATAACAGGAAATACTATTACTCCGTTATGTAATGCGACACTGATTCACTCATCTAGAGGAGTAAAACAAATATTCATTTTTTTATAATGGTTAATTCCAGTTTTTTAGGTTAATCTCATTATAAAATGAACTGTGACAGCAGAAATGGCTTCATAACAGGAAATACTATTCCTCCGTTATCTAATGCGACACTGATTCACTAATCTAGAGGAGTAAAACGAATATTTTAATTGTTTATAATGATTCATTCCAGCTTTTTAGGCAAATCTCATTATAAAATGAACTGTGACAGCAGAAATGGCTTCATAAATGGAAATACTATTACTCCGTTATGTAATGCGACACTGATTCACACATCTAGAGGAGTAAAACAAATATTCTAATTGTTTATAAAGGTTCATTCCAGTTTTTTAGGTAAATCTCATTATAAAATGAACTGTGACAGCAGAAATGGCTTCATAACTGCAAATACTACTACTCCGTTATGTAATGCGACACTGATTCACACATCTAGAGGAGTAAAACAAATATTCTAATTGTTTATAATGGTTGGATCCAGTTTTTTAGGTAAATCTCATTATAAAATGAACTGTCACAGCAGAAATGGCTTCATAACAGCAAATCGTATTACTCCGTTATATAAAGCGACACTGATTCACTCATCTAGAGGAGTAAAACAAATATTTTAATTGTTTATAATGGTTCATTCCAGTTTTTTAGGTAAATCTCATTGTAAAATAAACTGTCACAGCAGAAATGGCTTCATAACAGGAAATACCATTACTCCGTTATGTAATGCGACACTGATTCACTCATCTAGAGGGGTAAAACAAATATTCTAATTGTTATAATGGTTCATTTCAGTTTTTATATGTAAATCTCATTATAAAATGAACTGTGACAGCAGAAATGGCTTCATAACAGGAAATACTATTACTCCGTTATATAAAGCGACACTGATTCGCTCATCTAGAGGAGTAAAAGAAATATTTTAATTGTTTGTAATGGTTCATTCCAGTTTTTTAGGTAAATCTCATTATAAAATGAACTGTGACAGCAGAAATGGCTTCATAACAGGAAATACTATTACTCCGTTATGTAATTCGACACTGATTCAATCATCTAGAGGAGGAAAACAAATATTTTAATTGTTTATAATGGTTCATTCAAGCTTTTTAGGTAAATCTCATTATAAAATGAACTGTGACAGCAGAAATGTCTTCATAACAGGATATACTATTGTTCCGTTATGTAATGCGACACTCATTCACTGATCCAGAGGAGTAAAACTAATATTCTAATTGTTTATAAAGGTTAATTCCAGTTTTTTAGGTAAATCGCTTCATAAAATGAACCGTGACAGCAGAAATGGCTTCATAACAGGAAATACTATTACTCCGTTATGTAATGCGACACTGTTTCACTCATCTAGAGGAGCAAAACAAATATTTTAATTGTTTATAATGGTTAATTCAAGCTTTTTAGGTAAATCTCATTATAAAATGAACTGTGACAGCAGAAATGGCTTCATAACAGGAAATACTATTACTCCGTTATATGAAGCGACACAGATTCACTCATCTAGAGGATTAAAACAAATATTTTAATTGTTTATAATGGTTAATTCCAGTTTTTTAGGTAAATCTCATTATAAAATGAGCTGTGACAGCAGAAATGGCTTCATAACAGGAAATACTATTCCTCCGTGATATAAAGCGACACTGATTCACTCATCTAGAAGAGCAAAACAAATATTCTAATTGTTTATAATGGTTCATTCCAGTTTTTAGGTAAATCTCATTATAAAATGAACTGTGACAGCAGAAATGGCTTCATAACAGGAAGCCATATTACTCCGTTATATAAAGCGACACTGATACACTCATCTAGAGGAGTAAAACAAATATTTTAACAGTCTATTAGGGTTCATTCCAGTTTTTTAGGTAAATCTCATTATAAAATTATTTGTGACATCAGAAATGGCTTCATAACAGGAAATACTATTACTCCGTTATGTAATGCGACACTGATTCACTCATGTAGAGGAGTAAAACAAATATTCTAATTGTTATAATGGTTCCTGCCAGTTTTTTTTATGTAAATCTCATTATAAAATGAACTGTGACAGCAGAAATGGCTTCATAACAGGAAATACTATTACTCCGTTATGTAATGCGACTCTGATTCACTGATCTAGAGGAGTAAAAAAAATATTTTAATAGTCTATTAGGGTTCATTCCAGTTTTTTATGTAAATATCATTATAAAATGAACTGTGACAGCAGAAATGGCTTCATAACAGGAAATACTAATACTCCGTTATATAAAGCGACAATGATTCACTCATCTAGAAGAGTAAAACAAATATTTTAATTGTTTATAATGGTTCATTCCAGTTTTTTAGCTCAATCTCATAATAAAATGAACTGTGACAGCAGAAATGGCATCATAACAGGAAATACTATTCCTCCGTTATCTAATGCGACACGCATTCACTCATCTAGAGGAGTAAAAGAAATATTTTAATTGTTTATAATGGTTCATTCCAGTTTTTTAGGTAAATCTCATTATAAAATGAACTGTGACAGCAGAAATGGCTTCATAACAGGAAATACTATTACTCCGTTATGTAATTCGACACTGATTCAATCATCTAGAGGAGTAAAAGAAATATTTTAATAGTTTATTATGGTTCATTCCAGTTTTTTAGGTAAATATCATTATAAAATGAACTGTGACAGGAGAAATGGCTTCATAACAGGAAATACTATTACTCCGTTATATAAAGCGACAATGATTCACTCATCTAGAGGAGTAAAACAAATATTCTAATTGCTTATAATGGTTCATTCCAGTTTTTTTAGGTAAATCCCATTAAAAAATGTACTGTGACAGGAGAAATGGCTTCATAACAGGAAATACTATTACTCCGTTATGTAATGTGACACTGATTCCCTCATCTAGAGGAGGAAAACAAATATTTCAATTCTTTATAAATGTTTATTCCAGTTTTTTAGGTAAACCTCATTATAAAATGAACTGTGACAGCAGAAATGGCTTCAAAACAGGAAATACTATTACTCTGTTATATAAAGCGACACTGATCTACTCATCTAGAGAAGTAAAACAAATATTCTAATAGCTTATAATGGTTCATTCCAGTTTTTTAGGTAAATCTCATTATAAAATGAACTGTGACAGGAGAAATGGCTTCATAACAGGAAATACTATTACTCCTTTATATAAATCGACACTGATTCACTCATCTAGAGGAGTAAAACAAATATTTCAATTATTTATAATGGTTCATTCCAGTTTTTTAGGTAAAACTCATTATAAAATGATCTGTGACAGCAGAAATGGCTTCATAACAGGAAATAGTATTACTCCGTTATGTAATGCGACACTGATTCCCTCATCTAGAGGAGCAAAACAAATATTTTAATTGTTTATAATGGTTCATTCCAGTTTTTTAGGTAAATCTCATTATAAAATGAACTGTGACAGGAGAAATGGCTTCATAAGAGGAAATAATAATACTCCGTTATATAAAGCGACACTGATTCACTCATCTAGAGGAGTAAAACAAATATTTCAATTATTTATAATGGTTCATTCCAGTTTTTTAGGTAAATCTCATTATAAAATGATCTGTGACAGCAGAAATGGCTTCATAACAGGAAATACTATTACTCGGTTATGTAATGCGACACTGATTCCCTCATCTAGAGGAGTAAAAAAATACTTCAATTCTTTATAATGGTTCAGTCCAGTTTTTTAGGTAAATCTCATTATAAAATGAACTGTGACAGGAGAAATGGCTTCATAACTGGAAATACTATTACTCCGTTATGTAATGCGACACTGATTCCCTCATCTAGAGGAGTAAAACAAATATTTTAATTGTTTATAATGGCTCATTCCAGTTTTTTAGGTAAATCTCATTATAAAATGAACTGTGACAGCAGAAATGGCTTCATAAAAGGAAATACTATTACTCCGTTATGTAATGCGACACTGATCCCTCATTTTGAGGAGTAAAACAAATATTTTAATTGTTTATAATGGTTCATTCCAGTTTTTTATGTAAATCTCATTATAAAATGAACTGTGACAGCAGAAATGGCTTCATAACAGGAAATACTATTCCTCCATTATGTAATGCGACACTGATTCACTCATCTAGAGGAGTAAAACAAATATTCTAATTGCTTATAATGGTTCATTCCAGTTTTTTAGGTAAATCCCATTATAAAATGAACTGGGACAGCAGAAATGTCTTCATAACAGGAAATACTATTACTCCGTTATATAAAGCGACACTGATTCACTCATCTAGAGGAGAAAAACAAATGTTCTAATTGCTTATAATGGTTCATTCTAGTTTTTTAGGTAAATCCCATTATTAAATGAACTGTGACAGCAGAAATGGCTTCATAACAGGAAATACTATTACTCCGTTATGTAAAGCGTCACTGATTCACTCATCTAGAGGATTAAAACAAATATTCTAATTGCTTATAATGGTTCATTCCAGTTTTTTTGGTATATCCCATTATAAAATGAACTGTGACAGCAGAAATGTCTTTTTAACAGGAAATACTATTACTCCGTTATGTAATGCGACACTGATTCACTCATCTAGAGGAGTAAAACAAATATTTTAATTGTTTATAATGGTTTATTCCAGTTTTTTAGGTAAATCTCATTATAAAATGAACTGTGACATTAGAAATGGCTTCATAACAGGAAATACTATTCCTCCATTATGTAATGCGACACTGATTCACTCATCTAGATGAGTAAAACAAATATTCTAATTGCTTATAATGGTTCATTCCAGTTTTTTAAGTTAATCCCATCATAAAATGAACTGGGACAGCAGAAATGGCTTCATAACAGGAAATACTATTACTCCGTTATGTAATGCGACACTGATTCCCTCATCTAGAGGAGTAAAACAAATATTTCAATTCTTTATAATGGTTCATTCCAGTTTTTTACGTAAATCTCATTATAAAATGAACTGTGACAGCAGAAATGGCTTCATAACAGGAAATACTATTCCTCCATTATGTAATGCGACACTGATTCACTCATCTAGAGGAGTAAAACAAATATTCTAATTGCTTATAATGGTTCATTCCAGTTTTTTAGGTAAATCCCATTATAAAATGAACTGTGACAGCAGAAATGGCTTCATAACAAGAAATACTATTATTCCGTTATGTAATGCGACACTGATTCCCTCATCTAGAGGAGTAAAACAAATATTTTAATTGTTTATAATGGTTCATTCCATTTTTTTATGTATATCTCATTATAAAATGAACTGTGACAGCAGAAATGTCTTCATAACAGGAAATACTATTACTCTGTTATAAAAAGCGACACTGATTCAATCATATAGAGGAGTAAAACAAATATTCTAATGGCTTATAATGGTTCATTCCAGTTTTTTAGGTAAATCCCATTATAAAATGAACTGTGACAGCAGAAATGGCTTCATAACAGGAAATACTATTACTCCGTTATGTAATGCGACACTCATTCCCTCATCTAGAAGAGAAAAACAAATATTTTAATTGTTTATAATGGTTCATTCCAGTTTTTTACTTAAATCTCATTATAAAATGAACTGTGACAGGAGAAATGGCTTCATAACAGGAAATACTATTACTCCGTTATATAAAGCGACACTGATTCACTCATCTAGAGGAGTCAAACAAATATTTTAATTGTTTATAATGGTTCATTCCAGGTTTTTAGGTAAATCTCATTATAAAATGAACTGTGATAGGAGAAATGGCTTCATAACTGGAAATACTATTACTCCGTTATGTAATGCGACACTGATTCCCTCATCTAGAGGAGTAAAACAAATATTTTAATTGTTTATAATGGCTCATTCCAGTTTTTTAGGTAAATCTCATTATAAAATGAACTGTGACAGCAGAAATGGCTTCATAAAAGGAAATACTATTACTCCGTTATGTAATGCGACACTGATCCCTCATTTTGAGGAGTAAAACAAATATTTTAATTGTTTATAATGGTTCATTCCAGTTTTTTATGTAAATCTCATTATAAAATGAACTGTGACAGCAGAAATGGCTTCATAACAGGAAATACTATTCCTCCATTATGTAATGCGACACTGATTCACTCATCTAGAGGAGTAAAACAAATATTCTAATTGCTTATAATGGTTCATTCCAGTTTTTTAGGTAAATCCCATTATAAAATGAACTGGGACAGCAGAAATGTCTTCATAACAGGAAATACTATTACTCCGTTATATAAAGCGACACTGATTCACTCATCTAGAGGAGAAAAACAAATGTTCTAATTGCTTATAATGGTTCATTCTAGTTTTTTAGGTAAATCCCATTATAAAATGAACTGTGACAGCAGAAATGGCTTCATAACAGGAAATACTATTACTCCGTTATGTAAAGCGTCACTGATTCACTCATCTAGAGGATTAAAACAAATATTCTAATTGCTTATAATGGTTCATTCCAGTTTTTTTGGTATATCCCATTATAAAATGAACTGTGACAGCAGAAATGTCTTTTTAACAGGAAATACTATTACTCCGTTATGTAATGCGACACTGATTCACTCATCTAGAGGAGTAAAACAAATATTTTAATTGTTTATAATGGTTTATTCCAGTTTTTTAGGTAAATCTCATTATAAAATGAACTGTGACATTAGAAATGGCTTCATAACAGGAAATACTATTCCTCCATTATGTAATGCGACACTGATTCACTCATCTAGATGAGTAAAACAAATATTCTAATTGCTTATAATGGTTCATTCCAGTTTTTTAAGTTAATCCCATCATAAAATGAACTGGGACAGCAGAAATGGCTTCATAACAGGAAATACTATTACTCCGTTATGTAATGCGACACTGATTCCCTCATCTAGAGGAGTAAAACAAATATTTCAATTCTTTATAATGGTTCATTCCAGTTTTTTACGTAAATCTCATTATAAAATGAACTGTGACAGCAGAAATGGCTTCATAACAGGAAATACTATTCCTCCATTATGTAATGCGACACTGATTCACTCATCTAGAGGAGTAAAACAAATATTCTAATTGCTTATAATGGTTCATTCCAGTTTTTTAGGTAAATCCCATTATAAAATGAACTGTGACAGCAGAAATGGCTTCATAACAAGAAATACTATTATTCTGTTATGTAATGCGACACTGATTCCCTCATCTAGAGGAGTAAAACAAATATTTTAATTGTTTATAATGGTTCATTCCATTTTTTTATGTATATCTCATTATAAAATGAACTGTGACAGCAGAAATGTCTTCATAACAGGAAATATTATTACTCCGTTATAAAAAGCGACACTGATTCAATCATATAGAGGAGTAAAACAAATATTCTAATGGCTTATAATGGTTCATTCCAGTTTTTTAGGTAAATCCCATTATAAAATGAACTGTGACAGCAGAAATGGCTTCATAACAGGAAATACTATTACTCCGTTATGTAATGCGACACTCATTCCCTCATCTAGAAGAGAAGAACAAATATTTTAATTGTTTATAATGGTTTATTCCAGGTTTTTAGGTAAATCTCATTATAAAATGAACTGTGACAGCAGAAATGGCTTCATAACTGGAAATACTATTACTCCGTTATATAAAGCGACACTGATTCACTCATCTAAAGGAGTAAAACAAATATTCTAATTGCTTATAATGGTTCATTCCAGTTTTTTAGGTAAATCCCATTATAAAATGAACTGTGACAGCAGAAATGTCTTCATAACAGGAAATACTATTACTCCGTCATGTAATGCGACATTGATTCCCTCATCTAGATGAGTAAAACAAATATTTCAATTCTTTATAATGGTTCAATTCAGTTTTTTAGGTAAATCTCATTATAAAATGAACTGTGACAGGAGAAATGGCTTCATAACAGGAAATACTATTACTCCGTTACATAAAGCGACAATGATTCACTCATCTAGAGGAGTAAAACAAATATTCCATTTGCTTATAATGGTTCATTCCAGTTCTTTAGGTAAATCCCATTATAAAATGAACTGTGACAGCAGAAATGGCTTCATAACAGGAAATACTATTACTCCGTTATGTAATGCGACCCTGATTCCCTCATCTAGAAGAGTAAAACAAATATTTTAATTGTTTATCATGGTTCATTCCAGGTTTTTAGGTAAATCTCATTTTAAAATGAACTGGGACAGCAGAAATGGCTTCATAACAGAAAATATTATTACTCCGTTATATAAAGCGACAATGATTCACTCTTCTAGAGGAGTAAAACAAATATTCTAATTGTTTATAATGGTTCATTCCAGGTTTTTAGGTAAATCTCATTATAAAATGAACTGTGACAGCAGAAATGGCTTCATAACAGGAAATACTATTATTCCGTTATGTAATGCGACACTGATTCCCTCATCTAGAGGAGTAAAACAAATATTTCAATTCTTTATAATGGTTCATTCCAGTTTTTTACTAAATCTCATTATAAAATGAACTGTGACAGCAGAAATGGCTTCATAACAGGAAATACTATTCCTCCATTATGTAATGCGACACTGATTCACTCATCTAGAGGAGTAAAACAAATATTCTAATTGCTTATAATGGTTCATTCCAGTTTTTTATGTAAATCCCATTATAAAATGAACTGTGACAGCAGAGATGGCTTCATAACAGGAAATACTATTATTCCGTTATGTAATGCGACACTGATTCCCTCATCTAGAGGAGTAAAACAAATATTTTAATTGTTTATAATGGTTCATTCCAGGTTTTTAGGTAAATCACATTATAAAATGAACTGGGACAGCAGAAATGGCTTCATAACAGGAAATACTCTTCCTCCATTATGTAATGTGACACTGATTCACTCATCTAGAGGAGTAAAACAAATATTCTAATTACTTATAATGGTTCATTCCAGTTTTTTAGGTAAATCCCATTATAAAATGAACTGTGACAGCAGAAATGGCTTCATAACAGGAAATACTATTACTCCGTTATAAAAAGCGACACTGATTCAATCATATAGAGGAGTAAAACAAATATTCTAATGGCTTATAATGGTTCATTCCAGTTTTTTAGGTAAATCCCATTATAAAATGAATTGTGACAGCAGAAATGGCTTCATAACAGGAAATACTATTACTCCGTTATATAAAGCGACACTGATTCACTCATCTAAAGGAGTAAAACAAATATTCTAATTGCTTATAATGGTTCATTCCAGTTTTTTAGGTAAATCCCATTATAAAATGAACTGTGACTGCAGAAATGTCTTCATAACAGGAAATACTATTACTCCGTCATGTAATGCGACATTGATTCCCTCATCTAGATGAGTAAAACAAATATTTCAATTCTTTATAATGGTTCATTTCAGTTTTTTAGGTAAATCTCATTATAAAATGAACTGTGACAGGAGAAATGGCTTCATAACAGGAAATACTATTACTCCGTTATATAAAGCGACACTCATTCCCTCATCTAGAAGAGTAAAAGAAATATTTTAATTGTTTATAATGGTTCATTCCAGGTTTTTAGGTAAATCTCATTATAAAATGAACTGTGAAAGCAGAAATGGCTTCTTAACAGGAAATACTATTACTCCGTTATATAATGTGACACTGATTCACTCATCTAGAGGAGTAAAACAAATATTCTAATTGTTTATAATTGTTCATTCCAGTTTTTTTAGGTAAATCTCATTATAAAATGAACTGTGACAGCAGAAATGGCTTCATAACAGGAAATACTATTACTGGGTTATGTAATGCGACACTGATTCCCTCATGTAGAGGAGTAAAACAAATATTTTAATTGTTTATAATGGATCATTCCAGGTTTTTAGGTAAATCTCATTATAAAATGAACTGTGACAGCAGAAATGGCTTCATAACAGGAAATACTATTCCTCCATTATGTAATGCGACACTGATTCACTCATCTAGAGGAGTAAAACAAATATTTTAATTGTTTATAAAGGTTCATTCCAGTTTTTTAGGTAAATCTCATTATAAAATGAACTGTGACAGCAGAAATGGCATCATAACAGGAAATACTATTATTCAGTTATGTAATGCGACACTCATTCACTCAACTAGAGGAGTAAAACAAATATTCTAATTGTTTATAACGATTCATTACAGTTTTTGAGGTAAATCTCATTATAAAATGAACTGTCACAGCAGAAATGGCTTCATAACAGGAAATACTATTACTCCGTTATGTAATGCGACACTGATTCCCTCATCCAGAGGAGTAAAACAAATATTTTAATTATTTATAATGGGTCATTCCTGGTTTTTATGTAAATCTCATTATAAAATGAACTGTGACTGCAGAAATGGCATCATAACAGGAAATACTATTACTCCGTTATGTAATGCGACACTGATTCACTCATCTAGAGGAGTAAAGCTAATATTTAATTGTTTATAATGGTTCATTCCAGGTTTTTAGGTAAATCTCATTATAAAATGAACTGTCACAGCAGAAATGGCTTCATAACAGGAAATACTATTCCTCCATTATATAATGCGACACTGATTCACTCATCTAGAGGAGTAAAGCTAATATTTATTTGTTTATAATGGTTCATTCCAGGTTTTTAGGTAAATCTCATTATAAAATGAACTGTGACAGCAGAAATGGCATCATAACAGGAAATACTATTATTCAGTTATGTAATGCGACACTGATTCACTCATCTAGAGGAGTAAAACAAATATTCGAATTGTTTATAATGGTTCATTCCAGTTTGTTAGATAAATCTCATTATAAAATGAACTGTGACAGCAGAAATGGCTTCATAAAAGAAAATACTATTACTGGGTTATGTAATGCGAAACTGATTCACTCATCTAGAGGAGTAAAACAAATATTTTAATTGTTTATAATGGTTCATTACAGTTTTTTTCGTAAATCTCATTATAAATTGAACTGTGAAAGCAGAAATGGCTTCTTAACAGGAAATACTCTTACTCCGTTATATAATGTGACACTGATTCACTCATCTAGAGGAGTAAAACAAATATTCTAATTGTTTATAATTGTCTATTCCAGTTTTTTTAGGTAAATCTCATTATAAAATGAACTGTGACAGCAGAAATAGCATCATAACAGGAAATACTATTACTCCGTTATGTAATGCGACACTGATTCACTCATCTAGAGGAGTAAAACAAATATTCTAATTGTTTATAATGGTTCATTCCAGTTTTTTATGTAAATCTCATTATAAAATGAACTGTGACAGCAGAAATGTCTTCATAACAGGAAATATTATTACTCCGTTATTTAATGCGACACTGATTCACTCATCTAGAGGAGTAAAACAAATATTCTAATGGTTTATAATGATTCATTCCAGTTTTTTTAGGGAAATCTCAATATGAAATGAACTGTGAGAGCAGAAATGGCTTCATAACAGGAAATACTATAACTCCGTTATGTAATGCGACACCGATTCACTCATTTAGAGGTGTAAAACTAATATTTTAATTGTTATAATGTTTCATTCCAGCTTTTTAGGTAAATCTCATTATAAAATGAACTGTGACAGCAGAAATGGCATCATAACAGGAAATACTATTATTCAGTTATGTAATGCGACACTGATTCACTCATCTAGAGGAGTAAAACAAATATTTTAATTGTTTATAATGGTTCATTCCAGGTTTTTAGGTAAATCTCATTATAAAATGAACTGTGACAGCAGAAATGGCATCATAACAGGAAATACTATTACTCTGTTTTGTAATGCGACACTGATTCACTCATCTAGAGGAGTAAAACAAATATTCTAATTGTTTATAATGGTTCATTCCAGTTGTTTTAGGTAAATCTCATTATAAAATGAACTGTGAAAGCAGAAATGGCATCATAACAGGAAATACTATTACTCCGTTATGTAATGCGACACTGATTCACTCATCTAGAGGAGTAAAACAAATATTCTAATTGTTTATAATGGTTCATTCCAGTTTTTTAGGTAAATCTCATTATAAAATGAACTGTGACAGCAGAAAAGACATCATAATAGGAAATACTATTACTCCATTATGTAATGCGACACTGATTCCCTCATCCAGAGGAGTAAAACAAATATTTTAATTGTTTATAATGGTTCATTCCAGGTTTTTAGGTAAATCTCATTATAAAATGAACTGTGACAGCAGAAATGGCTTCATAACAGGAAATACTATTACTCTGTTCTGTAATGCGACACTGATTCACTCATCTAGAGGAGTAAAACAAATATTCTAATTTTTTATAATGGTTCATTCCAGTTGTTTTAGGTAAATCTCATTATAAAATGAACTGTGAAAGCAGAAATGGCATCATAACAGGAAATACTATAACTCCGTTATGTAATGCGACACTGATTCACTCATCTAGAGGAGTAAAACAAATATTCTAATTGTTTATAATGGTTCATTCCAGTTTTTTAGGTAAATCTCATTATAAAATGAACTGTGACAGCAGAAATGGCTTCATAACAGGAAATATTATTACTCCGATATGTAATGCGACATTGATTCACTCATCTAGAGGAGTAAAACAAATATTCTAATTGTTTATATTGGTTCATTCCAGTATTTAGGTAAATCTCATTATAAAATGTACTGTGACAGCAGAAATGGCATCATAACAGGAAACACTATTACACCGTTATGTAATGCGACACTGATTCACTCATCTAGAGGAGTAACACTAATATTCTAATTGTTTGTAATGGTTCATTCCAGTTTTTTAGGTAAATCTCATTATAAAATGAACTGTGACAGCAGAAATGGCATCATAACAGGAAATACTATTACTCCATTATCTAATGCGACACTGATTCACTCATCTAGAGGAGTAAAACAAATATTCTAATTGTTTATAATGGTTCATTCCAGTTTTTTAGGTAAATCTCATTATAAAATGAACTGTGACAGCAGAAATGGCTTCATAACAGGAAATATTATTACTCCGATATGTAATGCGACACTGATTCACTCATCTAGAGGAGTAAAACAAATATTCTAATTGTTTATAATGGTTCATTCCAGTTTTTTAGGTAAATCTCATTATAAAATGAACTGTGACAGCAGAAATGGCTTCATAACAGGAAATATTATTACTCCGATATGTAATGCGACACTGATTCACTCATCTAGAGGAGTAAAACAAATATTCTAATTGTTTATATTGGTTCATTCCAGTATTTAGGTAAATCTCATTATAAAATGTACTGTGACAGCAGAAATGGCATCATAACAGGAAACACTATTACACCGTTATGTAATGCGACACTGATTCACTCATCTAGAGGAGTAACACTAATATTCTAATTGTTTATAATGGTTCATTCCAGTTTTTTAGGTAAATCTCATTATAAAATGAACTGTGACAGCAGAAATGGCATCATAACAGGAAATACTATTACTCCGTTATGTAATGCGACACTGATTCACTCATCTAGAGGAGTAAAACAAATATTCTAATTGTATAATAGTTCATTCCAGTTTTTTAGGTAAATCTCATTATAAAATGAACTGTGACAGCAGAAATGGCATCATAACAGGAAATACTATTACTCCATTATCTAATGCGACACTGATTCACTCATCTAGAGGAGTAAAACAAATATTCTAATTGTTTATAATGGTTCATTCCAGTTTTTTAGGTAAATCTCATTATAAAATGAACTGTGACAGCAGAAATGGCTTCATAACAGGAAATATTATTACTCCGATATGTAATGCTACACTGATTCACTCATCTAGAGGAGTAACACTAATATTCTAATTGTTTATAATGGTTCATTCCAGTTTTTTAGGTAAATCTCATTATAAAATGAACTGTGACAGCAGAAATGGCATCATAACAGGAAATACTATTACTCCGTTATGTAATGCGACACTGATTCACTCATCTAGAGGAGTAAAACAAATATTCTAATTGTTTATAATGGTTCATTCCAGTTTTTTAGGTAAATCTCATTATAAAATGAACTGTGACAGCAGAAATGGCTTCATAACAGGAAATATTATTACTCCGATATGTAATGCGACATTGATTCACTCATCTAGAGGAGTAAAACAAATATTCTAATTGTTTATATTGGTTCATTCCAGTATTTAGGTAAATCTCATTATAAAATGTACTGTGACAGCAGAAATGGCATCATAACAGGAAACACTATTACACCGTTATGTAATGCGACACTGATTCACTCATCTAGAGGAGTAACACTAATATTCTAATTGTTTATAATGGTTCATTCCAGTTTTTTAGGTAAATCTCATTATAAAATGAACTGTGACAGCAGAAATCGCATCATAACAGGAAATACTATTACTCCGTTATGTAATGCGACACTGATTCACTCATCTAGAGGAGTAAAACAAATATTCTAATTGTATAATGGTTCATTCCAGTTTTTTAGGTAAATCTCATTATAAAATGAACTGTGACAGCAGAAATGGCATCATAACAGGAAATACTATTACTCCATTATCTAATGCGACACTGATTCACTCATCTAGAGGAGTAAAACAAATATTCTAATTGTTTATAATGGTTCATTCCAGTTTTTTAGGTAAATCTCATTATAAAATGAACTGTGACAGCAGAAATGGCTTCATAACAGGAAATATTATTACTCCGATATGTAATGCGACACTGATTCACTCATCTAGAGGAGTAAAACAAATATTCTAATTGTTTATAATGGTTCATTCCAGTTTTTTAGTTAAATCTCATTATAAAATGAACTGTGACAGCAGAAATGGCATCATAACAGGAAATACTATTACTCCATTATGTAATGCGACACTGATTCACTCATCTAGAGGAGTAAAACAAATATTCTAATTGTTTATAATGGTTCATTCCAGTTTTTTAGGTAAATCTCATTATAAAATGAACTGTGACAGCAGAAATGGCTTCATAACAGGAAATATTATTACTCCGATATGTAATGCGACACTGATTCACTCATCTAGAGGAGTAAAACAAATATTCTAATTGTTTATATTGGTTCATTCCAGTATTTAGGTAAATCTCATTATAAAATGTACTGTGACAGCAGAAATGGCATCATAACAGGAAACACTATTACACCGTTATGTAATGCTACACTGATTCACTCATCTAGAGGAGTAACACTAATATTCTAATTGTTTATAATGGTTCATTCCAGTTTTTTAGGTAAATCTCATTATAAAATGAACTGTGACAGCAGAAATGGCATCATAACAGGAAATACTATTACTCCGTTATGTAATGCGACACTGATTCACTCATCTAGAGGAGTAAAACAAATATTCTATTTGTATAATAGTTCATTCCAGTTTTTTCGGCAAATCTCATCATAAAATGTACTGTGACAGCAGAAATGGGCTCATAACAGGAAATACTATTACTCCGTTATGTTATGCGACACTGATTCACTCATCTAGAGGAGTAAAACAAATATTCTAATTGTTTATAATGGTTCATTCCAGTTGTTTTAGGTAAATCTCATTATAAAATGAACTGTGACAGCAGAAATGGCATCATAATAGGAAATACTATTACTCCATTATGTAATGCGACACTTATTCACTCATCTAGAGGAGTAAAACAAATATTCTAATTGTTTATAATGGTTCATTCCAGATTTTAGGTAAATCTCATTATAAAATGAACTGTGACAGCAGAAATGGCTTCATAACAGGAAATATTATTATTCCGTTATGTAATGCGACACTGATTCACGCTTCTAGAGGAGTAAAACAAAAATTTAAATTGTTTGTAATGGTTCATTCCAGTTTCTTAGGTAAATCTCATTATAAAATGAACTGTGACAGCAGAAATGGCATTATAACAGGAAATACTATTACTCCGTTATGTAATGCGTCACTGATTCACTAATCTAGAGGAGTAAAACAAATATTCTAATTGTTTAAAATGGTTCATTCCACTTTTTTAGGTAAATCTCAATATAAAATTAACTGTGACAGCAGAAATGGCATCATAACAGGAAATACTATTACTCCGTTATGTAATGCGACACTGATTCACTCATCTAGAGGAGTAAAACAAATATTGTAATTGTTTGTAATGGTTCATTCTAGTTTTTTAGGTAAATCTCATTATAAAATGAACTGTGATAGCAGAAATGGCTTCATTACAGGAAATACTATTACTCCGTTATATAATGCGACACTGATTCACTCATCTAGAGGAGTAAAACAAATATTCTAATTGTGTATAATGGTTCATTCCAGTTTTTGAGGTAAATCTCATTATAAAATGAACTGTGACAGCAGAAATGTCATCATAACAGGAAATACTATTACTCCATTATGTAATGCGCCACTGATTCACTCATGTAGAGGAGTAAAACGAATATTTTAATTGTTTATAATGGTTCATTCCAGGTTTTTAGGTAAATCTCATTATAAAATGAATTGTGACAGCAGAAATGGCTTCATAACAGGAAATACTATTACTCCGTTATGTAATGCGACACTGATTCACTCATCTAGAGGAGTAAAACAAATATTCTAATTGTTTATAATGGTTCATTCCAGTTTTTTAGGTAAATCTCATTATAAAATGAACTGTGAGAGCAGAAATGGCATCATAACAGGAAATACTATTACTCCATTATGTAATGCGACACTGATTCACTCATCTAGAGGAGTAAAACAAATATTTTAATTGTTTATAATGGTTCATTCCAGTTTTTTAGGTAAATCTCTTTATAAAATGAACTGTGACAGAAGAAATGGCTTCATAACAGGAAATACTATTAATCCGTGATATAAAGCGACACTGATTCACTCATCTAGAGGAGTAAAACAAATATTTTAATTGTTTATAATGGTTCATTCCAGTTTTTTTTAGATAAATCTCATTATAAAATGTACTGTGACAGCAGAAATGGCTTCATAACAGGAAATACTATTACTCCATTTTATAAAGCGACACTGATTCACTAGTCTAGATGAGTAAAACCAATATTTTAATTGTTTATAATGGTTCATTACAGTTTTTCAGGTAAATCTCATTCTAAAATGAACTGTGTCAGCAGAAATGGCTTCATAACAGGAAATACCATTACCCCGTTATATAAAGCGACACTGATTCACTCATCTAGAGGAGTAAAACAAATATTTTAATTGTTTATAATGTTTCATTCCAGTTTTTTAGGTAAATCTCATTACAAAATGAACTGTGACTGCAGAAATGGCTTCATAACAGGAAAAACTATTACTCCGTTATATAAAGCGACACTGATTCACTCATCTAGAGGAGTAAAACAAATATTCTAATTGTTTATAATGGTTCATTCCAGTTGTTTTAGGTAAATCTCATTATAAAATGAACTGTGACAGCAGAAATGGCATCATAATAGGAAATACTATTACACCATTATGTAATGCGACACTTATTCACTCATCTAGAGGAGTAAAACAAATATTCTAATTGTTTATAATGGTTCATTCCAGATTTTAGGTAAATCTCATTATAAAATGAACTGTGACAGCAGAAATGGCTTCATAACAGGAAATATTATTATTCCGTTATGTAATGCGACACTGATTCACTCATCTAGATGAGTAAAACAAATATTCTAATTGTTTGTAATGGTTCATTCCAGTTTCTTAGGTAAATCTCATTATAAAATGAACTGTGACAACAGAAATGGCATCATAATAGGAAATACTATTACTCCATTATGTAATGCGACACTTATTCACTCATCTAGAGGAGTAAAACAAATATTCTAATTGTTTATAATGGTTCATTCCAGATTTTAGCTAAATCTCATTATAAAATGAACTGTGACAGCAGAAATGGCTTCATAACAGGAAATATTATTATTCCGTTATGTAATGGGACACTGATTCACGCATCTAGAGGAGTAAAACAAAAATTTAAATTGTTTGTAATGGTTCATTCCAGTTTCTTAGGTAAATCTCATTATAAAATGAACTGTGACAGCAGAAATGGCATCATAACAGGAAATACTATTACTCCATTATGTAATGCAACACTGATTCACTCATCTAGAGGAGTAAAACAAATATTCTAATTGTTTATAATGGTTCATTCCAGTTTTTTAGGTAAATCTCATTATAAAATGTACTGTGACAGCAGAAATGGCATCATAACAGGAAATACTATTACTCCGTTATGTAATGCGACACTGATTCACTCATCTAGAGGAGTAAAACTAATATTCTAATTCTTTATAATGGTTCATTCCAGTTTTATAGGTAAATCTCATTATAAAATGAACTGTGACAGCAGAAATGGCATTATAACAGGAAATACTATTACTCCGTTATGTAATGCGTCACTGATTCACTAATCTAGAGGAGTAAAACAAATATTCTAATTGTTTATAATGGTTCATTCCACTTTTTTAGGTAAATCTCATTATAAAATGAACTGTGATAGCAGAAATGGCTTCATTACAGGAAATACTATTACTCCGTTATATAATGCGACACTGATTCACTCATCTAGAGGAGTAAAACAAATATTCTAATTGTGTATAATGGTTCATTCCAGTTTTTGAGGTAAATCTCATTATAAAATGAACTGTGACAGCAGAAATGTCATCATAACCGGAAATACTATTACTCCGTTATGTAATGCGACACTGATTCACTCATGTAGAGGAGTAAAACTAATATTTTAATTGTTTATAATGGTTCATTCCAGGTTTTTAGGTAAATCTCATTATAAAATGAACTGTGACAGCAGAAATGGCTTCATTACAGGAAATACTATTACTCCGTTATGTAATGCGACACTGATTCACTCATCTAGAAGAGTAAAACAAATATTCTAATTGTTTATAATGGTTCATTCCAGTTTTTTAGGTAAATCTCATTATAAAATGAACTGTGACAGCAGAAATGGCATCATAACAGGAAATACTATTACTCCATTATGTAATGCGACACTGATTCACTCATCTAGAGGAGTAAAACAAATATTTTAATTGTTTATAATGGTTCATTCCAGTTTTTTAGGTAAATCTCTTTATAAAATGAACTGTGACAGAAGAAATGGCTTCATAACAGGAAATACTATTAATCCGTGATATAAAGCGACACTGATTGACTCATCTAGAGGAGTAAAAACAATATTTTAATTGTTTATAATGGTTCATTCAAGTTTTTTTTAGATAAATCTCATTATAAAATGGACTGTGACAGCAGAAATGGCTTCATAACAGGAAATACTATTACTCCATTTTATAAAGCGACACTGATTCACTAGTCTAGATGAGTAAAACCAATATTTTAATTGTTTATAATGGTTCATTACAGTTTTTCAGGTAAATCTCATTCTAAAATGAACTGTGTCAGCAGAAATGGCTTCATAACAGGAAATACCATTACCCCGTTATATAAAGCGACACTGATTCACTCATCTAGAGGAGTAAAACAAATATTTTAATTCTTTATAATGTTTCATTCCAGTTTTTTAGGTAAATCTCATTACAAAATGAACTGTGACTGCAGAAATGGCTTCATAACAGGAAAAACTATTACTCCGTTATATAAAGCGACACTGATTCACTCATCTAGAGGAGTAAAACAAATATACTAATTGTTTATAATGGTTCATTCCAGCTTTTTAGGTAAATCTCATTATAAAATGAAATGTGACAGCAGAAATGGCTTCATTACAGGAAACACTACTACTCCGTTATGTAATGCGACACTGATTTCCTCATCTAGAGGAGTAAAACAAATATTTTAATTGTTTATAATGGTTCATTCCAGTTATATAATAAATCTCATTATAAAATGAACTGTGACAGCAGAAATGGCTTCATTACAGGAAATACTATTACTCCGTTATATAAAGCGACACTGATTCACTTATCTAGAGGAGTAAAACAAATATTCTATTTGTTTATAATGGTTCATTCCAGTTTTTCAGGTAAATCTCATTATAAAATGAACTGTGACAGCAGAAATGGCTTCATAACAGGAAATACTATTACTCCGTTATGTAATGCGACACTGATTCACTCATCTGGACGAGTAAAATAAATATTTTAATTGTTTATAATGGTTCATTCCAGTTTTTCAGGTAAATCTCTTTATAAAATGAACTGTGACTGAAGAAATGGCTTCATAACAGGAAATACTATTCATCCGTTATATAAAGCGACACTGATTCACTCATCTAGAGGAGTAAAACAAATATTTTAATTGTTTATAATGGTTCATTCCAGTTTTTTTTAGATAAATCTCATTATAAAATGGACTGTGACAGCAGAAATGGCTTCATAACAGGAAATACTATTACTCCATTTTATAAAGCGACACTGATTCACTAGTCTAGAGGAGTCAAACCAATATTTTAATTGTTTATAATGGTTCATTCCAGTTTTTCAGGTAAATCTCATTATAAAATGAATTGTGACAGCAGAAATGGCTTCATAACAGTAAATACTATTACCCCGTTATATAAAGCGACACTGATTCACTCATCTAGAGGAGTAAAACAAATATTTTAATTGCTTATAATGGTTAATTCCAGTTTTTTAGGTAAATCTCATTATAAAATGAACTGTGACTGCAGAAATGGCTTCATAACAAAAAAAACTATTACTCCGTTATATAAAGCGACACTGATTCACTGATCTAGAGGAGTAAAAAAATTATACTAATTGTTTATAATGGTTCATTCCAGTTTTTCATGTAAATCTCATTATAAAATGAACTGTGACAGCAGAAATGGCTTACTTACAGGAAATACTATTACTCCGTTATATAAGGCGACACTGATTTACTCATCTAGAGGAGTAAAACAAATATTTTAATTTTTTATAATGGTTCATTGCAGTTTTTTAGTTAAATCTCATTATAAAATGAACTGTGACAGCAGAAATGGCTTCATTACAGGAAATACTATTACTCCGTTATATAAAGCGACACTGCTTCACATATCTAAGGAGTAAAACAAATATTCTATTCGTTTATAATGGTTCATTCCAGTTTTTTAGGTAAATCTCATTATAAAATGAAATGTGACAGCAGAAATATCTTCATTACAGGCAACACTATTACTCCGTTATGTAATGCGACACTGATTTCCTCATCTAGAGGAGTAAAACAAATATTTTAATTGTTTATAATGGTTCATTCCAGTTATAAAATAAATCTCATTATAAAATGAACTGTGACTGCAGAAATGGCTTCATAACAGGAAAAACTATTACTCCGTTATATAAAGCGACACTGATTCACTCATCTACAGGAGTAAAACAAATATACTAATTGTTTATAGTGGTTCATTCCAGTTTTTTAGGTAAATCTCTTTATAAAATGAACTCTGACAGAAGAAATGGCTTCATAACAGGAAATACTATTAATCCGTTATATAAATCGACACTGATTCACTCATCTAGAGGAGTAAAACAAATATGTTAATTGTTTATAATGGTTCATTCCAGTTTTTTTTAGATAAATCTCATTATAAAATGGACTGTGACAGCAGAAATGGCTTCATAACAGGAAATACTATTACTCCATTTTACAAAGCGACACTGATTCACTAGTCTAGAGGAGTAAAACCAATATTTTAATTGTTTATAATGGTTCTTTCCAGTTTTTCAGGTAAATCTCATTATAAAATGAACTGTGTCAGCAGAAATGGCTTCATAACAGTAAATACTATTACCCCGTTATATAAAGCGACACTGATTCACTCATCTAGAGGAGTAAAACAAATATTTTAATTGTTTATAATGGTTCATTCCTGATTTTTAGGTAAATCTCATTACAAAATGATCTGTGACTGCAGAAATGGCTTCATAACAGGGAAAACTATTACTCCGTTATATAAAGCGACACTGATTCACTCATCTAGAGGAGTAAAACAAATATTCTAATTGTTTGTAATGGTTCATTCCAGTTTCTTAGGTAAATCTCATTATAAAATGAACTGTGACAACAGAAATGGCATCATAATAGGAAATACTATTACTCCATTATGTAATGCGACACTTATTCACTCATCTAGAGGAGTAAAACAAATATTCTAATTGTTTATAATGGTTCATTCCAGATTTTAGCTAAATCTCATTATAAAATGAACTGTGACAGCAGAAATGGCTTCATAACAGGAAATATTATTATTCCGTTATGTAATGGGACACTGATTCACGCATCTAGAGGAGTAAAACAAAAATTTAAATTGTTTGTAATGGTTCATTCCAGTTTCTTAGGTAAATCTCATTATAAAATGAACTGTGACAGCAGAAATGGCATCATAACAGGAAATACTATTACTCTGTTCTGTAATGCGACACTGATTCACTCATCTAGAGGAGTAAAACAAATATTCTAATTGTTTATAATAGTTCATTCCAGTTTTTTAGGTAAATCTCATTATATAATGAACTGTGACAGCAGAAATGGCATCATAACAGGAAATACTATTACTCTGTTATGTAATGCGACACTGATTCACTCATCTAGAGGAGTAAAACAAATATTCTAATTGTTTATAATAGTTCATTCCAGTTTTTTAGGTAAATCTCATTATATAATGAACTGTGACAGCAGAAATGGCATCATAACAGGAAATACTTTTCCTCCATTATGTAATGCGACACTCATTCACTCATCTAGAGGAGTAAAACAAATATTCTAATTGTTTATAATGGTTCATTCCAGTTTTTTAGGTAAATCTCATTATAAAATGTACTGTGACAGCAGAAATGGCATCATAACAGGAAATACTATTACTCCGTTATGCAATGCGACACTGATTCACTCATCTAGAGGAGTAAAACTAATATTCTAATTCTTTATAATGGTTCATTCCAGTTTTATAGGTAAATCTCATTATAAAATGAACTGTGACAGCAGAAATGGCATTATAACAGGAAATACTATTACTCCGTTATGTAATGCGTCACTGATTCACTAATCTAGAGGAGTAAAACAAATATTCTAATTGTTTATAATGGTTCATTCCAGTTTTTTAGGTAAATCTCATTATAAAATGAACTGTGATAGCAGAAATGGCTTCATTACAGGAAATACTATTACTCCGTTATATAATGCGACACTGATTCACTCATCTAGAGGAGTAAAACAAATATTCTAATTGTGTATAATGGTTCATTCCAGTTTTTGAGGTAAATCTCATTATAAAATGAACTGTGACAGCAGAAATGTCATCATAACAGGAAAAACTATTACTCCGTTATGTAATGCGACACTGATTCACTCATGTAGAGGAGTAAAACTAATATTTTAATTGTTTATAATGGTTCATTCCAGGTTTTTAGGTAAATCTCATTATAAAATGAACTGTGACAGCAGAAATGGCTTCATTACAGGAAATACTATTACTCCGTTATGTAATGCGACACTGATTCACTCATCTAGAGGAATAAAACAAATATTCTAATTGTTTATAATGGTTCATTCCAGTTTTTTAGGTAAATCTCATTATAAAATGAACTGTGACAGCAGAAATGGCATCATAACAGGAAATACTATTACTCCATTATGTAATGCGACACTGATTCACTCATCTAGAGGAGTAAAACAAATATTTTAATTGTTTATAATGGTTCATTCCAGTTTTTTAGGTAAATCTCTTTATGAAATGAACTGTGACAGAAGAAATGGCTTCATAACAGGAAATACTATTAATCCGTGATATAAAGCGACACTGATTGACTCATCTAGAGGAGTAAAACAAATATTTTAATTGTTTATAATGGTTCATTCCAGTTTTTTTTAGATAAATCTCATTATAAAATGGACTGTGACAGCAGAAATGGCTTCATAACAGGAAATACTATTACTCCATTTTATAAAGCGACACTGATTCACTAGTCTAGATGAGTAAAACCAATATTTTAATTGTTTATAATGGTTCATTACAGTTTTTCAGGTAAATCTCATTCTAAAATGAACTGTGTCAGCAGAAATGGCTTCATAACAGGAAATACCATTACCCCGTTATATAAAGCGACACTGATTCACTCATCTAGAGGAGTAAAACAAATATTTTAATTCTTTATAATGTTTCATTCCAGTTTTTTAGGTAAATCTCATTACAAAATGAAATGTGACTGCAGAAATGGCTTCATAACAGGAAAAACTATTACTCCGTTATATAAAGCGACACTGATTCACTCATCTAGAGGAGTAAAACAAATATACTAATTGTTTATAATGGTTCATTCCAGCTTTTTAGGTAAATCTCATTATAAAATGAAATGTGACAGCAGAAATGGCTTCATTACAGGAAACACTACTACTCCGTTATGTAATGCGACACTGATTTCCTCATCTAGAGGAGTAAAACAAATATTTTAATTGTTTATAATGGTTCATTCCAGTTATATAATAAATCTCATTATAAAATGAACTGTGACAGCAGAAATGGCTTCATTACAGGAAATACTATTACTCCGTTATATAAAGCGACACTGATTCACTTATCTAGAGGAGTAAAACAAATATTCTATTTGTTTATAATGGTTCATTCCAGTTTTTCAGGTAAATCTCATTATAAAATGAACTGTGACAGCAGAAATGGCTTCATAACAGGAAATACTATTACTCCGTTATGTAATGCGACACTGATTCACTCATCTGGAGGAGTAAAATAAATATTTTAATTGTTTATAATGGTTCATTCCAGTTTTTCAGGTAAATCTCTTTATAAAATGAACTGTGACTGAAGAAATGGCTTCATAACAGGAAATACTATTCATCCGTTATATAAAGCGACACTGATTCACTCATCTAGAGGAGTAAAACAAATATTTTAATTGTTTATAATGGTTCATTCCAGTTTTTTTTAGATAAATCTCATTATAAAATGGACTGTGACAGCAGAAATGGCTTCATAACAGGAAATACTATTACTCCATTTTATAAAGCGACACTGATTCACTAGTCTAGAGGAGTCAAACCAATATTTTAATTGTTTATAATGGTTCATTCCAGTTTGTCAGGTAAATCTCATTATAAAATGAACTGTGACAGCAGAAATGGCTTCATAACAGTAAATACTATTACCCCGTTATATAAAGCGACACTGATTCACTCATCTAGAGGAGTAAAACAAATATTTTAATTGTTTATAATGGTTAATTCCAGTTTTTTAGGTAAATCTCTTTATAAAATGAACTGTGACTGCAGAAATGGCTTCATAACAAAAAAAACTATTACTCCGTTATATAAAGCGACACTGATTCACTGATCTAGAGGAGTAAAACAAATATACTAATTGTTTATAATGGTTCATTCCAGTTTTTCATGTAAATCTCATTATAAAATGAACTGTGACAGCAGAAATGGCTTACTTACAGGAAATACTATTACTCCGTTATATAAGGCGACACTGATTTACTAATCTAGAGGAGTAAAACAAATATTTTAATTGTTTATAATGGTTCATTGCAGTTTTTTAGTTAAATCTCATTATAAAATGAACTGTGACAGCAGAAATGGCTTCATTACAGGAAATACTATTACTCCGTTATATAAAGCGACACTGCTTCACATATCTAAGGAGTAAAACAAATATTCTATTCGTTTATAATGGTTCATTCCAGTTTTTTAGGTAAATCTCATTATAAAATGAAATGTGACAGCAGAAATGTCTTCATTACAGGCAACACTATTACTCCGTTATGTAATGCGACACTGATTTCCTCATCTAGAGGAGTAAAACAAATATTTTAATTGTTTATAATGGTTCATTCCAGTTATAAAATAAATCTCATTATAAAATGAACTGTGACTGCAGAAATGGCTTCATAACAGGAAAAACTATTACTCCGTTATATAAAGCGACACTTATTCACTCATCTACAGGAGTAAAACAAATATACTAATTGTTTATAGTGGTTCATTCCAGTTTTTTAGGTAAATCTCTTTATAAAATTAACTCTGACAGAAGAAATGGCTTCATAACAGGAAATACTATTAATCCGTTATATAAAGCGACACTGATTCACTCATCTAGAGGAGTAAAACAAATATGTTAATTGTTTATAATGGTTCATTCCAGTTTTTTTTAGATAAATCTCATTATAAAATGGACTGTGACAGCAGAAATGGCTTCATAACAGGAAATACTATTACTCCATTTTATAAAGCGACACTGATTCACTAGTCTAGAGGAGTAAAACCAATATTTTAATTGTTTATAATGGTTCTTTCCAGTTTTTCAGGTAAATCTCATTATAAAATGAACTGTGTCAGCAGAAATGGCTTCATAACAGTAAATACTATTACCCCGTTATATAAAGCGACACTGATTCACTCATCTAGAGGAGTAAAACAAATATTTTAATTGTTTATAATGGTTCATTCCTGATTTTTAGGTAAATCTCATTACAAAATGATCTGTGACTGCAGAAATGGCTTCATAACAGGGAAAACTATTACTCCGTTATATAAAGCGACACTGATTCACTCATCTAGAGGAGTAAAACAAATATACTAATTGTTTATAATGGTTCATTCCAGCTTTTTAGTTAAATCTCATTATAAAATGAACTGTGACAGCAGAAATGGCTTCATTAAAGGAAATACTATTACTCCGTTATATAAAGCGACACTGATTTACTCATCTAGAGGAGTAAAACAAATATTTTAATTGTTTATAATGGTTCATTACAGTTTTTTAGATAAATCTCATTATAAAATGGACTGTGACAGCAGAAATGGCTTCATAACAGGAAATACTATTACTCCGTTTTATAAAGCGTCACTGATTCACTAGTCTAGAGGAGTAAAACCAATATTTTAATTGTTTATAATGGTTCATTCCAGTTTTTCAGGTTAATCTCATTATAAAATGAACTGTGACAGCAGACATGGCATCATAACAGGAAATACAATTACTCCGTTATATAAAGCGACACCGATTCACTCATCTAGAGGAGCAAAACAAATATGCTATTTGTTTATAATGGTTCATTCCAGTTTTTCAGGAAAATCTCATTATAAAATGAACTGTGACAGCAGAAATGGCTTCATAACAGGAAATACTATTACTCCGTTATAGAAAGCGACACTGATTCACTCATCTAGTGGAGTAAAACAAATATTCTATTTGTTTATAATGGTTCATTCCAGTTTTTCAGGTAAATCTAATTATAAAATGAACTGTGACAGCAGAAATGGCTTCATAACAGGAAATACTATTACTCCGTTATATAAAGTGACACTGATTCACTCATCTAGAGGAGTAAAACAAATATACTAATTGTTTATAGTGGTTCTTTCCAGTTTTTTAGGTAAATCTCTTTATAAAATGAACTCTGACAGAAGAAATGGCTTCATAACAGGAAATACTATTAATCCGTTATATAAAGCGACACTGATTCACTCATCTAGAGGAGTAAAACAAATATGTTAATTGTTTATAATGGTTCATTCCAGTTTTTTTTAGATAAATCTCATAATAAAATGGACTGTGACAGCAGAAATGGCTTCATAACAGGAAATACTATTACTCCATTTTATAAAGCGACACTGATTCACTAGTCTAGAGGAGTAAAACCAATATTTTAATTGTTTATAATGGTTCATTCCAGTTTTTCAGGTAAATCTCATTATAAAATGAACTGTGTCAGCAGAAATGGCTTCATAACAGTAAATACTATTACCCCGTTATATAAAGCGACACTGATTCACTAATCTAGAGGAGTAAAACAAATATTTTAATTGTTTATAATGGTTCATTCCTGATTTTTAGGTAAATCTCATTACAAAATGATCTGTGACTCCAGAAATGGCTTCATAACAGGAAAAACTATTACTCCGTTATATAAAGCGACACTGATTCACTCATCTAGAGGAGTAAAACAAATATACTAATTGTTTATAATGGTTCATTCCAGCTTTTTAGTTAAATCTCATTATAAAATGAACTGTGACAGCAGAAATGGCTTCATTAAAGGAAATACTATTACTCCGTTATATAAAGCGACACTGATTTACTCATCTAGAGGAGTACAACAAATATTTTAATTGTTTTTAATGGTTCATTCCAGTTTTTTGGTAAATCTCATTATAAAATGATCTGTGACAGCAGAAATGGCTTCATTACAGGAAATACTATTACTCCGTTATATAAAGCGACACTGATTCACTCATCTAGAGGAGTAAAACAAATATTCTATTTGTTTATAATGGTTCATTCCAGTTTTTCAGGTAAATCTCATTATAAAATGAACTGTGACAGCAGAAATGGCTTCATTACAGGAAACACTATTACTCCGTTATGTAATGCGACACTGATTTACTCATCTAGAGGAGTAAAACAAATATTTTAAGTGTTTATAATGGTTCATTCCAGTTTTTTTGGTAAATCTCATTATAAAATGAACTGTGACAGCAGAAATGGCTTAATTACAGGAAATACTATTACTCCGTTGTATAAAGCGACACTGATTCATTCATCTAGAGGAGTAAAACAAATATTCTATTTGTTTATAATGTTTCATTCCAGTTTTTCAGGTAAATCTCATTATAAAATGAACTGTGACAGCAGAAATGGCTTCATAACGGGACATACTATTACTCCGTTATGTAATGCGACACAGATTCACTCATCTAGAGGAGTAAAACAAATATTTTAATTGTTTATAATGGTTCATTCCAGTTTTTCAGGTAAATCTCATTATAAAATGAACTGTGACAGCAGAAATGGCTTCATAACAGGAAATAATATTAATCCGTTATGTAATGCGACACTGATTCACTCATCTAGAGGAGTAAAACAAATATTCTATTTGTTTATAATGCTTCATTCCAGTTTTTCAGGTAAATCTCATTATAAAATGAACTGTGACAGCAGGAATGGCTTCATTAAAGGAAATACTATTACTCCGTTATATAAAGCGACACTGATTTACTCATCTAGAGGAGTAAAACAAATATTTTAATTGTTTTTAATGGTTCATTCCAGTTTTTTGGTAAATCTCATTATAAAATGAACTGTGACAGCAGAAATTGCTTCATTACAGGAAATACTATTACTCCGTTATATAAAGCGACACTGATTCACTCATCTAGAGGAGTAAAACAAATATTCTATTTGTTTATAATGGTTCATTCCAGTTTTTCAGGTAAATCTCATTATAAAATGAAATGTGACAGCAGAAATGGCTTCATTACAGGAAACACTATTACTCCGTTATGTAATGCGACACTGATTTACTATTCTAGAGGAGTAAAACAAATATTTTAATTGTTTATAATGGTTCATTCCAGTTTTTCAGGTAAATCTCATTATAAAATGAACTGTGACAGCAGAAATGGCTTAATTACAGGAAATACTATTACTCCGTTGTATAAAGCGACACTGATTCATACATCTAGAGGAGTAAAACAAATATTCTATTTGTTTATAATGTTTCATTCCAGTTTTTCAGGTAAATCTCATTATAAAATGAACTGTGACAGCAGAAATGGCTTCATAACGGGACATACTATTACTCCGTTATGTAATGCGACACAGATTCTCTCATCTAGAGGAGTAAAACAAATATTTTAATTGTTTATATAGGTTCATTCCAGTTTTTCAGGTAAATCTCATTATAAAATGAACTGTGACAGCAGAAATGGCTTCATAACAGGAAATAATATTAATCCGTTATGTAATGCGACACTGATTCACTCATCTAGAGGAGTAAAACAAATATTCTATTTGTTTATAATGCTTCATTCCAGTTTTTCAGGTAAATCTCATTATAGAATGAACTGTGACAGCAGAAATGGCAACATAACAGGAAATACTATTACTCCGTTATGTAATGCGACACTGATTCACTCATCTAGAGGAGTAAAACAAATATTTTATTGTTTATAATGGTTCATTACAGTTTTTTAGATAAATCTCATTATAAAATGGACTGTGACAGCAGAAATGGCTTCATAACAGGAAATACTATTACTCCGTTTTATAAAGCGTCACTGATTCACTAGTCTAGAGGAGTAAAACCAATATTTTAATTGTTTATAATGGTTCATTCCAGTTTTTCAGGTTAATGTCATTATAAAATGAACTGTGACAGCAGAAATGGCTTCATAACAGGAAATACAAATACTCCGTTATATAAAGCGACACCGATTCACTCATCTAGAGGAGCAAAACAAATATTCTATTTGTTTATAATGGTTCATTCCAGTTTTTCAGGTAAATCTAATTATAAAATGAACTGTGACAGCAGAAGTGGCTTCATAACAGGAAATACTATTACTCCATTATATAAAGTGACACTCATTCACTCATCTAGAGGAGTAAAACAAATATTCTATTTGTTTATAATGGTTCATTCCAGTTTTTCAGGTAAATCTCATTATAAAATGAACTGTGACAGCAGAAATGGCTTCATAACAGGAAATACCATTACTCCGTTATATAAAGCGACACTGATTCACTCATCTAGAGGAGTAAAACAAATATACTAATTGTTTATAGTGGTTCTTTCCAGTTTTTTAGGTAAATCTCTTTATAAAATGAACTCTGACAGAAGAAATGGCTTCATAACAGGAAATACTATTAATCCGTTATATAAAGCGACACTGATTCACTCATCTAGAGGAGTAAAACAAATATGTTAATTGTTTATAATGGTTCATTCCAGTTTTTTTAGATAAATCTCATAATAAAATGGACTGTGACAGCAGAAATGGCTTCATAACAGGAAATACTATTACTCCATTTTATAAAGCGACACTGATTCACTAGTCTAGAGGAGTAAAACTAATATTTTAATTGTTTATAATGGTTCATTCCAGTTTTTCAGGTAAATCTCATTATAAAATGAACTGTGTCAGCAGAAATGGCTTCATAACAGTAAATACTATTACCCCGTTATATAAAGCGACACTGATTCACTCATCTAGAGGAGTAAAACAAATATTTTAATTGTTTATAATGGTTCATTCCTGATTTTTAGGTAAATCTCATTACAAAAAGATCTGTGACTGCAGAAATGGCTTCATAACAGGAAAAACTATTACTCCGTTATATAAAGCGACACTGATTCACTCATCTAGAGGAGTAAAACAAATATACTAATTGTTTATAATGGTTCATTCCAGCTTTTTAGTTAAATCTCATTATAAACTGAACTGTGACAGCAGAAATGGCTTCATTAAAGGAAATACTATTACTCCGTTATATAAAGCGACACTGATTTACTCATCTAGAGGAGTACAACAAATATTTTAATTGTTTTTAATGGTTCATTCCAGTTTTTTGGTAAATCTCATTATAAAATGAACTGTGACAGCAGAAATGGCTTCATTACAGGAAATACTATTACTCCGTTATATAAAGCGACACTGATTCACTCATCTAGAGGAGTAAAACAAATATTCTATTTGTTTATAATGGTTCATTCCAGTTTTTCAGGTAAACCTCATTATAAAATGAACTGTGACAGCAGAAATGGCTTCATTACAGGAAACACTATTACTCCGTTATGTAATGCGACACTGATTTACTCATCTAGAGGAGTAAAACAAATATTTTAAGTGTTTATAATGGTTCATTCCAGTTTTTTTGGTAAATCTCATTATAAAATGAACTGTGACAGCAGAAATGGCTTCATTACAGGAAACACTATTACTCCGTTATGTAATGCGACACTGATTTACTCATCTAGAGGAGTAAAACAAATATTTTAATTGTTTATAATGATTCATTCCAGTTTTTCAGGTAAATCTCATTATAAAATGAACTGTGACAGCAGAAATGGCTTCATAACAGGAAATAATATTAATCCGTTATGTAATGCGACACTGATTCACTCATCTAGAGGAGTAAAACAAAATATTCTATTTGTTTATAATGCTTCATTCCAGTTTTTCAGGTAAATCTCATTATAAAATGAACTGTGACAGCAGAAATGGCAGCATAACAGGAAATACTATTACTCCGTTATGTAATGCGACACTGATTCACTCATCTAGAGGAGTAAAACAAATATTTTAATTGTTTATAATGGTTCATTACAGTTTTTTAGATAAATCTCATTATAAAATGGACTGTGACAGAAGAAATGGCTTCATAACAGGAAATACTATTACTCCGTTATGTAATGCGACACTGATTCACTCATCTAGAGGAGTAAAACAAATATTTTAATTGTTTATAATAGTTCATTCCAGTTTTTTAGGTAAATCTCATTATAAAATGAACTATGACAGCAGAAATGGCATCATAACAGGAAATACTATTACTCCGTTATATAAAGCGACACTGTTTCACTCATCTAGAGGAGTAAAACAAATATTCTATTTGTTTATAATGGTTCATTCCAGTTTTTCAGGTAAATCTCATTATAAAATGAACTGTGACAGCACAAATGGCATCATAAGAGGAAATACTATTACTCTGTTATGTAATGCGACACTGATTCACTCATCTAGAGGAGTAAAACAAATATTTTAATTGTTTATAATGGTTCATTCCAGTTTTTTAGGTAAATCTCATTATAAAATGAACTGTGACAGAAGAAATGGCTTCATAATAGGAAATACTATTCCTCCATTATGTAATGCGACACTGATTCACACATCTAGAGGAGTAAAACTAATATTTTAATTGTTTATAATGGTTCATTCAGTTTTTTAGGTAAATCGCATTATAAAATGAACTGCGACAGCAGAAATGGCTTCATAACAGGAAATACTATTACTCCATTATGTAATGCGACACTGATTCACTCATCTAGAGGAGTAAAACAAATATTTTAATTGTGTATAATGGTTCATTCCAGTTTTTCAGTTAAATCTCATTATAAAATGAACTGTGACAGGAGAAATGGCTTCATTATAGGAAATAATATAACTCCGTTATATAAATCGACACTGATTCACTCATCAAGAGGAGTAAAACAAATATACCAATTGTTTATAATGGTTCATTCCAGTTTTCAGGTAAATCTCATTATAAAATGAACTGTGACAGCAGAAATGGCTTCATTACAGGAAATACTCTTACTCCGTTATATAAAGCGACACTGATTCACTCATCTAGAGGAGTAAAACAAATATACCAATTGTTTATAATGGTTCATTCCAGTTTTTCAGGTAAATCTCATTATAAAATGAACTGTGACAGCAGAAATGGCTTCATTACAGGAAATACTCTTACTCCGTTATATAAAGCGACACTGATTCACTCATCTAGAGGAGTAAAACAAATATTCTATTTGTTTATAATGGTTCATTCCATTTTTAAATGTAAATCTCATCATAAAATGAACTGTGACAGCAGAAATTGCTTCATTACAGGAAATACTATAACTCCGTTATGTAATGCGACACTGATTCACTCATCTAGAAGAGTAAAACAAATTTTTTAATTGTTTATAATGGTTCATTTCAGTTTTTAGGTAAATCTCATTATAAAATGAACTGTGACAGCAGAAATGTCTTCATAACAGGAAATACTATTACTCAGTCATATAAAGCAACACTGATTCACTCATCTAGAGGAGTAAAACAAATATTTTAATTGTGTATAATGGTTCATTCCAGTTTTTCAGTTAAATCTCATTATAAAATGAACTGTGACAGCAGAAATGGCTTCATTATAGGAAATACTATTACTCCGTTATATAAAGCGACACTGATTCACTGACCTATAGGAGTAAAACAAATATTTTATGTGTTTATAATGGTTAATTCCAGTTTTTTAGGTAAATCTCATTATAAAATGAACTGTGACAGCAGAAATGGCTTAATTACAGGAAATACTATTACTCCGTTATGTAATGCGATACTGATTCACTCATCTAGAGGAGTAAAACAAATAATTTAATTGTTTATAATGGTTCATTCCAGTTTCTTAGGTAAATCTCATTATAAAATGAACTGTGACAGCAGAAATGCCTTCATTACAGGAAATACTATTACTCCGTTATATAAAGCGACACTGATTCACTCATCTAGAGGAGTAAAACTAATATTCTATGTGTTTATAATGGTTAATTACAGTTTTTTAGGTAAATCTCATTATAAAATGAACTGTGACAGCAGAAATGGCTTAATTACAGGAAATACTATTATTCCGTTATGTAATGCGATACTGATTCACTCATCTAGAGGAGTAAAACAAATAATTTAATTGTTTATAATGGTTCATTCCAGTTTCTTAAGTAAATCTCATTATAAAATGAACTGTGACAGCAGAAATGGCTTCATAACAGGAAATATTATTACTCCGTTATATAAAGCGACACTGATTCACTCATCTAGAGGAGTAAAACAAATATTCTAATGGTTTATAATGGTTCATTCCAGTTTTTCAGGTAATTCTCATTATAAAATGAACTGTGACATTAGAAATGGCTACATTACAGGAAATAATATTCCTCCATTATGTAATGCGACACTGATTCACTCATCTAGTGGAGTAAAACTAATATTTTAATTGTGTATAATGGTTCATTCCAGTTTTTTAGGTAAATCTCATTATAAAATGAACTGTGACGGCAGAAATGTCTTCATAACAGGAAATTCTATACCTCCATTATGTAATGCGACACTGATGCACTCATCTAGAGGAGTAAAACAAATATCTTAATTGTTTATAATGTTTCATTCCAGTTTTTTAGGTAAATCTCATTATAAAATGAACTGTGACAGCAGAAATGGCTTCATAACAGGAAATACTATTCCTCCATTATGTAATGCGACACTGATTCACTCATCTAGAGGAGTAAAACAATTATTTTAATTGTGTATAATGGTTCATTCCAGTTTTTTAGGTAAATCTCATTATAAAATGATATGTGACATCAGAAATGGCTTCATAACAGGAAATACTATTCCTTCATTATGTAATGCGACACTGATTGACTCATGTAGAGGATTAAAACTAATATTTTAATTGTTTATAATGGTTCATTCCAGTTTTTAAGGTAAATCTCATTATAAAATGAACTGTGACAGCAGAAATGGCTTCATAACTGGAAATACTATTCCTCCATTATGTAATGCGACACTGATTCACTCATCTAGAGGAGTAAAACAATTATTTTAATTGTTTATAATGCTTCATTCCAGTTTTTTAGGTAAATCTCATTATAAAATGAACTGTGACAGCAGAAATGGCTTCATAACAGGAAATACTATTCCTTCATTATGTAATGCGACACTGATTGACGCATCTAGAGGATTAAAACTAATATTTTAATTGTTTATAATGGTTCATTCCAGTTTTTAAGGTAAATCTCATTATAAAATGAACTGTGACAGCAGAAATGGCTTAATAACAGGAAATACTATTCCTCCATTATGTAATGCGACACTGATTCACTCATCTAGAGGCGTAAAACAAATATTTTAATTGTGTATAATGGTTTATTCCAGTTTTTTAGGTAAATCTCATTATAAAATGAACTGTGACAGCAGAAATGGCTTCATAACAGGAAATACTATTCCTCCATTATGTAATGCGACACTGATTCACTCATCTAGAGGAGTAAAACAATTATTTTAATTGTGTATAATGGTTCATTCCAGTTTTTTAGGTAAATCTCATTATAAAATGAACTGTGACAGCAGAAATGGCTTCATAACTGGAAATACTATTCCTCCATTATGTAATGCGACACTGATTCACTCATCTAGAGGAGTAAAACAATTATTTTAATTGTTTATAATGCTTCATTCCAGTTTTTTAGGTAAATCTCATTATAAAATGAACTGTGACAGCAGAAATGGCTTCATAACAGGAAATACTATTCCTCCATTATGTAATGCGACACTGATTCACTCATCTAGAGGAGTAAAACAAATATCTTAATTGTTTATAATGTTTCATTCCAGTTTTTTAGGTAAATCTCATTATAAAATGAACTGTGACAGCAGAAATGGCTTCATAACAGGAAATACTATTCCTCCATTATGTAATGCGACACTGATTCACTCATCTAGAGGAGTAAAACAATTATTTTAATTGTGTATAATGGTTCATTCCAGTTTTTTAGGTAAATCTCATTATAAAATGATCTGTGACAGCAGAAATGGCTTCATAACAGGAAATACTATTCCTTCATTATGTAATGCGACACTGATTGACTCATCTAGAGGATTAAAACTAATATTTTAATTGTTTATAATGGTTCATTCCAGTTTTTAAGGTAAATCTCATTATAAAATGAACTGTGACAGAAGAAATGGCTTCATAACTGGAAATACTATTCCTCCATTATGTAATACGACACTGATTCACTCATCTAGAGGAGTAAAAAAATTATTTTAATTGTTTATAATGCTTCATTCCAGTTTTTTAGGTAAATCTCATTATAAAATGAACTGTGACAGCAGAAATGGCTTCATAACAGGAAATACTATTCCTTCATTATGTAATGCGACACTGATTGACGCATCTAGAGGATTAAAACTAATATTTTAATTGTTTATAATGGTTCATTCCAGTTTTTAAGGTAAATCTCATTATAAAATGAACTGTGACAGCAGAAATGGCTTAATAACAGGAAATACTATTCCTCCATTATGTAATGCGACACTGATTCACTCATCTAGAGGCGTAAAACAAATATTTTAATTGTGTATAATGGTTTATTCCAGTTTTTTAGGTAAATCTCATTATAAAATGAACTGTGACAGCAGAAATGTCTTCATAACAGGAAATACTATTCCTCTATTATGTAATGCGACACTGATTCACTCATCTAGAGGAGTAAAACAATTATTTTAATTGTGTATAATGGTTCATTCCAGTTTTTTAGGTAAATCTCATTATAAAATGAACTGTGACAGCAGAAATGGCTTCATAACAGGAAATACCTTTCCTCCATTATGCAATGCGACACTGATTCACTCATCTAGAGGAGTAAAACAAATATTTTAATTGTGTATAATGGTTCATTCCAGTTTTTTAGGTAAATCTCATTATAAAATGAACTGTGACAGCAGAAATGGCTTCATAACTGGAAATACTATTCCTCCATTATGTATTGCGACACTGATTTACTCATCTAGAGGAGTAAAACAATTATTTTAATTGTTTATAATGCTTCATTCCAGTTTTTTAGGTAAATCTCATTATAAAATGAACTGTGACAGCAGAAATGGCTTCATAACTGGAAATACTATTCCTCAATTATGTATTGCGACACTGATTTACTCATCTAGAGGAGTAAAACAATTATTTTAATTGTTTATAATGCTTCATTCCAGTTTTTTAGGTAAATCTCATTATAAAATGAACTGTGACAGCAGAAATGGCTTCATAACAGGAAATACTATTCCTCCATTGTGTAATGCGACACTGATTCACTCATCTAGAGGAGTAAAACCATTATTTTAATTGTGTATAATGGTTCATTCCAATTTTTTAGGTAAATCTCATTATAAAATGAACTGTGACAACAGAAATGGCTTCATAACTGGAAATACTATTCCTCCATTATGTAATGCGACACTGATTCACTCATCTAGAGGAGTAAAACAATTATTTTAATTGTTTATAATGGTTCATTCCAGTTTTTAAGGTAAATCTCATTATAAAATGAACTGTGACAGCAGAAATGGCTTCATAACAGGAAATACTATTACTCCATTATGTAATGCGACACTGATTCACTCATCTAGAGGAGTAAAACAAATATTCTAATTGTTTATAATGGTTCATTCCAGTTTTTTAGGTAAATCTCAATATAAAATGAACTGTGACAGCAGAAATTGCTTCTTAACAGGAAATACTATTACTCCATTTTGTAAGGCGACACTGATTCACTCATCTAGAGGAGTAAAACAAATATTTTAATTGTTTATAATGGTTCATTCCAGTTTTTAAGGTAAATCTAATTATAAAATGAACTGTGACAGCAGAAATGGCTTCATAACAGGAAATACCTTTCCTCCATTATGCAATGCGACACTGATTCACTCATCTAGAGGAGTAAAACAAATATTTTAATTGTGTATAATGGTTCATTCCAGTTTTTTAGGTAAATCTCATTATAAAATGAACTGTGACGGCAGAAATGGCTTCATGACAGGAAATTCTATTCCTCCATTATGTAATGCGACACTGATTCACTCATCTAGAGGAGTAAAACAAATATCTTAATTGTTTATAATGGTTCATTCCAGTTTTTTAGGTAAATCTCATTATAAAATGAACTGTGACGGCAGAAATGTCTTCATAACAGGAAATTCTATTCCTCCATTATGTAATGCGACACTGATTCACTCATCTAGAGGAGTAAAACAATTATTTTAATTGTGTACAATGGTTCATTCCAGTTTTTTAGGTAAATCTCATTATAAAATGATCTGTGACAGCAGAAATGGCTTCATAACAGGAAATACTATTCCTTCATTATGTTATGCGACACTGATTGACTCATCTAGAGGATTAAAACTAATATTTTAATTGTTTATAATGGTTCATTCCAGTTTTTAAGGTAAATCTCATTATAAAATGAACTGTGACAGCAGAAATGGCTTAATAACAGGAAATACTATTACTCCATTATGTAATGCGACACTGATTCACTCATCTAGAGGCGTAAAACAAATATTTTAATTGTGTATAATGGTTTATTCCAGTTTTTTAGGTAAATCTCATTATAAAATGAACTGTGACAGCAGAAATGGCTTCATAACAGGAAATACTATTCCTCCATTATGTAATGCGACACTGATTCACTCATCTAGAGGAGTAAAACAATTATTTTAATTGTGTATAATGGTTCATTCCAGTTTTTTATGTAAATCTCATTACAAAATGAACTGTGACAGCAGAAATGGCTTCATAACTGGAAATACTATTCCTCCTTTATGTAATGCGACACTGATTCACTCATCTAGAGGAGTAAAACAATTATTTTAATTGTTTATAATGCTTCATTCCAGTTTTTTAGGTAAATCTCATTATAAAATGAAATGTGACAGCAGAAATGGCTTCATAACAGGAAATACTATTACTCCATTATGTAATGCGACACTGATTCACTCATCTAGAGGAGTAAAACAAATATTCTAATTGTTTATAATGGTTCATTCCAGTTTTTTAGGTAACTCTCATTATAAAATGAACTGTGACAGCAGAAATGGCTTCTTAACAGGAAATACTATTACTCCATTTTGTAATGCGACACTGATTCACTCATCTAGAGGAGTAAAACAAATATTTTAATTGTTTATAATGGTTCATTCCAGTTTTTTAGGTAAATCTAATTATAAAATGAACTGTGACAGCAGAAATGGCTTCATAACTGGAAATACCTTTCCTCCATTATGCAATGCGACACTGATTCACTCATCTAGAAGAGTAAAACAAATATTTTAATTGTGTATAATGGTTCATTCCAGTTTTTTAGGTAAATCTCATTATAAAATGAACTGTGACGGCAGAAATGGCTTCATGACAGGAAATTCTATTCCTCCATTATGTAATGCGACACTGATTCACTCATCTAGAGGAGTAAAACCATTATTTTAATTGTGTATAATGGTTCATTCCAATTTTTTAGGTAAATCTCATTATAAAATGAACTGTGACAGCAGAAATGGCTTCATAACTGGAAATACTATTCCTTCATTATGTAATGCGACACTGATTCACTCATCTAGAGGAGTAAAACAATTATTTTAATTGTGTATAATGGTTCATTCCAGTTTTTTAGGTAAATCTCATTATAAAATGATCTGTGACAGCAGAAATGGCTTCATAACAGGAAATACTATTCCTTCATTATGTAATGCGACACTGATTGACTCATCTAGAGGATTAAAACTAATATTTTAATTGTTTATAATGGTTCATTCCAGTTTTTAAGGTAAATCTCATTATAAAATGAACTGTGACAGCAGAAATGGCTTAATAACAGGAAATACTATTCCTCCATTATGTAATGCGACACTGATTCACTCATCGAGAGGCGTAAAACAAATATTTTAATTGTGTATAATGGTTTATTCCAGTTTTTTAGGTAAATCTCATTATAAAATGAACTGTGACAGCAGAAATGGCTTCATAACAGGAAATACTATTCCTCCATTATGTAATGCGACACTGATTCACTCATCTAGAGGAGTAAAACAATTATTTTAATTGTGTATAATGGTTCATTCCAGTTTTTTAGGTAAATCTCATTATAAAATGAACTGTGACAGCAGAAATGGCTTCATAACTGGAAATACTATTCCTCCATTATGTAATGCGACACTGATTCACTCATCTAGAGGAGTGAAACAATTATTTTAATTGTTTATAATGCTTCATTCCAGTTTTTTAGGTAAATCTCATTATAAAATGAACTGTGACAGCAGAAATGGCTTCATAACAGGAAATACTATTCCTCCATTATGTAATGCGACACTGATTCACTCATCTAGAGGAGTAAAACCATTATTTTAATTGTGTATAATGGTTCATTCCAATTTTTTAGGTAAATCTCATTATAAAATGAACTGTGACAGCAGAAATGGCTTCATACCTGGAAATACTATTCCTCCATTATGTAATGCGACACTGATTCACTCATCTAGAGGAGTAAAACAATTATTTTAATTGTTTATAATGGTTCATTCCAGTTTTTTAGGTAAATCTCATTATAAAATGAACTGTGACAGCAGAAATAGCTTCATAACAGGAAATACTATTACTCCATTATGTAATGCGACACTGATTCACTCATCTAGAGGAGTAAAACTAATATTTTAATTGTTTATAATGGTTCATTCCAGTTTTTAAGGTAAATCTCATTATAAAATTAACTGTGACAGCAGAAATGGCTTAATAACAGGAAATACTATTCCTCCATTATGTAATGCGACACTGATTCACTCATCTAGAGGCGTAAAACAAATATTTTCATTTTGTATAATGGTGTATTCCAGTTTTTTAGGTAAATCTCATTATAAAATGAACTGTGACAGCAGAAATGGCTTCATAACAGGAAATACTATTCCTCCATTATGTAATGCGACACTGATTCACTCATCTAGAGGAGTAAAACAAATATTTTAATTGTGTATAATGGTTCATTCCAGTTTTTTAGGTAAATCTCATTATAAAATGAACTGCGACAGCGGAAATAACTTCATAACTGGAAATACTATTCCTCCATTACTTAATGCCACACTGATTCACTCATCTAGAGGAGTAAAACAATTATTTTAATTGTTTATAATGCTTCATTCCAGTTTTTTAGGTAAATCTCATTATAAAATGAACTGTGACAGGAGAAATGGCTTCATAACAGGAAATACTATTCCTCCATTATGTAATGCGACACTGATTCACTCATCTAGAGGAGTAAAACCATTATTTTAATTGTGTATAATGGTTCATTCCAGTTTTTTAGGTAAATCTAATTATAAAATGAACTGTGACAGCAGAAATGGCTTCATAACAGGAAATACTATTCCTCCATTATGTAATGCCACACTGATTCACTCATCTAGAGGAGTAAAACAAATATTTTAATTGTGTATAATGGTTCATTCCAGTTTTTTAGGTAAATCTCATTATAAAATGAACTGTGACGGCAGAAATGGCTTCATGACAGGAAATTCTATTCCTCCATTATGTAATGCGACACTGATTCACTCATCTAGAGGAGTAAAACAAATATCTTAATTGTTTATAATGGTTCATTCCAGTTTTTTAGGTAAATCTCATTATAAAATGAACTGTGACGGCAGAAATGGCTTCATAACAGGAAATTCTATTCCTCCATTATGTAATGCGACACTGATTCACTCATCTAGAGGAGTAAAACAATTATTTTAATTGTGTACAATGGTTCATTCCAGTTTTTTAGGTAAATCTCATTATAAAATGATCTGTGACAGCAGAAATGGCTTCATAACAGGAAATACTATTCCTTCATTATGTTATGCGACACTGATTGACTCATCTAGAGGATTAAAACTAATATTTTAATTGTTTATAATGGTTCATTCCAGTTTTTAAGGTAAATCTCATTATAAAATGAACTGTGACAGCAGAAATGGCTTAATAACAGGAAATACTATTCCTCCATTATGTAATGCGACACTGATTCACTCATCGAGAGGCGTAAAACAAATATTTTAATTGTGTATAATGGTTTATTCCAGTTTTTTAGGTAAATCTCATTATAAAATGAACTGTGACAGCAGAAATGGCTTCATAACAGGAAATACTATTCCTCCATTATGTAATGCGACACTGATTCACTCATCTAGAGGAGTAAAACAATTATTTTAATTGTGTATAATGGTTCATTCCAGTTTTTTAGGTAAATCTCATTATAAAATGAACTGTGACAGCAGAAATGGCTTCATAACTGGAAATACTATTCCTCCATTATGTAATGCGACACTGATTCACTCATCTAGAGGAGTAAAACAATTATTTTAATTGTTTATAATGCTTCATTCCAGTTTTTTAGGTAAATCTCATTATAAAATGAACTGTGACAGCAGAAATGGCTTCATAACAGGAAATACTATTCCTCCATTATGTAATGCGACACTGATTCACTCATCTAGAGGAGTAAAACCATTATTTTAATTGTGTATAATGGTTCATTCCAATTTTTTAGGTAAATCTCATTATAAAATGAACTGTGACAGCAGAAATGGCTTCATACCTGGAAATACTATTCCTCCATTATGTAATGCGACACTGATTCACTCATCTAGAGGAGTAAAACAATTATTTTAATTGTTTATAATGGTTCATTCCAGTTTTTTAGGTAAATCTCATTATAAAATGAACTGTGACAGCAGAAATAGCTTCATAACAGGAAATACTATTACTCCATTATGTAATGCGACACTGATTCACTCATCTAGAGGAGTAAAACTAATATTTTAATTGTTTATAATGGTTCATTCCAGTTTTTAAGGTAAATCTCATTATAAAATGAACTGTGACAGCAGAAATGGCTTAATAACAGGAAATACTATTCCTCCATTATGTAATGCGACACTGATTCACTCATCTAGAGGCGTAAAACAAATATTTTCATTTTGTATAATGGTGTATTCCAGTTTTTTAGGTAAATCTCATTATAAAATGAACTGTGACAGCAGAAATGGCTTCATAACAGGAAATACTATTCCTCCATTATGTAATGCGACACTGATTCACTCATCTAGAGGAGTAAAACAAATATTTTAATTGTGTATAATGGTTCATTCCAGTTTTTTAGGTAAATCTCATTATAAAATGAACTGCGACAGCGGAAATGTCTTCATAACTGGAAATACTATTCCTCCATTACTTAATGCCACACTGATTCACTCATCTAGAGGAGTAAAACAATTATTTTAATTGTTTATAATGCTTCATTCCAGTTTTTTAGGTAAATCTCATTATAAAATGAACTGTGACAGGAGAAATGGCTTCATAACAGGAAATTCTATTCCTCCATTATGTAATGCGACACTGATTCACTCATCTAGAGGAGTAAAACAATTATTTTAATTGTGTACAATGGTTCATTCCAGTTTTTTAGGTAAATCTCATTATAAAATGATCTGTGACAGCAGAAATGGCTTCATAACAGGAAATACTATTCCTCCATTATGTAATGCGACACTGATTCACTCATCTAGAGGAGTAAAACAATTATTTTAATTGTGTATAATGGTTCATTCCAGTTTTTTAGGTAAATCTCATTATAAAATGAACTGTGACAGCAGAAATGGCTTCATAACTGGAAATACTATTCCTCCATTATGTAATGCGACACTGATTCACTCATCTAGAGGAGTAAAACAATTATTTTAATTGTTTATAATGCTTCATTCCAGTTTTTTAGGTAAATCTCATTATAAAATGAACTGTGACAGCAGAAATGGCTTCATAACAGGAAATACTATTCCTCCATTATGTAATGCGACACTGATTCACTCATCTAGAGGAGTAAAACCATTATTTTAATTGTGTATAATGGTTAATTCCAATTTTTTAGGTAAATCTCATTATAAAATGAACTGTGACAGCAGAAATGGCTTCATAACTGGAAATACTATTCCTCCATTATGTAATGCGACACTGATTCACTCATCTAGAGGAGTAAAACAATTTTTTTAATTGTTTATAATGGTTCATTCCAGTTTTTTAGGTAAATCTCATTATAAAATGAACTGTGACAGCAGAAATGGCTTCATAACAGGAAATACTATTCCTCCATTATGTAATGCGACACTGATTCACTCATCTAGAGGAGTAAAACTAATATTTTAATTGTTTATAATGGTTCATTCCAGTTTTTAAGGTAAATCTCATTATAAAATGAACTGTGACAGCAGAAATGGCTTAATAACAGGAAATACTATTCCTCCATTATGTAATGCGACACTGATTCACTCATCTAGAGGCGTAAAACAAATATTTTCATTTTGTATAATGGTGTATTCCAGTTTTTTAGGTAAATCTCATTATAAAATGAACTGTGACAGCAGAAATGGCTTCATAACAGGAAATACTATTCCTCCATTATGTAATGCGACACTGATTCACTCATCTAGAGGAGTAAAACAAATATTTTAATTGTGTATAATGGTTCATTCCAGTTTTTTAGGTAAATCTCATTATAAAATGAACTGCGACAGCGGAAATGGCTTCATAACTGGAAATACTATTCCTCCATTACTTAATGCCACACTGATTCACTCATCTAGAGGAGTAAAACAATTATTTTAATTGTTTATAATGCTTCATTCCAGTTTTTTAGGTAAATCTCATTATAAAATGAACTGTGACAGCAGAAAAGGCTTCATAACAGGAAATACCTTTCCTCCATTATGCAATGCGACACTGATTCACTCATCTAGAAGAGTAAAACAAATATTTTAATTGTGTATAATGGTTCATTCCAGTTTTTTAGGTAAATCTCATTATAAAATGAACTGTGACGGCAGAAATGGCTTCATGACAGGAAATTCTATTCCTCCATTATGTAATGCGACACTGATTCACTCATCTAGAGGAGTAAAACTAATATTTTAATTGTGTATAATGGTTCATTCCAGTTTTTTAGGTAAATCTCATTATAAAATGAACTGTGACGGCAGAAATGGCTTCATGCCAGGAAATACTATTCCTTCATTATGTAATGCGACACTGATTGACGCATCTAGAGGATTAAAACTAATATTTTAATTGTTTATAATGGTTCATTCCAGTTTTTAAGGTAAATCTCATTATAAAATGAACTGTGACAGCAGAAATGGCTTAATAACAGGAAATACTATTCCTCCATTATGTAATGCGACACTGATTCACTCATCTAGAGGCGTAAAACAAATATTTTAATTGTGTATAATGGTTTATTCCAGTTTTTTAGGTAAATCTCATTATAAAATGAACTGTGACAGCAGAAATGTCTTCATAACAGGAAATACTATTCCTCTATTATGTAATGCGACACTGATTCACTCATCTAGAGGAGTAAAACAATTATTTTAATTGTGTATAATGGTTCATTCCAGTTTTTTAGGTAAATCTCATTATAAAATGAACTGTGACAACAGAAATGGCTTCATAACTGGAAATACTATTCCTCCATTATGTAATGCGACACTGATTCACTCATCTAGAGGAGTAAAACAATTATTTTAATTGTTTATAATGGTTCATTCCAGTTTTTTAGGTAAATCTCATTATAAAATGAACTGTGACAGCAGAAATGGCTTCATAACAGGAAATACTATTACTCCATTATGTAATGCGACACTGATTCACTCATCTAGAGGAGTAAAACAAATATTCTAATTGTTTATAATGGTTCATTCCAGTTTTTTAGGTAAATCTCAATATAAAATGAACTGTGACAGCAGAAATTGCTTCTTAACAGGAAATACTATTACTCCATTTTGTAAGGCGACACTGATTCACTCATCTAGAGGAGTAAAACAAATATTTTAATTGTTTATAATGGTTCATTCCAGTTTTTAATGTAAATCTAATTATAAAATGAACTGTGACAGCAGAAATGGCTTCATAACAGGAAATACCTTTCCTCCATTATGCAATGCGACACTGATTCACTCATCTAGAGGAGTAAAACAAATATTTTAATTGTGTATAATGGTTCATTCCAGTTTTTTAGGTAAATCTCATTATAAAATGAACTGTGACGGCAGAAATGGCTTCATGACAGGAAATTCTATTCCTCCATTATGTAATGCGACACTGATTCACTCATCTAGAGGAGTAAAACAAATATCTTAATTGTTTATAATGGTTCATTCCAGTTTTTTAGGTAAATCTCATTATAAAATGAACTGTGACGGCAGAAATGGCTTCATAACAGGAAATTCTATTCCTCCATTATGTAATGCGACACTGATTCACTCATCTAGAGGAGTAAAACAATTATTTTAATTGTGTACAATGGTTCATTCCAGTTTTTTAGGTAAATCTCATTATAAAATGATCTGTGACAGCAGAAATGGCTTCATAACAGGAAATACTATTCCTTCATTATGTTATGCGACACTGATTGACTCATCTAGAGGATTACAACTAATATTTTAATTGTTTATAATGGTTCATTCCAGTTTTTAAGGTAAATCTCATTATAAAATGAACTGTGACAGCAGAAATGGCTTAATAACAGGAAATACTATTCCTCCATTATGTAATGCGACACTGATTCACTCATCTAGAGGCGTAAAACAAATATTTTAATTGTGTATAATGGTTTATTCCAGTTTTTTAGGTAAATCTCATTATAAAATGAACTGTGACAGCAGAAATGGCTTCATAACAGGAAATACTATTCCTCCATTATGTAATGCGACACTGATTCACTCATCTAGAGGAGTAAAACAATTATTTTAATTGTGTATAATGGTTCATTCCAGTTTTTTAGGTAAATCTCATTACAAAATGAACTGTGACAGCAGAAATGGCTTCATAACTTGAAATACTATTCCTCCTTTATGTAATGCGACACTGATTCACTCATCTAGAGGAGTAAAACAATTATTTTAATTGTTTATAATGGTTCATTCCAGTTTTTTAGGTAAATCTCATTATAAAATGAACTGTGACGGCAGAAATGGCTTCATAACAGGAAATTCTATTCCTCCATTATGTAATGCGACACTGATTCACTCATCTAGAGGAGTAAAACAATTATTTTAATTGTGTACAATGGTTCATTCCAGTTTTTTAGGTAAATCTCATTATAAAATGATCTGTGACAGCAGAAATGGCTTCATAACAGGAAATACTATTCCTTCATTATGTTATGCGACACTGATTGACTCATCTAGAGGATTAAAACTAATATTTTAATTGTTTATAATGGTTCATTCCAGTTTTTAAGGTAAATCTCATTATAAAATGAACTGTGACAGCAGAAATGGCTTAATAACAGGAAATACTATTCCTCCATTATGTAATGCGACACTGATTCACTCATCTAGAGGCGTAAAACAAATATTTTAATTGTGTATAATGGTTTATTCCAGTTTTTTAGGTAAATCTCATTATAAAATGAACTGTGACAGCAGAAATGGCTTCATAACAGGAAATACTATTCCTCCATTATGTAATGCGACACTGATTCACTCATCTAGAGGAGTAAAACAATTATTTTAATTGTGTATAATGGTTCATTCCAGTTTTTTAGGTAAATCTCATTACAAAATGAACTGTGACAGCAGAAATGGCTTCATAACTGGAAATACTATTCCTCCTTTATGTAATGCGACACTGATTCACTCATCTAGAGGAGTAAAACAATTATTTTAATTGTTTATAATGCTTCATTCCAGTTTTTTAGGTAAATCTCATTATAAAATGAACTGTGACAGCAGAAATGGCTTCATAACAGGAAATACTATTACTCCATTATGTAATGCGACACTGATTCACTCATCTAGAGGAGTAAAACAAATATTCTAATTGTTTATAATGGTTCATTCCAGTTTTTTAGGTAACTCTCATTATAAAATGAACTGTGACAGCAGAAATGGCTTCTTAACAGGAAATACTATTACTCCATTTTGTAATGCGACACTGATTCACTCATCTAGAGGAGTAAAACAAATATTTTAATTGTTTATAATGGTTCATTCCAGTTTTTTAGGTAAATCTAATTATAAAATGAACTGTGACAGCAGAAATGGCTTCATAACTGGAAATACCTTTCCTCCATTATGCAATGCGACACTGATTCACTCATCTAGAGGAGTAAAACTAATATTTTAATTGTTTATAATGGTTCATTCCAGTTTTTAAGGTAAATCTCATTATAAAATGAACTGTGACAGCAGAAATGGCTTAATAACAGGAAATACTATTCCTCCATTATGTAATGCGACACTGATTCACTCATCTAGAGGCGTAAAACAAATATTTTCATTTTGTATAATGGTGTATTCCAGTTTTTTAGGTAAATCTCATTATAAAATGAACTGTGACAGCAGAAATGGCTTCATAACAGGAAATACTATTCCTCCATTATGTAATGCGACACTGATTCACTCATCTAGAGGATTAAAACAATTATTTTAATTGTGTATAATGGTTCATTCCAGTTTTTAGGTAAATCTCATTATAAAATGAACTGCGACAGCGGAAATGGCTTCATAACTGGAAATACTATTCCTCCATTACTTAATGCCACACTGATTCACTCATCTAGAGGAGTAAAACAATTATTTTAATTGTTTATAATGCTTCATTCCAGTTTTTTAAGTAAATCTCATTATAAAATGAACTGTGACAGGAGAAATGGCTTCATAACAGGAAATACTATTCCTCCATTATGTAATGCGACACTGATTCACTCATCTAGAGGAGTAAAACCATTATTTTAATTGTGTATAATGGTTCATTCCAGTTTTTTAGGTAAATCTAATTATAAAATGAACTGTGACAGCAGAAATGGCTTCATAACAGGAAATACTATTCCTCCATTATGTAATGCCACACTGATTCACTCATCTAGAGGAGTAAAACAAATATCTTAATTGTTTATAATGTTTCATTCCAGTTTTTTAGGTAAATCTCATTATAAAATGAACTGTGACAGCAGAAATGGCTTCATAACAGGAAATACTATTCCTCCATTATGTAATGCGACACTGATTCACTCATCTAGAGGAGTAAAACAATTATTTTAATTGTGTATAATGGTTCATTCCAGTTTTTTAGGTAAATCTCATTATAAAATGATCTGTGACAGCAGAAATGGCTTCATAACAGGAAATACTATTCCTTCATTATGTAATGCGACACTGATTGACTCATCTAGAGGATTAAAACTAATATTTTAATTGTTTATAATGGTTCATTCCAGTTTTTAAGGTAAATCTCATTATAAAATGAACTGTGACAGAAGAAATGGCTTCATAACTGGAAATACTATTCCTCCATTATGTAATACGACACTGATTCACTCATCTAGAGGAGTAAAAAAATTATTTTAATTGTTTATAATGCTTCATTCCAGTTTTTTAGGTAAATCTCATTATAAAATGAACTGTGACAGCAGAAATGGCTTCATAACAGGAAATACTATTCCTTCATTATGTAATGCGACACTGATTGACGCATCTAGAGGATTAAAACTAATATTTTAATTGTTTATAATGGTTCATTCCAGTTTTTAAGGTAAATCTCATTATAAAATGAACTGTGACAGCAGAAATGGCTTAATAACAGGAAATACTATTCCTCCATTATGTAATGCGACACTGATTCACTCATCTAGAGGCGTAAAACAAATATTTTAATTGTGTATAATGGTTTATTCCAGTTTTTTAGGTAAATCTCATTATAAAATGAACTGTGACAGCAGAAATGTCTTCATAACAGGAAATACTATTCCTCTATTATGTAATGCGACACTGATTCACTCATCTAGAGGAGTAAAACAATTATTTTAATTGTGTATAATGGTTCATTCCAGTTTTTTAGGTAAATCTCATTATAAAATGAACTGTGACAGCAGAAATGGCTTCATAACTGGAAATACTATTCCTCCATTATGTATTGCGACACTGATTTACTCATCTAGAGGAGTAAAACAATTATTTTAATTGTTTATAATGCTTCATTCCAGTTTTTTAGGTAAATCTCATTATAAAATGAACTGTGACAGCAGAAATGGCTTCATAACAGGAAATACTATTCCTCCATTATGTAATGCGACACTGATTCACTCATCTAGAGGAGTAAAACCATTATTTTAATTGTGTATAATGGTTCATTCCAATTTTTTAGGTAAATCTCATTATAAAATGAACTGTGACAACAGAAATGGCTTCATAACTGGAAATACTATTCCTCCATTATGTAATGCGACACTGATTCACTCATCTAGAGGAGTAAAACAATTATTTTAATTGTTTATAATGGTTCATTCCAGTTTTTTAGGTAAATCTCATTATAAAATGAACTGTGACAGCAGAAATGGCTTCATAACAGGAAATACTATTACTCCATTATGTAATGCGACACTGATTCACTCATCTAGAGGAGTAAAACAAATATTCTAATTGTTTATAATGGTTCATTCCAGTTTTTTAGGTAAATCTCAATATAAAATGAACTGTGACAGCAGAAATTGCTTCTTAACAGGAAATACTATTACTCCATTTTGTAAGGCGACACTGATTCACTCATCTAGAGGAGTAAAACAAATATTTTAATTGTTTATAATGGTTCATTCCAGTTTTTAAGGTAAATCTAATTATAAAATGAACTGTGACAGCAGAAATGGCTTCATAACAGGAAATACCTTTCCTCCATTATGCAATGCGACACTGATTCACTCATCTAGAGGAGTAAAACAAATATTTTAATTGTGTATAATGGTTCATTCCAGTTTTTTAGGTAAATCTCATTATAAAATGAACTGTGACAGCAGAAATGGCTTCATAACAGGAAATACCTTTCCTCCATTATGCAATGCGACACTGATTCACTCATCTAGAGGATTAAAACTAATATTTTAATTGTTTATAATGGCTCATTCCAGTTTTTAAGGTAAATCTCATTATAAAATGAACTGTGACAGCAGAAATGGCTTAATAACAGGAAATACTATTCCTCCATTATGTAATGCGACACTGATTCACTCATCTAGAGGCGTAAAAAAAATATTTTAATTGTGTATAATGGTTTATTCCAGTTTTTTAGGTAAATCTCATTATAAAATGAACTGTGACAGCAGAAATGGCTTCATAACAGGAAATACTATTCCTCCATTATGTAATGCGACACTGATTCACTCATCTAGAGGAGTAAAACAATTATTTTAATTGTGTATAATGGTTCATTCCAGTTTTTTAGGTAAATCTCATTACAAAATGAACTGTGACAGCAGAAATGGCTTCATAACTGGAAATACTATTCCTCCTTTATGTAATGCGACACTGATTCACTCATCTAGAGGAGTAAAACAATTATTTTAATTGTTTATAATGCTTCATTCCAGTTTTTTAGGTAAATCTCATTATAAAATGAACTGTGACAGCAGAAATGGCTTCTTAACAGGAAATACTATTACTCCATTTTGTAATGCGACACTGATTCACTCATCTAGAGGAGTAAAACAAATATTTTAATTGTTTATAATGGTTCATTCCAGTTTTTTAGGTAAATCTAATTATAAAATGAAATGTGACAGCAGAAATGGCTTCATAACAGGAAATACCTTTCCTCCATTATGCAATGCGACACTGATTCACTCATCTAGAAGAGTAAAACAAATATTTTAATTGTCTATAATGGTTCATTCCAGTTTTTTAGGTAAATCTCATTATAAAATGAACTGTGACGGCAGAAATGGCTTCATGACAGGAAATTCTATTCCTCCATTATGTAATGCGACACTGATTCACTCATCTAGAGGAGTAAAACTAATATTTTAATTGTGTATAATGGTTCATTCCAGTTTTTTAGGTAAATCTCATTATAAAATGAACTGTGACGGCAGAAATGGCTTCATGACAGGAAATTCTATTCCTCCATTATGTAATGCGACACTGATTCACTCATCTAGAGGAGTAAAACAAATATTTTAATTGTGTATAATGGTTCATTCCAGTTTTTTAGGTAAATCTCATTATAAAATGAACTGTGACGGCAGAAATGGCTTCATGACAGGAAATTCTATTCCTCCATTATGTAATGCGACACTGATTCACTCATCTAGAGGAGTAAAACAATTATTTTAATTGTGTATAATGGTTCATTCCAGTTTTTTAGGTAAATCTCATTATAAAATGAACTGTGACGGCAGAAATGGCTTCATGACAGGAAATTCTATTCCTCCATTATGTAATGCGACACTGATTCACTCATCTAGAGGAGTAAAACAAATATTTTAATTGTGTATAATGGTTCATTCCAATTTTTTAGGTAAATCTCATTATAAAATGAACTGTGACGGCAGAAATGGCTTCATGACAGGAAATTCTATTCCTCCATCATGTAATGCGACACTTATTCACTCATCTAGAGGAGTAAAACAAATATTTTAATTGTGTATAATGGTTCATTCCAGTTTTTTAGGTAAATCTCATTATAAAATGAACTGTGACAGCAGAAATGGCTTCATAACAGGAAATACTATTACTCCATTATGTAATGCGACACTGATTCACTCATCTAGAGGAGTAAAACAAATATTTTAATTGTGTATAATGGTTCATTCCAATTTTTTAAGTAAATCTCATTATAAAATGAACTGTGACAGCAGAAATGGCTTCATGACAGGAAATTCTATTCCTCCATTATGTAATGCGACACTTATTCACTCATCTAGAGGAGTAAAACAAATATTTTAATTGTGTATAATGGTTCATTCCAGTTTTTTAGTAAATCTCATTATAAAATGAACTGTGACAGCAGAAATGGCTTCATAACAGGAAATACTATTACTCCATTATGTAATGCGACACTGATTCACTCATCTAGAGGAGTAAAACAAATATTTTAATTGTGTATAATGGTTCATTCCAATTTTTTAGGTAAATCTCATTATAAAATGAACTGTGACGGCAGAAATGGCTTCATGACAGGAAATTCTATTCCTCCATTATGTAATGCGACACTTATTCACTCATCTAGAGGAGTAAAACAAATATTTTAATTGTGTATAATGGTTCATTCCAATTTTTTAGGTAAATCTCATTATAAAATGAACTGTGACGGCAGAAATGGCTTCATGACAGGAAATTCTATTCCTCCATTATGTAATGCGACACTGATTCACTCATCTAGAGGAGTAAAACAAATATTTTAATTGTGTATAATGGTTCATTCCAGTTTTTTAGGTAAATCTCATTATAAAATGAACTGTGACAGCAGAAATGGCTTCATAACAGGAAATACTATTACTCCATTATGTAATGCGACACTGATTCACTCATCTAGAGGAGTAAAACAAATATTTTAATTGTGTATAATGGTTCATTCCAATTTTTTAGGTAAATCTCATTATAAAATGAACTGTGACGGCAGAAATGGCTTCATGACAGGAAATTCTATTCCTCCATTATGTAATGCGACACTGATTCACTCATCTAGAGGAGTAAAACAAATATTTTAATTGTGTATAATGGTTCATTCCAGTTTTTTAGGTAAATCTCATTATAAAATGAACTGTGACAGCAGAAATGGCTTCATAACAGGAAATACTATTACTCCATTATGTAATGCGACACTGATTCACTCATCTAGAGGAGTAAAACAAATATTTTAATTGTGTATAATGGTTCATTCCAGTTTTTTAGGTAAATCTCATTATAAAATGAACTGTGACAGCAGAAATGGCTTCATAACAGGAAATACTATTACTCCATTATGTAATGCGACACTGATTCACTCATCTAGAGGAGTAAAACAAATATTTTAATTGTGTATAATGGTTCATTCCAATTTTTTAGATAAATCTCATTATAAAATGAACTGTGACGGCAGAAATGGCTTCATGACAGGAAATTCTATTCCTCCATTATGTAATGCGACACTGATTCACTCATCTAGAGGAGTAAAACAAATATTTTAATTGTGTATAATGGTTCATTCCAGTTTTTTAGGTAAATCTCATTATAAAATGAACTGTGACAGCAGAAATGGCTTCATAACAGGAAATACTATTACTCCATTATGTAATGCGACACTGATTCACTCATCTAGAGGAGTAAAACAAATATTTTAATTGTGTATAATGGTTCATTCCAGTTTTTTAGGTAAATCTCATTATAAAATGAACTGTGACAGCAGAAATGGCTTCATAACAGGAAATACTATTACTCCATTATGTAATGCGACACTGATTCACTCATCTAGAGGAGTAAAACAAATATTTTAATTGTGTATAATGGTTCATTCCAATTTTTTAGGTAAATCTCATTATAAAATGAACTGTGACGGCAGAAATGGCTTCATGACAGGAAATTCTATTCCTCCATTATGTAATGCGACACTGATTCACTCATCTAGAGGAGTAAAACAAATATTTTAATTGTGTATAATGGTTCATTCCAGTTTTTTAGGTAAATCTCATTATAAAATGAACTGTGACAGCAGAAATGGCTTCATAACAGGAAATACTATTACTCCATTATGTAATGCGACACTGATTCACTCATCTAGAGGAGTAAAACAAATATTTTAATTGTGTATAATGGTTCATTCCAGTTTTTTAGGTAAATCTCATTATAAAATGAACTGTGACAGCAGAAATGGCTTCATAACAGGAAATACTATTACTCCATTATTTAATGCGACACTGATTCACTCATCTAGAGGAGTAAAACAAATATTTTAATTGTGTATAATGGTTCATTCCAGTTTTTTAGGTAAATCTCATTATAAAATGAACTGTGACAGCAGAAATGGCTTCATAACAGGAAATACTATTACTCCATTATGTAATGCGACACTGATTCACTCATCTAGAGGAGTAAAACAAATATTTTAATTGTGTATAATGGTTCATTCCAATTTTTTAGGTAAATCTCATTATAAAATGAACTGTGACGGCAGAAATGGCTTCATGACAGGAAATTCTATTCCTCCATTATGTAATGCGACACTGATTCACTCATCTAGAGGAGTAAAACAAATATTTTAATTGTGTATAATGGTTCATTCCAGTTTTTTAGGTAAATCTCATTATAAAATGAACTGTGACAGCAGAAATGGCTTCATAACAGGAAATACTATTACTCCATTATGTAATGCGACACTGATTCACTCATCTAGAGGAGTAAAACAAATATTTTAATTGTGTATAATGGTTCATTCCAGTTTTTTAGGTAAATCTCATTATAAAATGAACTGTGACAGCAGAAATGGCTTCATAACAGGAAATACTATTACTCCATTATGTAATGCGACACTGATTCACTCATCTAGAGGAGTAAAACAAATATTTTAATTGTGTATAATGGTTCATTCCAGTTTTTTAGGTAAATCTCATTATAAAATGAACTGTGACAGCAGAAATGGCTTCATAACAGGAAATACTATTACTCCATTATGTAATGCGACACTGATTCACTCATCTAGAGGAGTAAAACAAATATTTTAATTGTGTATAATGGTTCATTCCAATTTTTTAGGTAAATCTCATTATAAAATGAACTGTGACGGCAGAAATGGCTTCATGACAGGAAATTCTATTCCTCCATTATGTAATGCGACACTTATTCACTCATCTAGAGGAGTAAAACAAATATTTTAATTGTGTATAATGGTTCATTCCAATTTTTTAGGTAAATCTCATTATAAAATGAACTGTGACAGCAGAAATGGCTTCATAACAGGAAATACTATTACTCCATTATGTAATGCGACACTGATTCACTCATCTAGAGGAGTAAAACAAATATTTTAATTGTGTATAATGGTTCATTCCAATTTTTTAGGTAAATCTCATTATAAAATGAACTGTGACGGCAGAAATGGCTTCATGACAGGAAATTCTATTCCTCCATTATGTAATGCGACACTGATTCACTCATCTAGAGGAGTAAAACAAATATTTTAATTGTGTATAATGGTTCATTCCAGTTTTTTAGGTAAATCTCATTATAAAATGAACTGTGACAGCAGAAATGGCTTCATAACAGGAAATACTATTACTCCATTATGTAATGCGACACTGATTCACTCATCTAGAGGAGTAAAACAAATATTTTAATTGTGTATAATGGTTCATTCCAGTTTTTTAGGTAAATCTCATTATAAAATGAACTGTGACAGCAGAAATGGCTTCATAACAGGAAATACTATTACTCCATTATTTAATGCGACACTGATTCACTCATCTAGAGGAGTAAAACAAATATTTTAATTGTGTATAATGGTTCATTCCAGTTTTTTAGGTAAATCTCATTATAAAATGAACTGTGACAGCAGAAATGGCTTCATAACAGGAAATACTATTACTCCATTATGTAATGCGACACTGATTCACTCATCTAGAGGAGTAAAACAAATATTTTAATTGTGTATAATGGTTCATTCCAATTTTTTAGGTAAATCTCATTATAAAATGAACTGTGACGGCAGAAATGGCTTCATGACAGGAAATTCTATTCCTCCATTATGTAATGCGACACTGATTCACTCATCTAGAGGAGTAAAACAAATATTTTAATTGTGTATAATGGTTCATTCCAGTTTTTTAGGTAAATCTCATTATAAAATGAACTGTGACAGCAGAAATGGCTTCATAACAGGAAATACTATTACTCCATTATGTAATGCGACACTGATTCACTCATCTAGAGGAGTAAAACAAATATTTTAATTGTGTATAATGGTTCATTCCAGTTTTTTAGGTAAATCTCATTATAAAATGAACTGTGACAGCAGAAATGGCTTCATAACAGGAAATACTATTACTCCATTATGTAATGCGACACTGATTCACTCATCTAGAGGAGTAAAACAAATATTTTAATTGTGTATAATGGTTCATTCCAATTTTTTAGGTAAATCTCATTATAAAATGAACTGTGACGGCAGAAATGGCTTCATGACAGGAAATTCTATTCCTCCATTATGTAATGCGACACTTATTCACTCATCTAGAGGAGTAAAACAAATATTTTAATTGTGTATAATGGTTCATTCCAATTTTTTAGGTAAATCTCATTATAAAATGAACTGTGACGGCAGAAATGGCTTCATGACAGGAAATTCTATTCCTCCATTATGTAATGCGACACTGATTCACTCATCTAGAGGAGTAAAACAAATATTTTAATTGTGTATAATGGTTCATTCCAGTTTTTTAGGTAAATCTCATTATAAAATGAACTGTGACAGCAGAAATGGCTTCATAACAGGAAATACTATTACTCCATTATGTAATGCGACACTGATTCACTCATCTAGAGGAGTAAAACAAATATTTTAATTGTGTATAATGGTTCATTCCAATTTTTTAGGTAAATCTCATTATAAAATGAACTGTGACGGCAGAAATGGCTTCATGACAGGAAATTCTATTCCTCCATTATGTAATGCGACACTGATTCACTCATCTAGAGGAGTAAAACAAATATTTTAATTGTGTATAATGGTTCATTCCAGTTTTTTAGGTAAATCTCATTATAAAATGAACTGTGACAGCAGAAATGGCTTCATAACAGGAAATACTATTACTCCATTATGTAATGCGACACTGATTCACTCATCTAGAGGAGTAAAACAAATATTTTAATTGTGTATAATGGTTCATTCCAGTTTTTTAGGTAAATCTCATTATAAAATGAACTGTGACAGCAGAAATGGCTTCATAACAGGAAATACTATTACTCCATTATGTAATGCGACACTGATTCACTCATCTAGAGGAGTAAAACAAATATTTTAATTGTGTATAATGGTTCATTCCAATTTTTTAGATAAATCTCATTATAAAATGAACTGTGACGGCAGAAATGGCTTCATGACAGGAAATTCTATTCCTCCATTATGTAATGCGACACTGATTCACTCATCTAGAGGAGTAAAACAAATATTTTAATTGTGTATAATGGTTCATTCCAGTTTTTTAGGTAAATCTCATTATAAAATGAACTGTGACAGCAGAAATGGCTTCATAACAGGAAATACTATTACTCCATTATGTAATGCGACACTGATTCACTCATCTAGAGGAGTAAAACAAATATTTTAATTGTGTATAATGGTTCATTCCAGTTTTTTAGGTAAATCTCATTATAAAATGAACTGTGACAGCAGAAATGGCTTCATAACAGGAAATACTATTACTCCATTATGTAATGCGACACTGATTCACTCATCTAGAGGAGTAAAACAAATATTTTAATTGTGTATAATGGTTCATTCCAATTTTTTAGGTAAATCTCATTATAAAATGAACTGTGACGGCAGAAATGGCTTCATGACAGGAAATTCTATTCCTCCATTATGTAATGCGACACTGATTCACTCATCTAGAGGAGTAAAACAAATATTTTAATTGTGTATAATGGTTCATTCCAGTTTTTTAGGTAAATCTCATTATAAAATGAACTGTGACAGCAGAAATGGCTTCATAACAGGAAATACTATTACTCCATTATGTAATGCGACACTGATTCACTCATCTAGAGGAGTAAAACAAATATTTTAATTGTGTATAATGGTTCATTCCAGTTTTTTAGGTAAATCTCATTATAAAATGAACTGTGACAGCAGAAATGGCTTCATAACAGGAAATACTATTACTCCATTATGTAATGCGACACTGATTCACTCATCTAGAGGAGTAAAACAAATATTTTAATTGTGTATAATGGTTCATTCCAATTTTTTAGGTAAATCTCATTATAAAATGAACTGTGACGGCAGAAATGGCTTCATGACAGGAAATTCTATTCCTCCATTATGTAATGCGACACTGATTCACTCATCTAGAGGAGTAAAACTAATATTTTAATTGTGTATAATGGTTCATTCCAGTTTTTTAGGTAAATCTCATTATAAAATGAACTGTGACAGCAGAAATGGCTTCATAACAGGAAATACTATTACTCCATTATGTAATGCGACACTGATTCACTCATCTAGAGGAGTAAAACAAATATTTTAATTGTGTATAATGGTTCATTCCAATTTTTTAGGTAAATCTCATTATAAAATGAACTGTGACGGCAGAAATGGCTTCATGACAGGAAATTCTATTCCTCCATTATGTAATGCGACACTGATTCACTCATCTAGAGGAGTAAAACAAATATTTTAATTGTGTATAATGGTTCATTCCAGTTTTTTAGGTAAATCTCATTATAAAATGAACTGTGACAGCAGAAATGGCTTCATAACAGGAAATACTATTACTCCATTATGTAATGCGACACTGATTCACTCATCTAGAGGAGTAAAACAAATATTTTAATTGTGTATAATGGTTCATTCCAGTTTTTTAGGTAAATCTCATTATAAAATGAACTGTGACAGCAGAAATGGCTTCATAACAGGAAATACTATTACTCCATTATGTAATGCGACACTGATTCACTCATCTAGAGGAGTAAAACAAATATTTTAATTGTGTATAATGGTTCATTCCAATTTTTTAGATAAATCTCATTATAAAATGAACTGTGACGGCAGAAATGGCTTCATGACAGGAAATTCTATTCCTCCATTATGTAATGCGACACTGATTCACTCATCTAGAGGAGTAAAACAAATATTTTAATTGTGTATAATGGTTCATTCCAGTTTTTTAGGTAAATCTCATTATAAAATGAACTGTGACAGCAGAAATGGCTTCATAACAGGAAATACTATTACTCCATTATGTAATGCGACACTGATTCACTCATCTAGAGGAGTAAAACAAATATTTTAATTGTGTATAATGGTTCATTCCAGTTTTTTAGGTAAATCTCATTATAAAATGAACTGTGACAGCAGAAATGGCTTCATAACAGGAAATACTATTACTCCATTATGTAATGCGACACTGATTCACTCATCTAGAGGAGTAAAACAAATATTTTAATTGTGTATAATGGTTCATTCCAATTTTTTAGGTAAATCTCATTATAAAATGAACTGTGACGGCAGAAATGGCTTCATGACAGGAAATTCTATTCCTCCATTATGTAATGCGACACTGATTCACTCATCTAGAGGAGTAAAACAAATATTTTAATTGTGTATAATGGTTCATTCCAGTATTTTAGGTAAATCTCATTATAAAATGAACTGTGACAGCAGAAATGGCTTCATAACAGGAAATACTATTACTCCATTATGTAATGCGACACTGATTCACTCATCTAGAGGAGTAAAACAAATATTTTAATTGTGTATAATGGTTCATTCCAGTTTTTTAGGTAAATCTCATTATAAAATGAACTGTGACAGCAGAAATGGCTTCATAACAGGAAATACTATTACTCCATTATGTAATGCGACACTGATTCACTCATCTAGAGGAGTAAAACAAATATTTTAATTGTGTATAATGGTTCATTCCAGTTTTTTAGGTAAATCTCATTATAAAATGAACTGTGACAGCAGAAATGGCTTCATAACAGGAAATACTATTACTCCATTATTTAATGCGACACTGATTCACTCATCTAGAGGAGTAAAACAAATATTTTAATTGTGTATAATGGTTCATTCCAGTTTTTTAGGTAAATCTCATTATAAAATGAACCGTGACAGCAGAAATGGCTTCATAACAGGAAATACTATTACTCCATTATGTAATGCGACACTGATTCACTCATCTAGAGGAGTAAAACAAATATTTTAATTGTGTATAATGGTTCATTCCAATTTTTTAGGTAAATCTCATTATAAAATGCACTGTGACGGCAGAAATGGCTTCATGACAGGAAATTCTATTCCTCCATTATGTAATGCGACACTGATTCACTCATCTAGAGGAGTAAAACAAATATTTTAATTGTGTATAATGGTTCATTCCAGTTTTTTAGGTAAATCTCATTATAAAATGAACTGTGACAGCAGAAATGGCTTCATAACAGGAAATACTATTACTCCATTATGTAATGCGACACTGATTCACTCATCTAGAGGAGTAAAACAAATATTTTAATTGTGTATAATGGTTCATTCCAGTTTTTTAGGTAAATCTCATTATAAAATGAACTGTGACAGCAGAAATGGCTTCATAACAGGAAATACTATTACTCCATTATGTAATGCGACACTGATTCACTCATCTAGAGGAGTAAAACAAATATTTTAATTGTGTATAATGGTTCATTCCAATTTTTTAGGTAAATCTCATTATAAAATGAACTGTGACGGCAGAAATGGCTTCATGACAGGAAATTCTATTCCTCCATTATGTAATGCGACACTGATTCACTCATCTAGAGGAGTAAAACAAATATTTTAATTGTGTATAATGGTTCATTCAAGTTTTTTAGGTAAATCTCATTATAAAATGAACTGTGACAGCAGAAATGGCTTCATAACAGGAAATACTATTACTCCATTATGTAATGCGACACTGATTCACTCATCTAGAGGAGTAAAACAAATATTTTAATTGTGTATAATGGTTCATTCCAGTTTTTTAGGTAAATCTCATTATAAAATGAACTGTGACAGCAGAAATGGCTTCATAACAGGAAATACTATTACTCCATTATGTAATGCGACACTGATTCACTCATCTAGAGGAGTTAAACAAATATTTTAATTGTGTATAATGGTTCATTCCAGTTTTTTAGGTAAATCTCATTATAAAATGAACTGTGACAGCAGAAATGGCTTCATAACAGGAAATACTATTACTCCATTATGTAATGCGACACTGATTCACTCATCTAGAGTAGTAAAACAAATATTTTAATTGTGTATAATGGTTCATTCCAGTTTTTTAGGTAAATCTCATTATAAAATGAACTGTGACGGCAGAAATGGCTTCATGACAGGAAATTCTATTCCTCCATTATGTAATGCGACACTTATTCACTCATCTGGAGGAGTAAAACAAATATTTTAATTGTGTATAATGGTTCATTCCAGTTTTTTAGGTAAATCTCATTATAAAATGAACTGTGACGGCAGAAATGGCTTCATGACAGGAAATTCTATTCCTCCATTATGTAATGCGACACTGATTCACTCATCTAGAGGAGTAAAACAAATATTTTAATTGTGTATAATGGTTCATTCCAGTTTTTTAGGTAAATCTCATTATAAAATGAACTGTGACGGCAGAAATGGCTTCATGACAGGAAATTCTATTCCTCCATTATGTAATGCGACACTGATTCACTCATCTAGAGGAGTAAAACAAATATTTTAATTGTGTATAATGGTTCATTCCAGTTTTTTAGGTAAATCTCATTATAAAATGAACTGTGACGGCAGAAATGGCTTCATGACAGGAAATTCTATTCCTCCATTATGTAATGCGACACTGATTCACTCATCTAGAGGAGTAAAACAAATATTTTAATTGTGTATAATGGTTCATTCCAATTTTTTAGGTAAATCTCATTATAAAATGAACTGTGACGGCAGAAATGGCTTCATGACAGGAAATTCTATTCCTCCATTATGTAATGCGACACTTATTCACTCATCTAGAGGAGTAAAACAAATATTTTAATTGTGTATAATGGTTCATTCCAGTTTTTTAGGTAAATCTCATTATAAAATGAACTGTGACAGCAGAAATGGCTTCATAACAGGAAATACTATTACTCCATTATGTAATGCGACACTGATTCACTCATCTAGAGGAGTAAAACAAATATTTTAATTGTGTATAATGGTTCATTCCAATTTTTTAGGCAAATCTCATTATAAAATGAACTGTGACAGCAGAAATGGCTTCATGACAGGAAATTCTATTCCTCCATTATGTAATGCGACACTTATTCACTCATCTAGAGGAGTAAAACAAATATTTTAATTGTGTATAATGGTTCATTCCAGTTTTTTAGGTAAATCTCATTATAAAATGAACTGTGACAGCAGAAATGGCTTCATAACAGGAAATACTATTACTCCATTATGTAATGCGACACTGATTCACTCATCTAGAGGAGTAAAACAAATATTTTAATTGTGTATAATGGTTCATTCCAGTTTTTTAGGTAAATCTCATTATAAAATGAACTGTGACAGCAGAAATGGCTTCATAACAGGAAATACTATTCCTCCATTATGTAATGCGACACTGATTCACTCATCTAGAGGAGTAAAACAAATATTTTAATTGTGTATAATGGTTCATTCCAATTTTTTAGGTAAATCTCATTATAAAATGAACTGTGACAGCAGAAATGGCTTCATAACTGGAAATACTATTCCTTCATTATGTAATGCGACACTGATTCACTCATCTAGAGGAGTAAAACAATTATTTTAATTGTGTATAATGGTTCATTCCAGTTTTTCAGGTAAATCTCATTATAAAATGAACTGTGACGGCAGAAATGGCTTCATGACAGGAAATTCTATTCCTCCATTATGTAATGCGACACTTATTCACTCATCTAGAGGAGTAAAACAAATATTTTAATTGTGTATAATGGTTCATTCCAATTTTTTAGGTAAATCTCATTATAAAATGAACTGTGACAGCAGAAATGGCTTCATAACTGGAAATACTATTCCTTCATTATGTAATGCGACACTGATTCACTCATCTAGAGGAGTAAAACAATTATTTTAATTGTGTATAATGGTTCATTCCAGTTTTTCAGGTAAATCTCATTATAAAATGAACTGTGACGGCAGAAATGGCTTCATGACAGGAAATTCTATTCCTCCATTATGTAATGCGACACTTATTCACTCATCTAGAGGAGTAAAACAAATATTTTAATTGTGTATAATGGTTCATTCCAATTTTTTAGGTAAATCTCATTATAAAATGAACTGTGACAGCAGAAATGGCTTCATAACTGGAAATTCTATTCCTCCATTATGTAATGCGACACTTATTCACTCATCTAGAGGAGTAAAACAAATATTTTAATTGTGTATAATGGTTCATTCCAGTTTTTCAGGTAAATCTCATTATAAAATGAACTGTGACGGCAGAAATGGCTTCATGACAGGAAATTCTATTCCTCCATTATGTAATGCGACACTTATTCACTCATCTAGAGGAGTAAAACAAATATTTTAATTGTGTATAATGGTTCATTCCAGTTTTTTAGGTAAATCTCATTATAAAATGAACTGTGACAGCAGAAATGGCTTCATAACAGGAAATACTATTACTCCATTATGTAATGCGACACTGATTCACTCATCTAGAGGAGTAAAACAAATATTTTAATTGTGTATAATGGTTCATTCCAATTTTTTAGGTAAATCTCATTATAAAATGAACTGTGACGGCAGAAATGGCTTCATGACAGGAAATTCTGTTCCTCCATTATGTAATGCGACACATATTCACTCATCTAGAGGAGTAAAACAAATATTTTAATTGTGTATAATGGTTCATTCCAATTTTTTAGGTAAATCTCATTATAAAATGAACTGTGACAGCAGAAATGGCTTCATAACTGGAAATACTATTCCTTCATTATGTAATGCGACACTGATTCACTCATCTAGAGGAGTAAAACAATTATTTTAATTGTGTATAATGGTTCATTCCAGTTTTTCAGGTAAATCTCATTATAAAATGAACTGTGACGGCAGAAATGGCTTCATGACAGGAAATTCTATTCCTCCATTATGTAATGCGACACTGATTCACTCATCTAGAGGAGTAAAACAATTATTTTAATTGTGTATAATGGTTCATTCCAGTTTTTTAGGTAAATCTCATTATAAAATGATCTGTGACAGCAGAAATGGCTTCATAACAGGAAATACTATTCCTTCATTATGTAATGCGACACTGATTGACTCATCTAGAGGATGAAAACTAATATTTTAATTGTTTATAATGGTTCATTCCAGTTTTTAAGGTAAATCTCATTATAAAATGAACTGTGACAGCAGAAATGGCTTAATAACAGGAAATACTATTCCTCCATTATGTAATGCGACACTGATTCACTCATCGAGAGGCGTGAAACAAATATTTTAATTGTGTATAATGGTTTATTCCAGTTTTTTAGGTAAATCTCATTATAAAATGAACTGTGACAGCAGAAATGGCTTCATAACAGGAAATACTATTCCTCCATTATGTAATGCGACACTGATTCACTGATCTAGAAGAGTAAAACAATTATTTTAATTGTGTATAATGGTTCATTCCAGTTTTTTAGGTAAATCTCATTATAAAATTATCTGTGACAGCAGAAATGGCTTCATAACAGGAAATACTATTCCTTCATTATGTAATGCGACACTGATTGACTCATCTAGAGGATTAAAACTAATATTTTAATTGTTTATAATGGTTCATTCCAGTTTTTAAGGTAAATCTCATTATAAAATGAACTGTGACAGCAGAAATGGCTTAATAACAGGAAATACTATTCCTCCATTATGTAATGCGACACTGATTCACTCATCTAGAGGCGTAAAACAAATATTTTCATTTTGTATAATGGTGTATTCCAGTTTTTTAGGTAAATCTCATTATAAAATGAACTGTGACAGCAGAAATGGCTTCATAACAGGAAATACTATTCCTCCATTATGTAATGCGACACTGATTCACTCATCTAGAGGATTAAAACAATTATTTTAATTGTGTATAATGGTTCATTCCAGTTTTTTAGGTAAATCTCATTATAAAATGAACTGCGACAGCGGAAATGGCTTCATAACTGGAAATACTATTCCTCCATTACTTAATGCCACACTGATTCACTCATCTAGAGGAGTAAAACAATTATTTTACTTGTTTATAATGCTTCATTCCAGTTTTTTAGGTAAATCTAATTATAAAATGAACTGTGACAGCAGAAATGGCTTCATAACAGGAAATACCTTTCCTCCATTATGCAATGCGACACTGATTCACTCATCTAGAGGAGTAAAACAAATATTTTAATTGTGTATAATGGTTCATTCCAGTTTTTTAGGTAAATCTCATTATAAAATGAACTGTGACAGCAGAAATGGCTTCATAACTGGAAATTCTATTCCTCCATTATGTAATGCCACACTGATTCACTCATCTAGAGGAGTAAAATTGTTATTTTAATTGTTTATAATGCTTCATTCCAGTTTTTTAGGTAAATCTCATTATAAAATGAACTGTGACAGCAGAAATGGCTTCATAATAGGAAATACTATTCCTCCATTATGTAATGCGACACTGATTCACTCATCTAGAGGAGTAAAACAAATATTCTTATTGTTTATAATGGTTCATTCCAGTTTTTTAGGTAAATCTCATGATAAAATGAACTGTGACAGCAGAAATAGCTTCATAACAGGAAATACTCTTACTCCATTTTGTAATGCGACACTGATTCACTCATCTAGAGGAGTAAAACAAATATTTTAATTGTTTATAATGGTTAATTCCAGTTTTTTAGGTAAATCTAATTATATAATGAACTGTGACAGCAGAAATGGCTTCATAACAGGAAATACCTTTCCTCCATTATGCAATGCGACACTGATTCACTCATCTAGAGGAGTAAAACAAATATTTTAATTGTGTATAATGGTTCATTCCAGTTTTTTAGGTAAATCTCATTATAAAATGAACTGTGACAGGAGAAATGGCTTCATAACAGGAAATACTATTCCTCCATTATGTAATGCGACACTGATTCACTCATCTAGAGGAGTAAAACCATTATTTTAATTGTGTATAATGGTTCATTCCAATTTTTTAGGTAAATCTCATTATAAAATGAACTGTGACAGCAGAAATGGCTTCATAACTGGAAATACTATTCCTCCATTATGTAATGCGACACTGATTCACTCATCTAGAGGAGTAAAACAATTATTTTAATTGTTTATAATGCTTCATTCCAGTTTATTAGGTAAATCTCATTATAAAATGAACTGTGACAGCAGAAATGGCTTCATAACAGGAAATACTATTCCTCCATTATGTAATGCGACACTGATTCACTCATCTAGAGGAGTAAAACTAATATTTTAATTGTGTATAATGGTTCATTCCAATTTTTTAGGTAAATCTCATTATAAAATGCACTGTGACATAATAAATGGCTTCATAACAGGAAATACTATTCCTCCATTATGTAATGCGACACTGATTCACTCATCTAGAGGAGTAAAACAAATATTCTTATTGTTTATAATGGTTCATTCCAGTTTTTTAGGTAAATCTCATGATAAAATGAACTGTGACAGCAGAAATAGGTTCATAACAGGAAATACTATTCCTCCATTATGTAATGCGACACTGATTCACTCATCTAGAGGAGTAAAACTAATATTTTAATTGTTTATAATGGTTCATTTCAATTTTTTAGGTAAATCTCATTATATAATGAACTGTGACAGCAGAAATGGCTTCATAACAGGAAATACCTTTCCTCCATTATGTAATGCGACACTGATTCACTCATCTAGAGGAGTAAAACAAATATTTTAATTGTGTATAATGGTTCATTCCAGTTTTTTAGGTAAATCTCATTATATAATGAACTGTGACAGCAGAAATGGCTTCATAACAGGAAATACCTTTCCTCCATTATGTAATGCGACACTGATTCACTCATCTAGAGGAGTAAAACAATTATTTTAATTGTGTATAATGGTTAATTCCAGTTTTTTAGGTAAATCTCATTATATAATGAACTGTGACAGCAGAAATGGCTTCATAACAGGAAATACCTTTCCTCCATTATGTAATGCGACACTGATTCACTCATCTAGAGGAGTAAAACAAATATTTTAATTGTGTATAATGGTTCATTCCAGTTTTTTAGGTCAATCTCATTATAAAATGAACTGTGACAGGAGAAATAGCTTCATAACAGGAAATACTATTACTCCATTTTGTAATGCGACACTGATTCACTCATCTAGAGGAGTAAAACAATTATTTTTATTGTGTATAATGGTTAATTCCAGTTTTTTAGGTAAATCTAATTATATAATGAACTGTGACAGCAGAAATGGCTTCATAACAGGAAATACCTTTCCTCCATTATGTAATGCGAGTCTGATTCACTCATCTAGATGAGTAAAATAAATATCTTAATTGTTTATAATGGTTCATTCCAGTTTTTAATGTAAATCTCATAATAAAATGCACTGTGACATAATAAATGGCTTCATAACAGGAAATACTATTCCTCCATTATGTAATGCGACACTGATTCACTCATCTAGAGGAGTAAAACAAATATCTTAATTGTTTATAATGGTTCATTCCAGCTTTTAGGTAAATCTCATTATAAAATGAACTGTGACGGCAGAAATGGCTTCATAACAGGAAATTCTATTCCTCCATTATGTAATGCGACACTGATTCACTCATCTAGAGGCGTAAAACAAATATTTTAATTGTGTATAATGGTTTATTCCAGTTTTTTAGGTAAATCTCATTATAAAATGATCTGTGACAGCAGAAATGGCTTCATAATAGGAAATATTATTCCTCCATTATGTAATGCGACACAGATTCACTCATCTAGAGGAGTAAAACAATTATTTTAATTGTGTATAATGGTTCATTCCAGTTTTTTAGGTAAATCTCATTATAAAATGAACTGTGACAGCAGAAATGGCTTCATAACTGGAAATACTATTCCTCCATTATGTAATGCGACACTGATTGACTCATCTAGAGGAGTAAAACAATTATTTTAATTGTTTATAATGCTTCATTCCAGTTTATTAGGTAAATCTCATTATAAAATGAACTGTGACAGCAGAAATGGCTTCATAACAGGAAATACTATTCCTCCATTATGTAATGCGACACTGATTCACTCATCTAGAGGAGTAAAACAAATATCTTAATTGTTTATAATGGTTCATTCCAGTTTTTTAGGTAAATCTCATTATAAAATGAACTGTGACGGCAGAAATGGCTTCATAACAGGAAATTCTATTCCTCCATTATGTAATGCGACACTGATTCACTCATCTAGAGGCGTAAAACAAATATTTTAATTGTGTATAATGGTTTATTCCAGTTTTTTAGGTAAATCTCATTATAAAATGATCTGTGACAGCAGAAATGGCTTCATAATAGGAAATATTATTCCTACATTATGTAATGCGACACTGATTCACTCATCTAGAGGAGTAAAACAATTATTTTAATTGTGTATAATGGTTCATTCCAGTTTTTTAAGTAAATCTCATTATAAAATGAACTGTGACATTAGAAATGGCTTCATAACTGGAAATACTATTCCTCCATTATGTAATGCGACACTGATTCACTCATCTAGAGGAGTAAAACAATTATTTTAATTGTTTATAATGCTTCATTCCAGTTTATTAGGTAAATCTCATTATAAAATGAACTGTGACAGCAGAAATGGCTTCATAACAGGAAATACTATTCCTCCATTATGTAATGCGACACTGATTCACTCATCTAGAGGAGTAAAACTAATATTTTATTTGTGTATAATGGTTCATTCCAGTTTTTTAGGTAAATCTCATTATAAAATGCACTGTGACATAATAAATGGCTTCATAACAGGAAATACTATTCCTCCATTATGTAATGCGACACTGATTCACTCATCTAGAGGAGTAAAACAAATATTTTAATTGTGTATAATGGTTCATTCCAGTTTTTAAGGTAAATCTCATTATAAAATGCACTGTGACATCATAAATGGCTTCATAACAGGAAATACTATTCCTCCATTATGTAATGAGACACTGATTCACTCATCTAGAGGAGTAAATCTAATATTTTAATTGTGTATAATGCTTCATTCCAGTTTTTAATGTAAATCTCATTATAAAATGCACTGTGACATCATAAATGGCTTCATAACAGGAAATACTATTCCTCCATTATGTAATGCGACACTGATTCACTCAGCTAGAGGAGTAAAACTAATATTTTAATTGTGTATAATGGTTCATTCCAGTTTTTAAGGTAAATCTCATTATAAAATGCACTGTGACATCATAAATGGTTTCATAACAGGAAATACTATTCCTCCATTATGTAATGCGACACTGATTCACTCATCTAGAGGAGTAAAACTAATATTTTAATTGTGTATAATATTTCATTCCAGTTTTTTAGGTAAATCTCATTATAAAATGATCTGTGACAGCAGAAATGGCTTCATAACAGGAAATACTATTCCTTCATTATGTAATGCGACACTGATTGACTCATCTAGAGGATTAAAACTAATATTTTAATTGTTTATAATGGTTCATTCCAGTTTTTAAGGTAAATCTCATTATAAAATGAACTGTGACAGCAGAAATGGCTTAATAACAGGAAATACTATTCCTCCATTAGGTAATGCGACACTGATTCACTCATCTAGAGGCGTAAAACAAATATTTTCATTTTGTATAATGGTGTATTCCAGTTTTTTAGGTAAATCTCATTATAAAATGAACTGTGACAGCAGAAATGGCTTCATAACAGGAAATACTATTCCTCCATTATGTAATGCGACACTGATTCACTCATCTAGAGGATTAAAACAATTATTTTAATTGTGTATAATGGTTCATTCCAGTTTTTTAGGTAAATCTCATTATAAAATGAACTGCGACAGCGGAAATGGCTTCATAACTGGAAATACTATTCCTCCATTACTTAATGCCACACTGATTCACTCATCTAGAGGAGTAAAACAATTATTTTAATTGTTTATAATGCTTAATTCCAGTTTTTTAGGTAAATCTCATTATAAAATGAACTGTGACAGGAGAAATGTCTTCATAACAGGAAATACTATTCCTCCATTATGTAATGCGACACTGATTCACTCATCTAGAGGAGTAAAACCATTATTTTAATTGTGTATAATGGTTCATTCCAGTTTTTTAAGTAAATCTAATTATAAAATGAACTGTGACAGCAGAAATGGCTTCATAACAGGAAATACCTTTCCTCCATTATGCAATGCGACACTGATTCACTCATCTAGAGGAGTAAAACCATTATTTTAATTGTGTATAATGGTTCATTCCAATTTTTTAGGTAAATCTCATTATAAAATGAACTGTGACAGCAGAAATAGCTTCATAACAGGAAATACTATTACTCCATTATGTAATGCGACACTGATTCACTCATCTAGAGGAGTAAAACAGATATTCTAATTGTTTATAATGGTTCATTCCAGTTTTTTAGGTAAATCTCATGATAAAATGAACTCTGACGGCAGAAATGGCTTCATGACAGGAAATTCTATTCCTCCTTATGTAATGCGACACTGATTCACTCATCTAGAGGAGTAAAACAAATATCTTAATTGTTTATGATGGTTCATTCCAGTTTTTTAAGTAAATCTCATTATAAAATGAACTGTGACGGCAGAAATGGCTTTATAACAGGAAATTCTATTCCTCCATTATGTAATACGACACTGATTCACTCATCTAGAGGCGTAAAACAAATATTTTAATTGTCTATAATGGTTTATTCCAGTTTTTTAGGTAAATCTCATTATAAAATGATCTGTGACAGCAGAAATGTCTTCATAATAGGAAATATTATTCCTCCATTATGTAATGCGACACTGATTCACTCATCTAGAGGAGTAAAACAATTATTTTAATTGTGTATAATGGTTCATTCCAGTTTTTTAGGTAAATCTCATTATAAAATGAACTGTGACAGCAGAAATGGCTTCATAACTGGAAATACTATTCCTCCATTATGTAATGCGACACTGATTCACTCATCTAGAGGAGTAAAACAATTATTTTAATTGTTTATAATGCTTCATTCCAGTTTATTAGGTAAATCTCATTATAAAATGAACTGTGACAGCAGAAATGGCTTCATAACAGGAAATACTATTCCTCCATTATGTAATGCGACACTGATTCACTCATCTAGAGGAGTAAAACTAATATTTTAATTATGTATAATGGTTCATTCCAGTTTTTTAGGTAAATCTCATTATAAAATGCACTGTGACATCATAAATGGCTTCATAACAGGAAATACTATTCCTCCATTATGTAATGAGACACTGATTCACTCATCTAGAGGAGTAAAACTAATATTTTAATTGTGTATAATGCTTCATTCCAGTTTTTAAGGTAAATCTCATTATAAAATGCACTGTGACATCATAAATGGCTTCATAACAGGAAATACTATTCCTCCATTATGTAATGCGACACTGATTCACTCATCTAGAGGAGTAAAACTAATATTTTAATTGTGTATAATATTTCATTCCAGTTTTTTAGGTAAATCTCATTTTAAAATGAACTGTGACAGCAGAAATGGCTTCATAACAGGAAATACTATTCCTCCATTATGTAATGCGACACTGATTGACTCATCTAGAGGAGTAAAACAAATATTTTAATTGTGTATAATGGTTCATTCCAGTTTTTAAGGTAAATCTCATTATAAAATGCACTGTGACATCATAAATGGCTTCATAACAGGAAATACTATTCCTCCATTATGTAATGCGACACTGATTCACTCATCTAGAGGAGTAAAACAAATATTTTAATTGTGTATAATGGTTCATTCCAGTTTTTTAGGTAAATCTCATTAAAAAATGAACTGTGACAGGAGAAATGTCTTCATAACTGGAAATACTATTCCTCCATTATGTAATGCGACACTGATTCACTCATCTAGAGGAGAAAACTAATATTTTAATTGTGTATAATGGTTCATTCCAGTTTTTAAGGCAAATCTCATTATAAAATGAACTGTGACAGCATAAATGGCTTCATAACAGGAAATACTATTCCTCCATTATGTAAGGCGACACTGATTCACTCATCTAGAGGAGTAAAACAAATATTTTAATTGTTTATAATGGTTCATTCAAGTTTTTTATGTAAATCTCATTATAAAATGAACTGTGACAGTAGAAATGGCTTCATAACAGGAAATACTATTCCTCCATTATGTAATGCGACACTGATTCATTCATCTAGAGGAGTAAAACTAATATTTTAATTGTGTATAATGGTTCATTCCAGTTTTTTAGGTAAATCTCATTATAAAATGAACTCTGACAGCAGAAATGTCTTCATAAGTGGAAATACTATTCCTCCATTATGTAATGCGACATTGATTCACTCATCTAGAGGAGTAAAACTAATATTTTAATTGTGTATAATGGTTCATTCCAGTTTTTAAGGTAAATCTCATTATAAAATGCACTGAGACATCATAAATGGCTTCATAACAGGAAATACTATTCCTCCATTATGTAATGCGACACTAATTCACTCATTTAGGGGAGTAAAACTAATATTTTAATTGTGTATAATGGGTCATTCCAGTTGTTTAGGTAAATCTCATTATAAAATGAACTGTGACAGCAGAAATTGCTTTATAACAGGAAATACTATTCCTCCATTATGTAATGCGACACTGATTCACTCATCTAGAGGAGTAAAACAAATATTTTAATTGTGTATAATGGTTCATTCCAGTTTTTAAGGTAAATCTCATTAAAAAATGCACTGTGACATCATAAATGGCTTCATAACAGGAAATACTATTCCTCCATTATGTAATGCGACACTAATTCACTCATCTAGAGGAGTAAAATTAATATTTTAATTGTGTATAATGGTTCATTCCAGTTTTTAAGGTAAATCTCATTATAAAATGCACTGTGACATCATAAATGGCTTCATAACAGGAAATACTATTCCTTCATTATGTAATGAGACACTGATTCACTCATCTAGAGGAGTAAAACTAATATTTTAATTGTGTATAATGGTTCATTCCAGTTTTTAAGGTAAATCTCATTATAAAATGCACTGTAACATCATAAATGGCTTCATAACAGGAAATACTATTCCTCCATTATGTAATGCGACACTGATTCACTCATCTAGAGAAGTAAAACTAATATTTTATTTGTTTATAATGGTTCATTCCAGTTTTTAAGGTAAATCTCATTATAAATGGCACTGTGACATCATAAATGGCTTCATAACAGGAAATACTATTCCTCCATTATGTAATGCGACACTGATTCACTCATCTAGAGGAGTAAAACTAATATTTTAATTGTGTATAATGGTTCATTCCAGTTTTTAAGGTAAATCTCATTATAAAATGCACTGTGACATCATAAATGGCTTCATAACAGGAAATACTATTCTTCCATTTTGTAATCCGACACTGATTCACTCATCTAGAGGAGTAAAACTAATATTTTAATTGTGTATAATGGTTCATTCCAGTTTTTTAGGTAAATCTCATTATAAAATGAACTGTGACAGCAGAAATGGCTTCATAACAGGAAATACTATTCCTCCATTATGTAATGCGACACTGATTGACTCATCTAGAGGAGTAACACTAATATTTTAATTGTTTATAATGGTTTATTCCAGTTTTTAAGGTAAATCTCATTATAAAATGCACTGTAACATCATAAATGGCTTCATAACAGGAAATACTATTCCTCCATTATGTAATGCGACACTGATTCACTCATCTAGAGAAGTAAAACTAATATTTTAATTGTTTATAATGGTTCATTCCAGTTTTTAAGGTAAATCTCATTATAAAATGCACTGTGACATCATAAATGGCTTCATAACAGGAAATACTATTCCTCCATTATGTAATGCGACACTGATTCACTCATCTAGAGGAGTAAAACTAATATTTTAATTGTGTATAATGGTTCATTCCAGTTTTTTAGGTAAATCTCATTATAAAATGAACTGTGACAGCAGAAATTGCTTCATAACAGGATATACTATTCCTCCATTATGTAATGCGACACTGATTCACTCATCTAGAGGAGTAAAACAAATATTTTAATTGTGTATAATGGATCATTCCAGTTTTTAAGGTAAATCTCATTATAAAATGCACTGTGACATCATAAATGGCTTCATAACAGGAAATAATATTCCTCCATTATGTAATGCGACACTGATTCACTCATCTAGAGGAGTAAAACTAATATTTTAATTGTGTATAATGGTTCATTCCAGTTTTTAAGGTAAATCTCATTATAAAATGCACTGTGACATCATAAATGTCTTCATAACAGGAAATACTATTCCTCCATTATGTAATGCGACACTCATTCACTCATCTAGAGGAGTAAAACTAATATTTTAATTGTGTATAATGGTTCATTCCAGTTTTTAAGGTAAATCTCATTATAAAATGCACTGTGACATAATAAATGGCTTCATAACAGGAAATACTATTCTTCCATTTTGTAATCCGACACTGATTCACTCATCTAGAGGAGTAAAACTAATATTTTAATTGTGTATAATAGTTCATTCCAGTTTTTTAGGTAAATCTCATTATAAAATGAACTGTGACAGCAGAAACGGCTTCATAACAGGAAATACTATTCCTCCATTATGTAATGCGACACTGATTGACTCATCTAGAGGAGTAACACAAATATTTTAATTGTTTATAATGGTTCATTCCAGTTTTTAAGGTAAATCTCATTATAAAATGCACTGTAACATCATAAATGGCTTCATAACAGGAAATACTATTCCTCCATTATGTAATGCGACACTGATTCACTCATCTAGAGGAGTAAAACAAATATTTTAATTGTGTATAATGGTTCATTCCAGTTTTTAAGGTAAATCTCATTATAAAATGCACTGTGACATCATAAATGGCTTCATAACAGGAAATATTATTCCTCCATTATGTAATGCGACACTGATTCACTCATCTAGAGGAGTAAAACAAATATTTTAATTGTGTATAATGGTTCATTCCAGTTTTTTAGGTAAATCTCATTATAAAATGAACTGTGACAGCAGAAATGTCTTCATAACTGGAAATACTATTCCTCCATTATGTAATGCGACACTGATTCACTCATCTAGAGGAGTAAAACTAATATTTTAATTGTGTATAATGGTTCATTCCAGTTTTTTAGGTAAATCTCATTATAAAATGAACTGTGACAGCAGAAATGTCTTCATAAGTGGAAATACTATTCCTCCATTATGTAATGCGACATTGATTCACTCATCTAGAGGAGTAAAACTAATATTTTAATTGTGTATAATGCTTCCTTCCAGTTTTTAAGGTAAATCTCATTATAAAATGCACTGTGACATCATAAATGGCTTCATAACAGGAAATACTATTCCTCCATTATGTAATGCGAAACTAATTCACTCATTTAGGTGAGTAAAACTAATATTTTATTTGTGTATAATGGTTCATTCCAGTTGTTTAGGTAAATCTCATTATAAAATGAACTGTGACAGCAGAAATTGCTTCATAACAGGAAATACTATTCCTCCATTATGTAATGCGACACTGATTCACTCATCTAGAGGAGTAAAACAAATATTTTAATTGTGTATAATGGTTCATTCCAGTTTTTAAGGTAAATCTCATTATAAAATGCACTGTGACATCATAAATGGCTTCATAACAGGAAATACTATTCCTCCATTATGTAATGCGACACTGATTCACTCATCTAGAGGAGTAAAACTAATATTTTAATTGTGTATAATGGTTCATTCCAGTTTTTAAGGTAAATCTCATTATAAAATGCACTGTGACATCATAAATGGCTTCATAACAGGAAATACTATTCCTCCATTATGTAATGAGACACTGATTCACTCATCTAGAGGAGTAAAACTAATATTTTAATTGTGTATAATGGTTCATTCCAGTTTTTAAGGTAAATCTCATTATAAAATGCACTGTAACATCATAAATGGCTTCATAACAGGAAATACTATTCCTCCATTATGTAATGCGACACTGATTCACTCATCTAGAGAAGTAAAACTAATATTTTAATTGTTTATAATGGTTCATTCCAGTTTTTAAGGTAAATCTCATTATAAAATGCACTGTGACATCATAAATGGCTTCATAACAGGAAATACTATTCCTCCATTATGTAATGCGACACTGATTCACTCATCTAGAGGAGTAAAACTAATATTTTAATTGTGTATAATGGTTCATTCCAGTTTTTAAGGTAAATCTCATTATAAAATGCACTGTGACATCATAAATGGCTTCATAACAGGAAATACTATTCTTCCATTTTGTAATCCGACACTGATTCACTCATCTAGAGGAGTAAAACTAATATTTTAATTGTGTATAATGGTTCATTCCAGTTTTTTAGGTAAATCTCATTATAAAATGAACTGTGACAGCAGAAATGGCTTCATAACAGGAAATACTATTCCTCCATTATGTAATGCGACACTGATTGACTCATCTACAGGAGTAACACTAATATTTTAATTGTTTATAATGGTTCATTCCAGTTTTTAAGGTAAATCTCATTATAAAATGCACTGTAACATCATAAATGGCTTCATAACAGGAAATACTATTCCTCCATTATGTAATGCGACACTGATTCACTCATCTAGAGAAGTAAAACTAATATTTTAATTGTTTATAATGGTTCATTCCAGTTTTTAAGATAAATCTCATTATAAAATGCACTGTGACATCATAAATGGCTTCATAACAGGAAATACTATTCCTCCATTATGTAATGCGACACTGATTCACTCATCTAGAGGAGTAAAACTAATATTTTAATTGTGTATAATGGTTCATTCCAGTTTGTAAGGTAAATCTCATTATAAAATGCACTATGACATCATAAATGGCTTCATAACAGGAAATACTATTCCTCCATTATGTAATGCGACACTAATTCACTCATTTAGGGGAGTAAAACTAATATTTTAATTGTGTATAATGGTTCATTCCAGTTGTTTAGGTAAATCTCATTATAAAATGAACTGTGACAGCAGAAATTGCTTCATAACAGGAAATACTATTCCTCCATTATGTAATGCGACACTGATTCACTCATCTAGAGGAGTAAAACTTATATTTTAATTGTGTATAATGGTTCATTCCAGTTTTTAAGGTAAATCTCATTATAAAATGCACTGTGACATCATAAATGGCTTCATAACAGGAAATACTATTCCTCCATTATGTAATGAGAAACTGATTCACTCATCTAGAGGAGTAAAACTAATATTTTAATTGTGTATAATGGTTCATTCCAGTTTTTTAGGTAAATCTCATTATAAAATGAACTGTGACAGCAGAAATGGCTTCATAACAGGAAATACTATTCCTCCATTATGTAATGCGACACTGATTGACTCATCTAGAGGAGTAACACTAATATTTTAATTGTTTATAATGGTTCATTCCAGTTTTTAAGGTAAATCTCATTATAAAATGCACTGTAACATCATAAATGGCTTCATAACAGGAAATACTATTCCTCCATTATGTAATGCGACACTGATTCACTCATCTAGAGAAGTAAAACTAATATTTTAATTGTTTATAATGGTTCATTCCAGTTTTTAAGGTAAATCTCATTATAAAATGCACTGTGACATCATAAATGGCTTCATAACAGGAAATACTATTCCTACATTATGTAATGCGACACTGATTCACTCATCTAGAGGAGTAAAACTAACATTTTAATTGTGTATAATGCTTCATTCCAGTTTTTTAGGTAAATCTCATTATAAAATGAACTGTGACAGCAGAAATTGCTTCATAACAGGAAATACTATTCCTCCATTATGTAATGCGACACTGATTCACTCATCTAGAGGAGTAAAACAAATATTTTAATTGTGTATAATGGTTCATTCCAGTTTTTAAGGTAAATCTCATTATAAAATGCACTGTGACATCATAAATGGCTTCATAACAGGAAATACTATTCTTCCATTTTGTAATCCGACACTGATTCACTCATCTAGAGGAGTAAAACTAATATTTTAATTGTGTATAATGGTTCATTCCAGTTTTTAAGGTAAATCTCATTATAAAATGCACTGTGACATCATAAATGGCTTCATAACAGGAAATACTATTCCTCCATTATGTAATGAGACACTGATTCACTCATCTAGAGGAGTAAATCTAATATTTTAATTGTGTATAATGGTTCATTCCAGTTTTTAAGGTAAATCTCATTATAAAATGCACTGTAACATCATAAATGGCTTCATAACAGGAAATACTATTCCTCCATTATGTAATGCGACACTGATTCACTCATCTAGAGAAGTAAAACTAATATTTTAATTGTTTATAATAGTTCATTCCAGTTTTTAAGGTAAATCTCATTATAAAATGCACTGTGACATCATAAATGGCTTCATAACAGGAAATACTATTCCTCCATTATGTAATGCGACACTGATTCACTCATCTAGAGGAGTAAAACTAATATTTTAATTGTGTATAATGGTTCATTCCAGTTTTTAAGGTAAATCTCATTATAAAATGCACTGTGACATCATAAATGGCTTCATAACAGGAAATACTATTCTTCCATTTTGTAATCCGACACTGATTCACTCATCTAGAGGAGTAAAACTAATATTTTAATTGTGTATAATAGTTCATTCCAGTTTTTTAGGTAAATCTCATTATAAAATGAACTGTGACAGCAGAAATGGCTTCATAACAGGAAATACTATTACTCCATTATGTAATGCGACACTGATTGACTCATCTAGAGGAGTAACACAAATATTTTAATTGTTTATAATGGTTCGTTCCAGTTTTTAAGGTAAATCTCATTATAAAATGCACTGTAACATCATAAATGGCTTCATAACAGGAAATACTATTCCTCCATTATGTAATGCGACACTGATTCACTCATCTAGAGGAGTAAAACTAATATTTTAATTGTGTATAATGGTTCATTCCAGTTTTTAAGGTAAATCTCATTATAAAATGCACTGTGACATCATAAATGTCTTCATAACAGGAAATACTATTCCTCCATTATGTAATGCGACACTGATTCACTCATCTAGAGGAGTAAAACTAATATTTTAATTGTGTATAATGGTTCATTCCAGTTTTTAAGGTAAATCTCATTATAAAATGCACTGTGACATAATAAATGGCTTCATAACAGGAAATACTATTCTTCCATTTTGTAATCCGACACTGATTCACTCATCTAGAGGAGTAAATCTAATATTTTAATTGTGTATAATAGTTCATTCCAGTTTTTTAGGTAAATCTCATTATAAAATGAACTGTGACAGCAGAAATGTCTTCATAACAGGAAATACTATTCCTCCATTATGTAATGCGACACTGATTGACTCATCTAGAGGAGTAACACAAATATTTTAATTGTTTACAATGGTTCATTCCAGTTTTTAAGGTAAATCTCATTATAAAATGCACTGTAACATCATAAATGGCTTCATAACAGGAAATACTATTCCTCCATTATGTAATGCGACACTGATTCACTCATCTAGAGGAGTAAAACAAATATTTTAATTGTGTATAATGGTTCATTCCAGTTTTTAAGGTAAATCTCATTATAAAATGCACTGTGACATCATAAATGGCTTCATAACAGGAAATATTATTCCTCCATTATGTAATGCGACACTGATTCACTCATCTAGAGGAGTAAAACAAATATTTTAATTGTGTATAATGGTTCATTCCAGTTTTTTAGGTAAATCTCATTATAAAATGAACTGTGACAGCAGAAATGTCTTCATAACTGGAAATACTATTCCTCCATTATGTAATGCGACACTGATTCACTCATCTAGAGGAGTAAAACTAATATTTTAATTGTGTATAATGGTTCATTCCAGTTTTTTAGGTAAATCTCATTATAAAATGAACTGTGACAGCAGAAATGTCTTCATAAGTGGAAATACTATTCCTCCATTATGTAATGCGACATTGATTCACTCATCTAGAGGAGTAAAACTAATATTTTAATTGTGTATAATGCTTCCTTCCAGTTTTTAAGGTAAATCTCATTATAAAATGCACTGTGACATCATAAATGGCTTCATAACAGGAAATACTATTCCTCCATTATGTAATGCGAAACTAATTCACTCATTTAGGTGAGTAAAACTAATATTTTAATTGTGTATAATGGTTCATTCCAGTTGTTTAGGTAAATCTCATTATAAAATGAACTGTGACAGCAGAAATTGCTTCATAACAGGAAATACTATTCCTCCATTATGTAATGCGACACTGATTCACTCATCTAGAGGAGTAAAACAAATATTTTAATTGTGTATAATGGTTCATTCCAGTTTTTAAGGTAAATCTCATTATAAAATGCACTGTGACATCATAAATGGCTTCATAACAGGAAATACTATTCCTCCATTATGTAATGCGACACTGATTCACTCATCTAGAGGAGTAAAACTAATATTTTAATTGTGTATAATGGTTCATTCCAGTTTTTAAGGTAAATCTCATTATAAAATGCACTGTGACATCATAAATGGCTTCATAACAGGAAATACTATTCCTCCATTATGTAATGAGACACTGATTCACTCATCTAGAGGAGTAAAACTAATATTTTAATTGTGTATAATGGTTCATTCCAGTTTTTAAGGTAAATCTCATTATAAAATGCACTGTAACATCATAAATGGCTTCATAACAGGAAATACTATTCCTCCATTATGTAATGCGACACTGATTCACTCATCTAGAGAAGTAAAACTAATATTTTAATTGTTTATAATGGTTCATTCCAGTTTTTAAGGTAAATCTCATTATAAAATGCACTGTGACATCATAAATGGCTTCATAACAGGAAATACTATTCCTCCATTATGTAATGCGACACTGATTCACTCATCTAGAGGAGTAAAACTAATATTTTAATTGTGTATAATGGTTCATTCCAGTTTTTAAGGTAAATCTCATTATAAAATGCACTGTGACATCATAAATGGCTTCATAACAGGAAATACTATTCTTCCATTTTGTAATCCGACACTGATTCACTCATCTAGAGGAGTAAAACTAATATTTTAATTGTGTATAATGGTTCATTCCAGTTTTTTAGGTAAATCTCATTATAAAATGAACTGTGACAGCAGAAATGGCTTCATAACAGGAAATACTATTCCTCCATTATGTAATGCGACACTGATTGACTCATCTACAGGAGTAACACTAATATTTTAATTGTTTATAATGGTTCATTCCAGTTTTTAAGGTAAATCTCATTATAAAATGCACTGTAACATCATAAATGGCTTCATAACAGGAAATACTATTCCTCCATTATGTAATGCGACACTGATTCACTCATCTAGAGAAGTAAAACTAATATTTTAATTGTTTATAATGGTTCATTCCAGTTTTTAAGATAAATCTCATTATAAAATGCACTGTGACATCATAAATGGCTTCATAACAGGAAATACTATTCCTCCATTATGTAATGCGACACTGATTCACTCATCTAGAGGAGTAAAACTAATATTTTAATTGTGTATAATGGTTCATTCCAGTTTGTAAGGTAAATCTCATTATAAAATGCACTATGACATCATAAATGGCTTCATAACAGGAAATACTATTCCTCCATTATGTAATGCGACACTAATTCACTCATTTAGGGGAGTAAAACTAATATTTTAATTGTGTATAATGGTTCATTCCAGTTGTTTAGGTAAATCTCATTATAAAATGAACTGTGACAGCAGAAATTGCTTCATAACAGGAAATACTATTCCTCCATTATGTAATGCGACACTGATTCACTCATCTAGAGGAGTAAAACTTATATTTTAATTGTGTATAATGGTTCATTCCAGTTTTTAAGGTAAATCTCATTATAAAATGCACTGTGACATCATAAATGGCTTCATAACAGGAAATACTATTCCTCCATTATGTAATGAGAAACTGATTCACTCATCTAGAGGAGTAAAACTAATATTTTAATTGTGTATAATGGTTCATTCCAGTTTTTTAGGTAAATCTCATTATAAAATGAACTGTGACAGCAGAAATGGCTTCATAACAGGAAATACTATTCCTCCATTATGTAATGCGACACTGATTGACTCATCTAGAGGAGTAACACTAATATTTTAATTGTTTATAATGGTTCATTCCAGTTTTTAAGGTAAATCTCATTATAAAATGCACTGTAACATCATAAATGGCTTCATAACAGGAAATACTATTCCTCCATTATGTAATGCGACACTGATTCACTCATCTAGAGAAGTAAAACTAATATTTTAATTGTTTATAATGGTTCATTCCAGTTTTTAAGGTAAATCTCATTATAAAATGCACTGTGACATCATAAATGGCTTCATAACAGGAAATACTATTCCTACATTATGTAATGCGACACTGATTCACTCATCTAGAGGAGTAAAACTAACATTTTAATTGTGTATAATGCTTCATTCCAGTTTTTTAGGTAAATCTCATTATAAAATGAACTGTGACAGCAGAAATTGCTTCATAACAGGAAATACTATTCCTCCATTATGTAATGCGACACTGATTCACTCATCTAGAGGAGTAAAACAAATATTTTAATTGTGTATAATGGTTCATTCCAGTTTTTAAGGTAAATCTCATTATAAAATGCACTGTGACATCATAAATGGCTTCATAACAGGAAATACTATTCTTCCATTTTGTAATCCGACACTGATTCACTCATCTAGAGGAGTAAAACTAATATTTTAATTGTGTATAATGGTTCATTCCAGTTTTTAAGGTAAATCTCATTATAAAATGCACTGTGACATCATAAATGGCTTCATAACAGGAAATACTATTCCTCCATTATGTAATGAGACACTGATTCACTCATCTAGAGGAGTAAATCTAATATTTTAATTGTGTATAATGGTTCATTCCAGTTTTTAAGGTAAATCTCATTATAAAATGCACTGTAACATCATAAATGGCTTCATAACAGGAAATACTATTCCTCCATTATGTAATGCGACACTGATTCACTCATCTAGAGAAGTAAAACTAATATTTTAATTGTTTATAATAGTTCATTCCAGTTTTTAAGGTAAATCTCATTATAAAATGCACTGTGACATCATAAATGGCTTCATAACAGGAAATACTATTCCTCCATTATGTAATGCGACACTGATTCACTCATCTAGAGGAGTAAAACTAATATTTTAATTGTGTATAATGGTTCATTCCAGTTTTTAAGGTAAATCTCATTATAAAATGCACTGTGACATCATAAATGGCTTCATAACAGGAAATACTATTCTTCCATTTTGTAATCCGACACTGATTCACTCATCTAGAGGAGTAAAACTAATATTTTAATTGTGTATAATAGTTCATTCCAGTTTTTTAGGTAAATCTCATTATAAAATGAACTGTGACAGCAGAAATGGCTTCATAACAGGAAATACTATTACTCCATTATGTAATGCGACACTGATTGACTCATCTAGAGGAGTAACACAAATATTTTAATTGTTTATAATGGTTCGTTCCAGTTTTTAAGGTAAATCTCATTATAAAATGCACTGTAACATCATAAATGGCTTCATAACAGGAAATACTATTCCTCCATTATGTAATGCGACACTGATTCACTCATCTAGAGGAGTAAAACTAATATTTTAATTGTGTATAATGGTTCATTCCAGTTTTTAAGGTAAATCTCATTATAAAATGCACTGTGACATCATAAATGTCTTCATAACAGGAAATACTATTCCTCCATTATGTAATGCGACACTGATTCACTCATCTAGAGGAGTAAAACTAATATTTTAATTGTGTATAATGGTTCATTCCAGTTTTTAAGGTAAATCTCATTATAAAATGCACTGTGACATAATAAATGGCTTCATAACAGGAAATACTATTCTTCCATTTTGTAATCCGACACTGATTCACTCATCTAGAGGAGTAAATCTAATATTTTAATTGTGTATAATAGTTCATTCCAGTTTTTTAGGTAAATCTCATTATAAAATGAACTGTGACAGCAGAAATGTCTTCATAACAGGAAATACTATTCCTCCATTATGTAATGCGACACTGATTGACTCATCTAGAGGAGTAACACAAATATTTTAATTGTTTACAATGGTTCATTCCAGTTTTTAAGGTAAATCTCATTATAAAATGCACTGTAACATCATAAATGGCTTCATAACAGGAAATACTATTCCTCCATTATGTAATGCGACACTGATTCACTCATCTAGAGGAGTAAAACAAATATTTTAATTGTGTATAATGGTTCATTCCAGTTTTTAAGGTAAATCTCATTATAAAATGCACTGTGACATCATAAATGGCTTCATAACAGGAAATATTATTCCTCCATTATGTAATGCGACACTGATTCACTCATCTAGAGGAGTAAAACAAATATTTTAATTGTGTATAATGGTTCATTCCAGTTTTTTAGGTAAATCTCATTATAAAATGAACTGTGACAGCAGAAATGTCTTCATAACTGGAAATACTATTCCTCCATTATGTAATGCGACACTGATTCACTCATCTAGAGGAGTAAAACTAATATTTTAATTGTGTATAATGGTTCATTCCAGTTTTTTAGGTAAATCTCATTATAAAATGAACTGTGACAGCAGAAATGTCTTCATAAGTGGAAATACTATTCCTCCATTATGTAATGCGACATTGATTCACTCATCTAGAGGAGTAAAACTAATATTTTAATTGTGTATAATGCTTCCTTCCAGTTTTTAAGGTAAATCTCATTATAAAATGCACTGTGACATCATAAATGGCTTCATAACAGGAAATACTATTCCTCCATTATGTAATGCGAAACTAATTCACTCATTTAGGTGAGTAAAACTAATATTTTAATTGTGTATAATGGTTCATTCCAGTTGTTTAGGTAAATCTCATTATAAAATGAACTGTGACAGCAGAAATTGCTTCATAACAGGAAATACTATTCCTCCATTATGTAATGCGACACTGATTCACTCATCTAGAGGAGTAAAACAAATATTTTAATTGTGTATAATGGTTCATTCCAGTTTTTAAGGTAAATCTCATTATAAAATGCACTGTGACATCATAAATGGCTTCATAACAGGAAATACTATTCCTCCATTATGTAATGCGACACTGATTCACTCATCTAGAGGAGTAAAACTAATATTTTAATTGTGTATAATGGTTCATTCCAGTTTTTAAGGTAAATCTCATTATAAAATGCACTGTGACATCATAAATGGCTTCATAACAGGAAATACTATTCCTCCATTATGTAATGAGACACTGATTCACTCATCTAGAGGAGTAAAACTAATATTTTAATTGTGTATAATGGTTCATTCCAGTTTTTAAGGTAAATCTCATTATAAAATGCACTGTAACATCATAAATGGCTTCATAACAGGAAATACTATTCCTCCATTATGTAATGCGACACTGATTCACTCATCTAGAGAAGTAAAACTAATATTTTAATTGTTTATAATGGTTCATTCCAGTTTTTAAGGTAAATCTCATTATAAAATGCACTGTGACATCATAAATGGCTTCATAACAGGAAACACTATTCCTCCATTATGTAATGCGACACTGATTCACTCATCTAGAGGAGTACAACTAATATTTTAATTGTGTATAATGGTTCATTCCAGTTTTTTAGGTAAATCTCATTATAAAATGCACTGTGACATCATAAATGGCTTCATAACAGGAAATACTATTCCTCCATTATGTAATGCGACACTGATTCACTCATCTAGAGGAGTAAAACAAATATTTTAATTGTGTATAATGGTTCATTCCAGTTTGTAAGGTAAATCTCATTATAAAATGCACTATGACATCATAAATGTCTTCATAACAGGAAATACTATTCCTCCATTATGTAATGCGACACTAATTCACTCATTTAGGGGAGTAAAACTAATATTTTAATTGTGTATAATGGTTCATTCCAGTTGTTTAGGTAAATCTCATTATAAAATGAACTGTGACAGCAGAAATTGCTTCATAACAGGAAATACTATTCCTCCATTATGTAATGCGACACTGATTCACTCATCTAGAGGAGTAAAACTTATATTTTAATTGTGTATAATGGTTCATTCCAGTTTTTAAGGTAAATCTCATTATAAAATGCACTGTGACATCATAAATGGCTTCATAACAGGAAATATTATTCCTCCATTATGTAATGAGAAACTGATTCACTCATCTAGAGGAGTAAAACTAATATTTTAATTGTGTATAATGGTTCATTCCAGTTTTTTAGGTAAATCTCATTATAAAATGAACTGTGACAGCAGAAATGGCTTCATAACAGGAAATACTATTCCTCCATTATGTAATGCGACACTGATTGACTCATCTAGAGGAGTAACACTAATATTTTAATTGTTTATAATGGTTCATTCCAGTTTTTAAGGCAAATCTCATTATAAAATGCACTGTAACATCATAAATGGCTTCATAACAGGAAATACTATTCCTCCATTATGTAATGCGACACTGATTCACTCATCTAGAGAAGTAAAACTAATATTTTAATTGTTTATAATGGTTCATTCCAGTTTTTAAGGTAAATCTCATTATAAAATGCACTGTGACATCATAAATGGCTTCATAACAGGAAATACTATTCCTACATTATGTAATGCGACACTGATTCACTCATCTAGAGGAGTAAAACTAATATTTTAATTGTGTATAATGGTTCATTCCAGTTTTTTAGGTAAATCTCATTATAAAATGAACTGTGACAGCAGAAATTGCTTCATAACAGGAAATACTATTCCTCCATTATGTAATGCGACACTGATTCACTCATCTAGAGGAGTAAAACAAATATTTTAATTGTGTATAATGGTTCATTCCAGTTTTTAAGGTAAATCTCATTAAAAAATGCACTGTGACATCATAAATGGCTTCATAACAGGAAATACTATTCCTCCATTATGTAATGCGACACTGATTCACTCATCTAGAGGAGTAAAACTAATATTTTAATTGTGTATAATGGTTCATTCCAGTTTTTAAGGTAAATCTCATTATAAAATGCACTGTGACATCATAAATGGCTTCATAACAGGAAATACTATTCCTCCATTATGTAATGAGACACTGATTCACTCATCTAGAGGAGTAAAACTAATATTTTAATTGTGTATAATGGTTCATTCCAGTTTTTAAGGTAAATCTCATTATAAAATGCACTGTAACATCATAAATGGCTTCATAACAGGAAATACTATTCCTCCATTATGTAATGCGACACTGATTCACTCATCTAGAGAAGTAAAACTAATATTTTAATTGTTTATAATAGTTCATTCCAGTTTTTAAGGTAAATCTCATTATAAAATGCACTGTGACATCATAAATGGCTTCATAACAGGAAATACTATTCCTCCATTATGTAATGCGACACTGATTCACTCATCTAGAGGAGTAAAACTAATATTTTAATTGTGTATAATGGTTCATTCCAGTTTTTAAGGTAAATCTCATTATAAAATGCACTGTGACATCATAAATGGCTTCATAACAGGAAATACTATTCTTCCATTTTGTAATCCGACACTGATTCACTCATCTAGAGGAGTAAAACTAATATTTTAATTGTGTATAATAGTTCATTCCAGTTTTTTAGGTAAATCTCATTATAAAATGAACTGTGACAGCAGAAATGGCTTCATAACAGGAAATACTATTACTCCATTATGTAATGCGACACTGATTGACTCATCTAGAGGAGTAACACAAATATTTTAATTGTTTATAATGGTTCGTTCCAGTTTTTAAGGTAAATCTCATTATAAAATGCACTGTAACATCATAAATGGCTTCATAACAGGAAATACTATTCCTCCATTATGTAATGCGACACTGATTCACTCATCTAGAGGAGTAAAACAAATATTTTAATTGTGTATAATGGTTCATTCCAGTTTTTAAGGTAAATCTCATTATAAAATGCACTGTGACATCATAAATGGCTTCATAACAGGAAATATTATTCCTCCATTATGTAATGCGACACTGATTCACTCATCTAGAGGAGTAAAACAAATATTTTAATTGTGTATAATGGTTCATTCCAGTTTTTTAGGTAAATCTCATTATAAAATGAACTGTGACAGCAGAAATGTCTTCATAACTGGAAATACTATTCCTCCATTATGTAATGCGACACTGATTCACTCATCTAGAGGAGTAAAACTAATATTTTAATTGTGTATAATGGTTCATTCCAGTTTTTAAGGCAAATCTCATTATAAAATGAACTGTGACAGCATAAATGGCTTCATAACAGGAAATACTATTCCTCCATTATGTAATGCGACACTGATTCATTCATCTAGAGGAGTAAAACTAATATTTTAATTGTGTATAATGGTTCATTACAGTTTTTTAGGTAAATCTCATTATAAAATGAACTGTGACAGCAGAAATGTCTTCATAAGTGGAAATACTATTCCTCCATTATGTAATGCGACATTGATTCACTCATCTAGAGGAGTAAAACTAATATTTTAATTGTGTATAATGGTTCATTCCAGTTTTTAAGGTAAATCTCATTATAAAATGCACTGTGACATCATAAATGGCTTCATAACAGGAAATACTATTCCTCCATTATGTAATGCGACACTAATTCACTCATTTAGGGGAGTAAAACTAATATTTTAATTGTGTATAATGGTTCATTCCAGTTGTTTAGGTAAATCTCATTATAAAATGAACTGTGACAGCAGAAATTGCTTCATAACAGGAAATACTATTCCTCCATTATGTAATGCGACACTGATTCACTCATCTAGAGGAGTAAAACAAATATTTTAATTGTGTATAATGGTTCATTCCAGTTTTTAAGGTAAATCTCATTATAAAATGCACTGTGACATCATAAATGGCTTCATAACAGGAAATACTATTCCTCCATTATGTAATGCGACACTGATTCACTCATCTAGAGGAGTAAAACTAATATTTTAATTGTGTATAATGGTTCATTCCAGTTTTTAAGGTAAATCTCATTATAAAATGCACTGTGACATCATAAATGGCTTCATAACAGGAAATACTATTCCTCCATTATGTAATGAGACACTGATTCACTCATCTAGAGGAGTAAAACTAATACTTTAATTGTGTATAATGGTTCATTCCAGTTTTTAAGGTAAATCTCACTATAAAATGCACTGTAACATCATAAATGGCTTCATAACAGGAAATACTATTCCTCCATTATGTAATGCGACACTGATTCACTCATGTAGAGGAGTAAAACTAATATTTTAATTGTGTATAATGGTTCATTCCAGTTTTTAAGGTAAATCTCATTATAAAATGCACTGTGACATCATAAATGCCTTCATAACAGGAAATACTATTCTTCCATTTTGTAATCCGACACTGATTCACTCATCTAGAGGAGTAACACTAATATTTTAATTGTTTATAATGGTTCATTCCAGTTTTTAAGGTAAATCTCATTATAAAATGCACTGTAACATCATAAATGGCTTCATAACAGGAAATACTATTCCTCCATTATGTAATGCGACACTGATTCACTCATCTAGAGAAGTAAAACTAATATTTTAATTGTTTATAATGGTTCATTCCAGTTTTTAAGGTAAATCTCATTATAAAATGCACTGTGACATCATAAATGGCTTCATAACAGGAAATACTATTCCTCCATTATGTAATGCGACACTGATTCACTCATCTAGAGGAGTAAAACTAATATTTTAATTGTGTATAATGGTTCATTCCAGTTTTTTAGGTAAATCTCATTATAAAATGCACTGTGACATCATAAATGGCTTCATAACAGGAAATACTATTCCTCCATTATGTAATGAGACACTGATTCATTCATCTAGAGGAGTAAAACTAATATTTTAATTGTGTATAATGGTTCATTGCAGTTTTTTATGTAAATCTCATTATAAAATGAACTGTGACAGCAGAAATGGCTTCATAACAGGAAATACTATTCCTCCATTATGTAATGCGACACTGATTGACTCATCTAGAGGAGTAACACTAATATTTTAATTGTTTATAATGGTTCATTCCAGTTTTTAAGGTAAATCTCATTATAAAATGCACTGTAACATCATAAATGGCTTCATAACAGGAAATACTATTCCTCCATTATGTAATGCGACACTGATTCACTCATCTAGAGAAGTAAAACTAATATTTTAATTGTTTATAATGGTTCATTCCAGTTTTTAAGGTAAATCTCATTATGAAATGCACTGTGACATCATAAATGGCTTCATAACAGGAAATACTATTCCTCCATTATGTAATGCGACACTGATTCACTCATCTAGAGGAGTAAAACTAATATTTTAATTGTGTATAATGGTTCATTCCAGTTTTTTAGGTAAATCTCATTATAAAATGAACTGTGACAGCAGAAATTGCTTCATAACAGGAAATACTATTCCTCCATTATGTAATGCGACACTGATTCACTCATCTAGAGGAGTAAAACAAATATTTTAATTGTGTATAATGGTTCATTCCAGTTTTTAAGGTAAATCTCATTATAAAATGCACTGTGACATCATAAATGGCTTCATAACAGGAAATACTATTCCTCCATTATGTAATGCGACACTGATTCACTCATTTAGAGGAGTAAAACTAATATTTTAATTGTGTATAATGGTTCATTCCAGTTTTTAAGGTAAATCTCATTATAAAATGCACTGTGACATCATAAATGGCTTCATAACAGGAAATACTATTCCTCCATTATGTAATGAGACACTGATTCACTCATCTAGAGGAGTAAAACTAATATTTTAATTGTGTATAATGGTTCATTCCAGTTTTTAAGGTAAATCTCATTATAAAATGCACTGTAACATCATAAATGGCTTCATAACAGGAAATACTATTCCTCCATTATGTAATGCGACACTGATTCACTCATCTAGAGAAGTAAAACTAATATTTTAATTGTTTATAATAGTTCATTCCAGTTTTTAAGATAAATCTCATTATAAAATGCACTGTGACATCATAAATGGCTTCATAACAGGAAATACTATTCCTCCATTATGTAATGCGACACTGATTCACTCATCTAGAGGAGTAAAACTAATATTTTAATTGTGTATAATGGTTCATTCCAGTTTTTAAGGTAAATCTCATTATAAAATGCACTGTGACATCATAAATGGCTTCATAACAGGAAATACTATTCTTGCATTTTGTAATCCGACACTGATTCACTCATCTAGAGGAGTAAAACTAATATTTTAATTGTGTATAATAGTTCATTCCAGTTTTTTAGGTAAATCTCATTATAAAATGAACTGTGACAGCAGAAATGGCTTCATAACAGGAAATACTATTACTCCATTATGTAATGCGACACTGATTGACTCATCTAGAGGAGTAAGACAAATATTTTAATTGTTTATAATGGTTCATTCCAGTTTTTAAGGTAAATCTCATTATAAAATGCACTGTAACATCATAAATGGCTTCATAACAGGAAATATTATTCCTCCATTATGTAATGCGACACTGATTCACTCATCTAGAGGAGTAAAACAAATATTTTAATTGTGTATAATGGTTCATTCCAGTTTTTTAGGTAAATCTCATTATAAAATGAACTGTGACAGCAGAAATGTCTTCATAACTGGAAATACTATTCCTCCATTATGTAATGCGACACTGATTCACTCATCTAGAGGAGTAAAACTAATATTTTAATTGTGTATAATGGTTCATTCCAGTTTTTAAGGCAAATCTCATTATAAAATGAACTGTGACAGCATAAATGGCTTCATAAGAGGAAATACTATTCCTCCATTATGTAATGCGACACTGATTCATTCATCTAGAGGAGTAAAACTAATATTTTAATTGTGTATAATGGTTCATTCCAGTTTTTTGGGTAAATCTCATTATAAAATGAACTGTGACAGCAGAAATTGCTTCATAACAGGAAATACTATTCCTCCATTATGTAATGCGACACTGATTCACTCATCTAGAGGAGTAAAACAAATATTTTAATTGTGTATAATGGTTCATTCCAGTTTTTAAGGTAAATCTCATTATAAAATGCACTGTGACATCATAAATGGCTTCATAACAGGAAATACTATTCCTCCATTATGTAATGCGACACTGATTCACTCATCTAGAGGAGTAAAACTAATATTTTAATTGTGTATAATGGTTCATTCCAGTTTTTAAGGTAAATCTCATTATAAAATGCACTGTGACATCATAAATGGCTTCATAACAGGAAATACTATTCCTCCATTATGTAATGAGACACTGATTCACTCATCTAGAGGAGTAAAACTAATATTTTAATTGTGTATAATGGTTCATTCCAGTTTTTAAGGTAAATCTCATTATAAAATGCACTGTAACATCATAAATGGCTTCATAACAGGAAATACTATTCCTCCATTATGTAATGCGACACTGATTCACTCATCTAGAGAAGTAAAACTAATATTTGAATTGTTTATAATGGTTCATTCCAGTTTTTAAGGTAAATCTCATTATAAATGCACTGTGACATCATAAATGGCTTCATAACAGGAAATACTATTCCTCCATTATGTAATGCGACACTGATTCACTCATCTAGAGGAGTAAAACTAATATTTTAATTGTGTATAATGGTTCATTCCAGTTTTTAAGGTAAATCTCATTATAAAATGCACTGTGACATCATAAATGGCTTCATAACAGGAAATACTATTCTTCCATTTTGTAATCCGACACTGATTCACTCATCTAGAGGAGTAAAACTAATATTTTAATTGTGTATAATGGTTCATTCCAGTTTTTTAGGTAAATCTCATTATAAAATGCACTGTGACATCATAAATGGCTTCATAACAGGAAATACTATTCTTCCATTTTGTAATCCGACACTGATTCACTCATCTAGAGGAGTAAAACAAATATTTTAATTGTGTATAATGGTTCATTCCAGTTTTTAAGGTAAATCTCATTATAAAATGCACTATGACATCATAAATGGCTTCATAACAGGAAATACTATTCCTCCATTATGTAATGCGACACTAATTCACTCATTTAGGGGAGTAAAACTAATATTTTAATTGTGTATAATGGTTCATTCCAGTTGTTTAGGTAAATCTCATTATAAAATGAACTGTGACAGCAGAAATTGCTTCATAACAGGAAATACTATTACTCCATTATGTAATGCGACACTGATTCACTCATCTAGAGGAGTAAAACAAATATTTTAATTGTGTATAATGGTTCATTCCAGTTTTTAAGGTAAATCTCATTATAAAATGCACTGTGACATCATAAATGGCTTCATAACAGGAAATACTATTCCTCCATTATATAATGCGACACTGATTCACTCATCTAGAGGAGTAAAACTAATATTTTAATTGTGTATAATGGTTCATTCCAGTTTTTAAGGCAAATCTCATTATAAAATGCACTGTGACATCATAAATGGCTTCATAACAGGAAATACTGTTCCTCCATTATGTAATGAGACACTGATTCACCCATCTAGAGGAGTAAATCTAATATTTTAATTGTGTATAATGGTTCATTCCAGTTTTTAAGGTAAATCTCATTATAAAATGCACTGTAACATCATAAATGGCTTCATAACAGGAAATACTATTCCTCCATTATGTAATGCGACACTGATTCACTCATCTAGAGAAGTAAAACTAATATTTTAATTGTTTATAATAGTTCATTCCAGTTTTTAAGGTAAATCTCATTATAAAATGCACTGTGACATCATAAATGGCTTCATAACAGGAAATACTATTCCTCCATTATGTAATGCGACACTGATTCACTCATCTAGAGGAGTAAAACTAATATTTTAATTGTGTATAATGGTTCATTCCAGTTTTTTAGGTAAATCTCATTATAAAATGAACTGTGACAGCAGAAATTGCTTCATAACAGGAAATACTATTCCTCCATTATGTAATGCGACACTGATTCACTCATCTAGAGGAGTAAAACAAATATTTTAATTGTGTATAATGGTTCATTCCAGTTTTTAAGGTAAATCTCATTATAAAATGCACTGTGACATCATAAATGGCTTCATAACAGGAAATACTATTCCTCCATTATGTAATGCGACACTGATTCACACATCTAGAGGAGTAAAACTAATATTTTAATTGTGTATAATGGTTCATTCCAGTTTTTAAGGTAAATCTCATTATAAAATGCACTGTGACATCATAAATGGCTTCATAACAGGAAATACTATTCCTCCATTATGTAATGAGACACTGATTCACTCATCTAGAGGAGTAAAACTAATATTTTAATTGTGTATAATGGTTCATTCCAGTTTTTAAGGTAAATCTCATTATAAAATGCACTGTAACATCATAAATGGCTTCATAACAGGAAATACTATTCCTCCATTAGGTAATGCGACACTGATTCACTCATCTAGAGAAGTAAAACTAATATTTTAATTGTTTATAATAGTACATTCCAGTTTTTAAGATAAATCTCATTATAAAATGCACTGTGACATCATAAATAGCTTCATAACAGGAAATACTATTCCTCCATTATGTAATGCAACACTGATTCACTCATCTAGAGGAGTAAAACTAATATTTTAATTGTGTATAATGGTTCATTCCAGTTTTTTAGGTAAATCTCCTTATAAAATGAACTGTGACAGCAGAAATGGCTTCATAACAGGAAATACTATTCCTCCATTATGTAATGCGACACTGATTCACTCATCTAGAGAAGTAAAACTAATATTTTAATTGTTTATAATGGTTCATTCCAGTTTTTAAGGTAAATCTCATTATAAAATGCACTGTGACATCATAAATGGCTTCATAACAGGAAATACTATTCCTCCATTATGTAATGCGACACTGATTCACTCATCTAGAGGAGTAAAACTAATATTTTAATTGTGTATAATGGTTCATCCCAGTTTTTTAGGTAAATCTCATTATGAAATGCACTGTGACATCATAAATGGCTTCATAACAGGAAATACTATTCCTCCATTATGTAATGCGACACTGATTCACTCATCTAGAGGAGTAAAACAAATATTTTAATTGTGTATAATGGTTCATTCCAGTTTTTAAGGTAAATCTCATTATAAAATGCACTATGACATCATAAATTGCTTCATAACAGGAAATAGTATTCCTCCATTATGTAATGCGACACTAATTCACTCATTTAGGGGAGTAAAACTAATATTTTAATTGTGTATAATGGTTCATTCCAGTTGTTTAGGTAAATCTCATTATAAAATGAACTGTGACAGCAGAAATTGCTTCATAACAGGAAATACTATTACTCCATTATGTAATGCGACACTGATTCACTCATCTAGAGGAGTAAAACAAATATTTTAATTGTGTATAATGGTTCATTCCAGTTTTTAAGGTAAATCTCATTATAAAATGCACTGTGACATCATAAATGGCTTCATAACAGGAAATACTATTCCTCCATTATATAATGCGACACTGATTCACTCATCTAGAGGAGTAAAACTAATATTTTAATTGTGTATAATGGTTCATTCCAGTTTTTAAGGCAAATCTCATTATAAAATGCACTGTGACAGCAGAAATCGCTTCATAACAGGAAATACTATTCCTCCATTATGTAATGCGACACTAATTCACTCATTTAGGGGAGTAAAACTAATATTTTAATTGTGTATAATGGTTCATTCCAGTTGTTTAGGTAAATCTCATTATAAAATGCACTGTAACATCATAAATGGCTTCATAACAGGAAATACTATTCCTCCATTATGTAATGCGACACTGATTCACTCATCTAGAGAAGTAAAACTAATATTTTAATTTTTTATAATGGTTCATTCCTGTTTTTATAGTAAATCTCATTATAAAATGCACTGTGTCATCATAAATGGCTTCATAACAGGAAATACTATTCCTCCATTATGTAATGCGACACTGATTCACTCATCTAGAGGAGTAAAACTAATATTTTAATTGTGTATAATGGTTCATTCAAGTTTTTTAGGTAAATCTCAATATAAAATGCACTGTGACATCATAAATGGCTTCATAATAGGAAATACTATTCTTCCATTTTGTAATCCGACACTGATTCACTCATCTAGAGGAGTAAAACTAATATTTTAATTGTGTATAATAGTTCATTCCAGTTTTTTATGTAAATTTCATTATAAAATGAACTGTGACAGCAGAAATGGCTTCATAACAGGAAATACTATTCCTCCATTATGTAATGCGACACTGATTGACTCATCTAGAGGAGTAACACTAATATTTTAATTGTTTATAATGGTTCATTCCAGTTTTTTAGGTAAATCTCATTATAAAATGCACTGTGACATCATAAATGGCTTCATAACAGGAAATACTATTTTTCCATTATGTAATGCGACACTGATTCACTCATCTAGAGGAGTAAAACAAATATTTTAATTGTGTATAATGGTTCATTCCAGTTTTTAAGGTAAATCTCATTATAAAATTCACTGTGACATCATAAATGGCTTCATAACAGGAAATACTATTCCTCCATTATGTAATGAGACACTGATTCACTCATCTAGAGGAGTAAAACTAATATTTTAATTGTGTATAATGGTTCATTCCAGTTTTTTAGGTAAATCTCATTATAAAATGCACTATGACATCATAAATGGCTTCATAAATGGAAATACTATTCCTCCATTATGTAATGCGACACTAATTCACTCATTTAGGGGAGTAAAACTAATATTTTAATTGTGTATAATGGTTCATTCCAGTTGTTTAGGTAAATCTCATTATAAAATGAACTGTGACAGCAGAAATTGCTTCATAACAGGAAATACTATTCCTCCATTATGTAATGCGACACTGATTGACTCATCTAGAGGAGTAACACTAGTATTTTATTTGTTTATAATGGTTCATTCCAGTTTTTAAGGTAAATCTCATTATAAAATGAACTGTGACAGCAGAAATGGCTTCATAACAGGAAATACTATTCCTCCATTATGTAATGCGACACTGATTGACTCATCTAGAGGAGTAACACTAATATTTTAATTGTTTATAATGGTTCATTCCAGTTTTTAAGGTAAATCTCATTATAAAATGAACTGTGACAGTAGAAATGGCTTCATAACAGGAAATACTATTCCTCCATTATGTAATGCGACACTTATTCACTCATCTAGAGGAGGAAAACTAATATTTTAAATGTGTATAATGGTTCATTCCAGTTTTTTAGGTAAATCTCATTACAAAATGCACTGTGACATCATAAATGGATTCATAACAGGAAATACTATTCCTCCATTATGTAATGCGACACTGATTGACTCATCTAGAGGAGTAACACTAGTATTTTAATTGTTTATAATGGTTCATTCCAGTTTTTAAGGTAAATCTCATCATAAAATGAACTGTGACAGCAGAAATGGCTTCATAACAGGAAATACTATTCCTCCATTATGTAATGCGACACTGATTGACTCATCTAGAGGAGTAAAACAAATATTTTAATTGTTTATAATGGTTCATTCCAGCTTTTTAGGTAAATCTCATTATGAAATGAACTGTGACAGCAGAAATCGCTTCATAACAGGAAATACTATTCCTCCATTATGTAATGCGACACTGATTCACTCATCTAGAGGAGTAACACTAATATTTTAATTGTTTATAATGGTTCATTCCAGTTTTTAAGGCAAATCTCATTATAAAATGAACTGTGACAGCAGAAATCGCTTCCTGACAGGAAATACTATTCCTCCATTATGTAATGTGACACTGATTCACTCATCTAGAGGAGTAAAACTAATATTTTAATTGTGTATAATGGTTCATTCCAGTTTTTTAGGTAAATCTCATTATAAAATGCACTGTGAAATCATAAATGTCTTCATAACAGGAAATACTATTCCTCCATTATGTAATGCAACACTGATTCACTCATCTAGAGGAGTAAAACTAATATTTTAATTATGTATAATGGTTCATTCCAGTTTTTTAAGTAAATCTCATTATAAAATGAACTGTGACAGCAGAAATGGCTTCATAACAGGAAATACAGTTCCTCCATTATGTAATGCGACACTGATTGACTCATCTAGAGGAGTAACACTAATATTTTTATTGTTTATAATGGTTCATTCCAGTTTTTAAGGTAAATCTCATTATAAAATGAACTGTGACAGCAGAAATGACTTCATAACAGGAAATACTATTCTTCCATTATGTAATGCGACACTGATTCACTCATCTGGAGGAGGAAGACAAATATTTTAATTGTGTATAAAGGTTCATTCCAGTTTTTTATGTAAATCTCATTATAAAATGCACAGTGTCAGCAGAAATGGCTTCATAACAGGAAATACTATTCCTCCATTATGTAATGCGACACTGATTCACTCATCTGGAGGAGTAAAACTAATATTTTAATTATGTATAATGGTTCATTCCAGTTTTTTAAGTAAATCTCATTATAAAATGAACTGTGACAGCAGAAATGGCTTCATAACAAGAAATACTGTTCCTCCATTATGTAATGCGACACTGATTGACTCATCTAGAGGAGTAACACTAATATTTTTATTGTTTATAATGGTTCATTCCAGTTTTTAAGTTAAATCTCATTATAAAATGAACTGTGACAGCAGAAATCGCTTCATAACAGGAAATACTATTCTTCCATTATGCAATACAACACTGATTCACTCATCTAGAGGAGTAAAACTAATATTTTAATTGTTTATAATGGTTCATTCCAGTTTTGAAGGTAAATCTCATTATAAAATGCACTGTGACATCATAAATGGCTTCATAACAGGAAATACTATTCCTCCATTATGTAATGCGACACTGATTCACTCATCTAGAGAAGTAAAACAAACATTTTAATTGTTTATAATGGTTCATTCAAGTTTTTTAGGTAAATCTCATTATAAAATGAACTGTGACAGTAGAAATGGCTTCATAACAGGAAATACTATTCCTCCATTATGTAATGCGACACTTATTCACTCATCTAGAGGAGTAAAACTAATATTTTAATTGTGTATAATGGTTCATTCCAGTTTTTTAGGTAAATCTCATTACAAAATGAACTGTGACATCATAAATGGATTCATAACAGGAAATACTATTCCTCCATTATGTAATGCGACACTGATTGACTCATCTAGAGGAGTAACACTAGTATTTTAATTGTTTATAATGGTTCATTCCAGTTTTTAAGGTAAATCTCATTATAAAATGAACTGTGACAGCAGAAATGGCTTCATAACAGGAAATACTATTCCTCCATTATGTAATGCGACACTGATTGACTCATCTAGAGGAGTAAAACAAATATTTTAATTGTTTATAATGGTTCATTCCAGCTTTTTAGGTAAATCTCATTATAAAATGAACTGTGACAGCAGAAATCGCTTCATAACAGGAAATACTATTCCTCCATTATGTAATGTGACACTGATTCATTCATCTAGAGGAGTAAAACAAATATTTTAATTATGTATAATGGTTCATTCCAGTTTTTTAAGTAAATCTCATTATAAAATGAACTGTGACAGCAGAAATGGCTTCATAACAGGAAATACTATTCCTCCATTATGTAATGCGACACTGATTGACTCATCTAGAGGAGTAAAACTAATATTTTAATTGTTTATAATGGTTCATTCCAGTTTTTCAGGTAAATCTCATTATAAAATGAACTGTGACAGCAGAAATCGCTTCATAACAGGAAATACTATTCTTCCATTATGTAATGTGACACTGATTCACTCATCTAGAGGAGTAAAACTAATATTTTAATTGTGTATAATGGTTCATTCCAGTTTTTAAGGTAAATCTCATTATAAAATACACTGTGACAGCAGAAATGGCTTCATAACAGGAAATACTATTCCTCCATTATGTAATGTGACACTGATTCATTCATCTAGAGGAGTAAAACTAATATTTTAATTGTGTATAATGGTTCATTCCAGTTTTTAAGGTAAATCTCATTATAAAATGCACTGTGACATCATAAATGGCTTCATAACAGGAAATACTATTCCTCCGTTATGTAATGCGACACTGATTCACTCATCTAGAGGAGTAAAACTAATATTTTAATTGTGTATAATGGTTCTTTCCAGTTTTTAGGGTAAATCTCATTATAAAATGCACTGTGACATCATAAATCGCTTCATAACAGGAAATACTATTCCTCCATTATGTAATGCGACACTGATTCACTCATCTAGAAGAGTAAAACTAATATTTCAATTGTGTATAATGGTTCATTCCAGTTTTTCAGGTAAATCTCATTATAAAATGCACTGTGACATCATAAATGGCTTCATAACAGGAAATACTATACCTCCATTATGTAATGCGACACTGATTCACTCATCTAGAGGAGTAAAACAAACATTTTAATTGTTTATAATGGTTCATTCAAGTTGTTTAGGTAAATCTCATTATAAAATGAACTGTGACAGTAGAAATGGCTTCATAACAGGAAATACTATTCCTCCATTATGTAATGCGACAATTATTCACTCATCTAGAGGAGTAAAACAAATATTTTAATTGTGTATAATGGTTCATTCCAGTTTTTTAGGTAAATCTCATTATAAAATGCACTGTGACATCATAAATGGATTCATAACAGGAAATACTATTCCTCCATTATGTAATGCGACACTGATTCACTCATCTAGAGGAGTAAAACTAATATTTTAAATGTGTATAATGGTTCATTCCAGTTTTTTAGGTAAATCTCATTATAAAATGAACTGTGACATCAGAAATATCTTCATAACTGGAAATACTATTCCTCCATTATGTAATGCGACACTGATTCACTCATCTAGAAAAGTAAAACAAATATTTTAATTGTGTATAATGGTTCATTCCAGTTTTTTAGGTAAATCTCATTATAAAATGCACTGTGACATCATAAATGGATTCATAACAGGAAATACTATTCCTCCATTATGTAATGCGACACTGATTGACTCATCTAGAGGAGTAACACTAATATTTTTATTGTTTATAATGGTTCATTCCAGTTTTTAAGATAAATCTCATTATAAAATGAACTGTGACAGCAGAAATGACTTCATAACAGGAAATACTATTCTTCCATTATGTAATGCAACACTGATTCACTCATCTGGAGGAGTAAAACAAATATTTTAATTGTGTATAATGGTTCATTCCAGTTTTTTAGGTAAATCTCATTATAAAATGCACTGTGACATCATAAATGGATTCATAACAGGAAATACTATTCCTCCATTATGTAATATGACACTGATTCACTCATCTAGAGGAGTAAAACTAATATTTTAATTATGTATAATGGTTCAATCCAGTTTTTTAAGTAAATCTCATTATAAAATGAACTGTGACAGCAGAAATGGCTTCATAACAGGAAATACTGTTCCTCCATTATGTAATGCGACACTGATTGACACATCTAGAGGAGTAACACTAATATTTTTATTGTTTATAATGGTTCATTCCAGTTTTTAAGGTAAATCTCATTATAAAATGAACTGTGACAGCAGAAATCGCTTCATAACAGGAAATACTATTCTTCCATTATGTAATACGACACTGATTCACTCATCTAGAGGAGTAAAACTAATATTTTAATTGTTTATAATGGTTCATTCCAGTTTTTAAGGTAAATCTCATTATAAAATGCACTGTGACATCATAAATGGCTTCATAACAGGAAATACTATACCTCCATTATGTAATGCGACACTGATTCACTCATCTAGAGGAGTAAAACTAATATTTTAATTGTGTATAATGGTTCATTCCAGTTTTTAAGGTAAATCTCATTATAAAATGCACTGTGACATCAAAAATGGCTTCATAACAGGAAATACTATTCCTCCATTATGTAATGCGACACTGATTCACTCATCTAGAGGAGTAAAACAAACATTTTAATTGTTTATAATGGTTCATTCAAGTTTTTTAGGTAAATCTCATTATAAAATGAACTTTGACAGTAGAAATGGCTTCATAACAGGAAATACTATTCCTCCATTATGTAATGCGACACTTATTCACTCATCTAGAGGAGTAAAACAAATATTTTAATTGTCTATAATGGTTCATTCCAGTTTTTTAGGTAAATCTCATTATAAAATGCACTGTGACATCATAAATGGATTCATAACAGGAAATACTATTCCTCCATTATGTAATGCGACACTGATTCACTCATCTAGAGGAGTAAAACTAATATTTTAAATGTGTATAATGGTTCATTCCAGTTGTTTAGGTAAATCTCATTATAAAATGAACTGTGACAGAAGAAATGTCTTCATAACTGGAAATACTATTCCTCCATTATGTAATGCGACACTGATTCACTCATCTAGAGGAGTAAAACAAATATTTTAATTGTGTATAAAGGTTCATTCCAGTTTTTTAGGTAAATCTCATTATAAAATTCACTGTGACATCATAAATGGATTCATAAAAGGAAATACTATTCCTCCATTATGTAATGCGACACTGATTCACTCATCTAGAGGAGTAAAACTAATATTTTAATTGTGTATAATGGTTCATTCCAGTTTTTAAGGTAAATCTCATTATAAAATGCACTGTGACATCATAAATGGCTTCAGAACAGGAAATACTATTCCTCCATTATGTAATGCGACACTGATTCACTCATCTAGAGGAGTAAAACTAATATTTTAATAGTTTATAGTGGTTCATTCCAGTTTTTAAGGTAAATCTCATTATAAAATGCACCGTGACATCATAAATGGCTTCATAACAGGAAATACTATTCCTCCATTATGTAATGCGACACTGATTCACTCACCTAGAGGAGTAAAACTAATATTTTAATTGTGTATAATGGTTCATTCCAGTTTTTAAGGTAAATCTCATTATAAAATGCACTGTGACATCATAAATGGCTTCATAACAGGAAATACTATTCCTCCATTATGTAATGCGACACTGATTCACTCATCTAGAGGAGTAAAACTAATATTTTAATTATGTATAATGGTTCATTCCAGTTTTTTAAGTAAATCTCATTATAAAATGAACTGTGACAGCAGAAATGGCTTCATAACAGGAAATACTGTTCCTCCATTATGTAATGCGACACTGATTGACTCATCTAGAGGAGTAACACTAATATTTTTATTGTTTATAATGGTTCATTCCAGTTTTTAAGGTAAATCTCATTATAAAATGAACTGTGACAGCAGAAATCGCTTCATAACAGGAAATACTATTCTTCCATTATGTAATGCAACACTGATTCACTCATCTAGAGGAGTAAAACTAATATTTTAATTGTTTATAATGGTTATTTCCAGTTTTTAAGGTAAATCTCATTATAAAATGCACTGTGACATCATAAATGGCTTCATAACAGGAAATACTATACCTCCATTATGTAATGCGACACTGATTCACCCATCTAGAGGAGTAAAACTAATATTTTAATTGTGTATAATGGTTCATTCAAGTTTTTTAGGTAAATCTCATTATAAAATGAACTGTGACAGTAGAAATGGCTTCATAACAGGAAATACTATTCCTCCATTATGTAATGCGACACTTATTCACTCATCTAGAGGAGTAAAACAAATATTTTAATTGTGTATAATGGTTCATTCCAGTTTTTTAGGTAAATCTCATTATAAAATGCACTGTGACATCATAAATGGATTCATAACAGGAAATACTATTCCTCCATTATGTAATGCGACACTGATTCACTCATCTAGAGGAGTAAAACTAATATTTTAAATGTGTATAATGGTTCATTCCAGTTTTTTAGGTAAATCTCATTATAAAATGAACTGTGACAGCAGAAATGTCTTCATAACTGGAAATACTATTCCTCCATTATGTAATGCGACACTGATTCACTCATCTAAAGGAGTAAAACAAATATTTTAATTGTGTATAATGGTTCATTCCAGTTTTTTAGGTAAATCTCATTATAAAATGCACTGTGACATCATAAATGGCTTCATAACAGGAAATACTATTCCTCCATTATGTAATGCGACACTGATTCACTCATCTAGAGGACTAAAACTAGTATTTTAATTGTTTATAATGGTTCATTCCAGTTTTTAAGGTAAATCTCATTATAAAATGCACTGTGACATCATAAATGGCTTCATAACAGGAAATACTATTCCTCCATTATGTAATGCGACACTGATTCACTCCCCTAGAGGAGTAAAACTAATATTTTAATTGTGTATAAATGTTCATTCCAGTTTTTAAGGTAAATCTCATTATAAAATGCACTGTGACATCATAAATGGCTTCATAACAGGAAATACTATTCCTCCATTATGTAATGCGACACTGATTCACTCATCTAGAGGAGTAAAACTAATATTCTAATTATGTATAATGGTTCATTCCAGTTTTTTAAGTAAATCTCATTATAAAATGAACGGTGACAGCAGAAATGGCTTCATAACAGGAAATACTGTTACTCCATTATGTAATGCGACACTGATTGACTCATCTAGAGGAGAAACACTAATATTTTTATTGTTCATTCCAGTTTTTAAGGTAAATCTCATTATAAAATGTACTGTGACAGCAGAAATGGCTTCATAACAGGAAATACTATTCTTCCATTATGTAATGCGACACTGATTCACTCATCTGGAGGAGTAAAACAAATATTTTAATTGTGTATAATGGTTCATTCCAGTTTTTTAGGTAAATCTCATTATAAAATGCACTGTGACATCATAAATGGCTTCATAACAGGAAATACTATTCCTCCATTATGTAATGCGACACTGATTCACTCATCTAGATGAGTAAAACTAATATTTAAATTGTGTATAATGGTTCATTACAGTTTTTAAGGTAAATCTCATTATAAAATGCACTGTGACATCATAAATGGCTTCATAACTGGAAATACTATTCCTCCATTTTGTAATGCGACACTGATTCACTCATCTAGAGGAGTAAAACTAATATTTTAATTATGTATAATGGTTCATTCCAGTTTTTTAAGTAAATCTCATTATAAAATGAACTGTGACAGCAGAAATGGCTTCATAACAGGATATACTGTTCCTCCATTATGTAATGCGACACTGATTGACTCATCTAGAGGAGAAACACTAATATTTTTATTGTTAGTAATGGTTCATTCCAGTTTTTAAGGTAAATCTCATTATAGAATGAACTGTGACAGCAGAAATGGCTTCATAACAGGAAATACTATTCTTCCATTATGTAATGCGACACTGATTCACTCATCTAGAGGAGTAAAACAAATATTTTAATTGTGTATAATGGTTCATTCCAGTTTTTTAGTTAAATCTCATTATAAAATGCACTGTGACATCATAAATGGATTCATAAAAGAAAATACTATTCATCCATTATGTAATGCGACACTGATTCACTCATCTAGAGGAGTAAAACTAATATGTTAATTATGTATAATGGTTCATTCCAGTTTTTCAAGTAAATCTCATTATAAAATGCACTGTGACATCATAATTGGCTTCATAACAGGAAATACTATTCCTCCATTTTGTAATGCGACACTGATTCACTCATCTAGAGGAGTAAAACTAATATATTAATTGTGTATAATGGTTCATTCCAGTTTTTAAGGTAAATCTCATTATAAAATGCAATGTGTCATCATAAATCGCTTCATAACAGGAAATACTATTCCTCCATTATGTAATGCGACACTGATTCACTCATCTAGAGGAGTAAAACTAATATTTTAATTGTGTATAATGGTTCATTCCAGTTTTTTAGGTAAATCTCATTATAAAATGCACTGTGACATCATAAATGGATTCATAACAGGAAATACTATTCCTCCATTATGTAATGCGACACTGATTCACTCATCTAGAGGAGTAAAACTTATATTTTAATTGTGTATAATGGTTCATTCCAGTTTTTTAGGTAAATCTCATTATAAAATGAACTGTGACAGCAGAAATGTCTTCATAACTGGAAATACTATTCCTCCATTATGTAATGCGACACTGATTCACTCATCTAGAGGAGTAAAACTAATATTTTAATTGTGTATAATGGTTCATTCCAGTTTTTAAGGTAAATCTCATTATAAAATGCACTGTGACATCATAATTGGCTTCATAACAGGAAATACTTTTCCTCCATTATGTAATGCGACACTGATTCACTCATCTAGAGGAGTAAAACTAATATTTTAAATGTGTATAATGGTTCATTCCAGTTTTTAACATAAATCTCATTATAAAATGCACTGTGACATCATAAATGGCTTCATAACAGGAAATACTATTCCACCATTATGTAATGCGACACTGATTCACTCATCTAGAGGAGTAAAACTAATATTTTAATTATATATAATGGTTCATTCCAGTTTTTTAAGTAAATCTCATTATAAAATGCACTGTGACAGCAGAAATGGCTTCATAACAGGAAATACTGTTCCTCCATTATGTAATGCGACACTGATTGACTCATCTAGAGGAGAAACACTAATATTTTTATTGTTCATTCCAGTTTTTAAGGTAAATCTCATTATAAAATGTACTGTGACAGCAGAAATGGCTTCATAACAGGAAATACTATTCTTCCATTATGTAATGCGACACTGATTCACTCATCTGGAGGAGTAAAACAAATATTTTAATTGTGTATAATGGTTCATTCCAGTTTTTTAGGTAAATCTCATTATAAAATGCACTGTGACATCATAAATGGCTTCATAACAGGAAATACTATTCCTCCATTATGTAATGCGACACTGATTCACTCATCTAGATGAGTAAAACTAATATTTAAATTGTGTATAATGGTTCATTACAGTTTTTAAGGTAAATCTCATTATAAAATGCACTGTGACATCATAAATGGCTTCATAACTGGAAATACTATTCCTCCATTTTGTAATGCGACACTGATTCACTCATCTAGAGGAGTAAAACTAATATTTTAATTATGTATAATGGTTCATTCCAGTTTTTTAAGTAAATCTCATTATAAAATGAACTGTGACAGAAGAAATGGCTTCATAACAGGAAATACTGTTCCTCCATTATGTAATGCGACACTGATTGACTCATCTAGAGGAGAAACACTAATATTTTTATTGTTAGTAATGGTTCATTCCAGTTTTTAAGGTAAATCTCATTATAGAATGAACTGTGACAGCAGAAATGGCTTCATAACAGGAAATACTATTCTTCCATTATGTAATGCGACACTGATTCACTCATCTAGAGGAGTAAAACAAATATTTTAATTGTGTATAATGGTTCATTCCAGTTTTTTAGTTAAATCTCATTATAAAATGCACTGTGACATCATAAATGGATTCATAAAAGAAAATACTATTCATCCATTATGTAATGCGACACTGATTCACTCATCTAGAGGAGTAAAACTAATATGTTAATTATGTATAATGGTTCATTCCAGTTTTTCAAGTAAATCTCATTATAAAATGCACTGTGACATCATAATTGGCTTCATAACAGGAAATACTATTCCTCCATTTTGTAATGCGACACTGATTCACTCATCTAGAGGAGTAAAACTAATATATTAATTGTGTATAATGGTTCATTCCAGTTTTTAAGGTAAATCTCATTATAAAATGCAATGTGTCATCATAAATCGCTTCATAACAGGAAATACTATTCCTCCATTATGTAATGCGACACTGATTCACTCATCTAGAGGAGTAAAACTAATATTTTAATTGTGTATAATGGTTCATTACAGTTTTTTAGGTAAATCTCATTATAAAATGCACTGTGACATCATAAATGGATTCATAACAGGAAATACTATTCCTCCATTATGTAATGCGACACTGATTCACTCATCTAGAGGAGTAAAACTTATATTTTAATTGTGTATAATGGTTCATTCCAGTTTTTTAGGTAAATCTCATTATAAAATGAACTGTGACAGCAGAAATGTCTTCATAACTGGAAATACTATTCCTCCATTATGTAATGCGACACTGATTCACTCATCTAGAGGAGTAAAACTAATATTTTAATTGTGTATAATGGTTCATTCCAGTTTTTAAGGTAAATCTCATTATAAAATGCACTGTGACATCATAATTGGCTTCATAACAGGAAATACTATTCCTCCATTATGTAATGCGACACTGATTCACTCATCTAGAGGAGTAAAACTAATATTTTAAATGTGTATAATGGTTCATTCCAGTTTTTAACATAAATCTCATTATAAAATGCACTGTGACATCATAAATGGCTTTATAACAGGAAATACTATTCCACCATTATGTAATGCGACACTGATTCACTCATCTAGAGGAGTAAAACTAATATTTTAATTATATATAATGGTTCATTCCAGTTTTTTAAGTAAATCTCATTATAAAATGCACTGTGACAGCAGAAATGGCTTCATAACAGGAAATACTGTTCCTCCATTATGTAATGCGACACTGATTGACTCATCTAGAGGAGTAACACTAATATTTTTATTGTTTATAATGGTTCATTCCAGTTTTTAAGGTAAATCTCATTATAAAATGAACTGTGACAGCAGAAATCGCTTCATAACAGGAAATACTATTCTTCCATTATGTAATGTGACACTGATTCACTCATCTAGAGGAGTAAAACTAATATTTTAATTGTGTATAATGGTTCATTCCAGTTTTTAAGGTAAATCTCATTATAAAATGCACTGTGACATCATAAATATCTTCCTAACAGGAAATACTATTCCTCCATTATGTAATGCGACACTGATTCACTCATCTAGAGGAGTAAAACTAATATTTTAATTATGTATAATGGTTCATTCCAGTTTTTTAAGTAAATCTCATTATAAAATGAACGGTGACAGCAGAAATGGCTTCATAACAGGAAATACTGTTACTCCATTATGTAATGCGACACTGATTGACTCATCTAGAGGAGAAACACTAATATTTTTATTGTTCGTTCCAGTTTTTAAGGTAAATCTCATTATAAAATGTACTGTGACAGCAGAAATGGCTTCATAACAGGAAATACTATTCTTCCATTATGTAATGCGACACTGATTCACTCATCTGGAGGAGTAAAACAAATATTTTAATTGTGTATAATGGTTCATTCCAGTTTTTTAGGTAAATCTCATTATAAAATGCACTGTGACATCATAAATGGCTTCATAACAGGAAATACTATTCCTCCATTATGTAATGCGACACTGATTCACTCATCTAGATGAGTAAAACTAATATTTAAATTGTGTATAATGGTTCATTACAGTTTTTAAGGTAAATCTCATTATAAAATGCACTGTGACATCATAAATGGCTTCATAACTGGAAATACTATTCCTCCATTTTGTAATGCGACACTGATTCACTCATCTAGAGGAGTAAAACTAATATTTTAATTATGTATAATGGTTCATTCCAGTTTTTTAAGTAAATCTCATTATAAAATGAACTGTGACAGCAGAAATGGCTTCATAACAGGAAATACTGTTCCTCCATTATGTAATGCGACACTGATTGACTCATCTAGAGGAGAAACACTAATATTTTTATTGTTAGTAATGGTTCATTCCAGTTTTTAAGGTAAATCTCATTATAGAATGAACTGTGACAGCAGAAATGGCTTCATAACAGGAAATACTATTCTTCCATTATGTAATGCGACACTGATTCACTCATCTAGAGGAGTAAAACAAATATTTTAATTGTGTATAATGGTTCATTCCAGTTTTTTAGTTAAATCTCATTATAAAATGCACTGTGACATCATAAATGGATTCATAAAAGAAAATACTATTCATCCATTATGTAATGCGACACTGATTCACTCATCTAGAGGAGTAAAACTAATATGTTAATTATGTATAATGGTTCATTCCAGTTTTTCAAGTAAATCTCATTATAAAATGCACTGTGACATCATAATTGGCTTCATAACAGGAAATACTATTCCTCCATTTTGTAATGCGACACTGATTCACTCATCTAGAGGAGTAAAACTAATATATTAATTGTGTATAATGGTTCATTCCAGTTTTTAAGGTAAATCTCATTATAAAATGCAATGTGTCATCATAAATCGCTTCATAACAGGAAATACTATTCCTCCATTATGTAATGCGACACTGATTCACTCATCTAGAGGAGTAAAACTAATATTTTAATTGTGTATAATGGTTCATTCCAGTTTTTTAGGTAAATCTCATTATAAAATGCACTGTGACATCATAAATGGATTCATAACAGGAAATACTATTCCTCCATTATGTAATGCGACACTGATTCACTCATCTAGAGGAGTAAAACTTATATTTTAATTGTGTATAATGGTTCATTCCAGTTTTTTAGGTAAATCTCATTATAAAATGAACTGTGACAGCAGAAATGTCTTCATAACTGGAAATACTATTCCTCCATTATGTAATGCGACACTGATTCACTCATCTAGAGGAGTAAAACTAATATTTTAATTGTGTATAATGGTTCATTCCAGTTTTTAAGGTAAATCTCATTATAAAATGCACTGTGACATCATAATTGGCTTCATAACAGGAAATACTATTCCTCCATTATGTAATGCGACACTGATTCACTCATCTAGAGGAGTAAAACTAATATTTTAAATGTGTATAATGGTTCATTCCAGTTTTTAACATAAATCTCATTATAAAATGCACTGTGACATCATAAATGGCTTCATAACAGGAAATACTATTCCACCATTATGTAATGCGACACTGATTCACTCATCTAGAGGAGTAAAACTAATATTTTAATTATATATAATGGTTCATTCCAGTTTTTTAAGTAAATCTCATTATAAAATGCACTGTGACAGCAGAAATGGCTTCATAACAGGAAATACTGTTCCTCCATTATGTAATGCGACACTGGTTGACTCATCTAGAGGAGTAACACTAATATTTTTATTGTGTATAATGGTTCATTTCAGTTTTTAAGGTAAATCTCATTATAAAATGAACTGTGACAGCAGAAATCGCTTCATAACAGGAAATACTATTCTTCCATTATGTAATGTGACACTGATTCACTCATCTAGAGGAGTAAAACTAATATTTTAATTGTGTATAATGGTTCATTCCAGTTTTTAAGGTAAATCTCATTATAAAATGCACTGTGACATCATAAATATCTTCCTAACAGGAAATACTATTCCTCCATTATGTAATGCGACACTGATTCACTCATCTAGAGGAGTAAAACTATTTTAATTATGTATAATGGTTCATTCCAGTTTTTTAAGTAAATCTCATTATAAAATGTACTGTGACAGCAGAAATGGCTTCATAACAGGAAATACTGTTCCTCCATTATGTAATGTGACACTGATTGACTCATCTACAGGAGTAACACTAATATTTTTATTGTTTATAATGGTTCATTCCAGTTTTTAAGGTAAATCTCATTATAAAATGAAATGTGACAGCATAAATGGCTTCATAACAGGAAATACTATTCTTCCATTATGTAATGCGACACTGATTCACTCATCTAGAGGAGTAAAACTAATATTTTAATTGTTTATATTGGTTCATTCCAGTTTTTAAGGTAAATCTCATTATAAAATGCACTGTGACATCATAAATGGCTTCATAACAGGAAATACTATACCTCCATTATGTAATGCGACACTGATTCACTCATCTAGAGGAGTAAAACTAATATTTTAATTGTGTATAATGGTTCATTCCAGTTTTTAAGGTAAATCTCATTATAAAATGCACTGTGACATCATAAATGTCTCCATAACAGGAAATACTATTCCTCCATTATGTAATGAGACACTGATTCACTCATCTAGAGGAGTAAAACTAATATTTTAATTGTGTATAATGGTTCATTCCAGTTTTTAAGGTAAATCTCATTATAAAATGCACTGTGACATCATAAATGGCTTCATAACAGGAAATACTATTCCTCCATTATGTAATGCGACACTGATTCACTCATCTAGAGGAGTAAAACAAACATTTTAATTGTTTATAATGGTTCATTCAAGTTTTTTAGGTAAATCTCATTATAAAATGAACTGTGACAGTAGAAATGGCTTCATAACAGGAAATACTATTCCTCCATTATGTAATGCGACACTTATTCACTCATCTAGAGGAGTAAAACAAATATTTTAATTGTGTATAATGGTTCATTCCAGTTTTTTAGGTAAATCTCATTATAAAATGCACTGTGACATCATAAATGTATTCATAACAGGAAATACTATTCCTCCATTATGTAATGCGACACTGATTCACTCATCTAGAGGAGTAAAACTAATATTTTAAATGTGTATAATGGTTCATTCCAGTTTTTTAGGTAAATCTCATTATAAAATGAACTGTGACAGCAGAAATGTCTTCATAACTGGAAATACTATTCCTCCAATATGTAATGCGACACTGATTCACTCATCTAGAGGAGTAAAACAAATATTTTAATTGTGTATAATGGTTCATTCCAGTTTTTAAGGTAAATCTCATTATAAAATGCACTGTGACATCATAAATGGATTCATAACAGGAAATACTATTCCTCCATTATGTAATGCGACACTGATTCACACATCTAGAGGAGTAAAACTAATATTTTAATTGTGTATAATGGTTCATTCCAGTTTTTAAGGTAAATCTCATTATAAAATGCACTGTGACATCATAAATGGCTTCATAACAGGAAATACTATTCCTCCATTATGTAATGCGACACTGATTCACTCATCTAGAGGAGTAAAACTAATATTTTAATTGTGTATAATGGTTCATTCCAGTTTTTAAGGTAAATCTCATTATAAAATGCACTGTGACATCATAATTGGCTTCATAACAGGAAATACTATTCCTCCATTATGTAATTCGACACTGATTCGCTCATCTAGAGGAGTAAAACTAATATTTTAATTGTGTATAATGGTTCATTCCAGTTTTTAAGGTTAATCTCATTATAAAATGCACTGTGACATCATAAATGGCTTCATAACAGGAAATACTATTCCTCCATTATGTAATGCGACACTGATTCAATCATCTAGAGGAGTAAAACTAATATTTTAATTGTGTATAATGGTTCATTCCAGTTTTTAAGGTAAATCACATTATAAAATGCAGTGACATCATAAATGGCTTCATAACAGGAAATACTATTCCTCCATTATGTAATGCGACACTGATTCACTCATCTAGAGGAGTAAAACTAATATTTTAATTGTGTATAATGGTTCATTCCAGTTTTTAAGGTAAATCTCATTATAAATTGCACTGTGACATCATAAATGGCTTCATAACAGGAAATACTATTCCTCCATTATGTAATGCGACACTGATTCACTCATCTAGAGGAGTAAAACTAATATTTTAATTGTGTATATTGGTTCATTCCAGTTTTTTAGGTAAATCTCATTATAAAATGCACTGTGACATCATAAATGGATTCATAACAGGAAATACTATTCCTCCATTATGTAATGCGAAACTGATTCACTCATCTAGTGGAGTAAAACTTATATTTTAATTGTGTATAATGGTTCATTCCAGTTTTTTAAGTAAATCTCATTATAAAATGAACTGTGACAGCAGAAATGTCTTCATAACTGGAAATACTATTCCTCCATTATGTAATGCGACAATGATTCACTCATCTAGAGGAGTAAAACTAATATTTTTATTGTGTATAATGGTTCATTCCAGTTTTTAAGGTAAATCTCATTATAAAATGCACTGTGACATCATAAATGGATTCATAACAGGAAATACTATTCCTCCATTATGTAATGCGACACTGATTGACTCATCTAGAGGAGTAACACTAATATTTTAATTGTTTATAATGGTTCATTCCAGTTTTTAAGGTAAATCTCATTATAATATGAACTGCGACAGCAGAAATCGCTTCATAACAGGAAATACTATTCTTCCATTATGTAATGCGACACTGATTCACTCATCTGGAGGAGTAAAACTAATATTTTAATTGTTTATAATGGTTCATTCCAGTTTTTAAGGCAAATCTCATTATAAAATGCACTGTGACATCATAAATGGATTCATAACAGGAAATACTATTCCTCCATTATGTAATGCGACACTGATTCACACATCTAGAGGAGTAAAACTAATATTTTAATTGTGTATAATGGTTCATTCCAGTTTTTAAGGTAAATCTCATTATAAAATGCACTGTGACATCATAAATGGATTCATAACAGGAAATACTATTCCTCCATTATGTAATGCGACACTGATTCACTCATCTAGAGGAGTAAAACTAATATTTTAATTGTGTATAATGGTTCATTCCAGGTTTAAGGTAAATCTCATTATAAAATGCACTGTGACATCATAAATGGCTTCATAACAGGAAATACTATTCCTCCATTATGTAATGCGACACTGATTCACTCATCTAGAGGAGTAAAACTAATATTTTAATTGTTTATAATGGTTCATTCCAGTTTTTAAGGTAAATCTCATTATAAAATGCACTGTGACATCATAAATGGCTTCATAACAGGAAATACTATTCCTCCATTATGTAATGCGACACTGATTCACTCATCTAGAGGAGTAAAACTAATATTTTAATTGTGTATAATGGTTCATTCCAGTTTTTTAGGTAGATCTCATTATAAAATGAACTGTGACAGCAGAAATGTCTTCATAACTGGAAATACTATTCCTCCATTATGTAATGCGACACTGATTCACTCATCTAGAGGAGTAAAACTAATATTTTAATTGTGTATAATGGTTCATTCCAGTTTTTTACGTAAACCTCATTATAAAATGAACTGTGACAGCAGAAATGGCTTCATAACAGGAAATACTATTCCTCCATTATGTAATGCAACACTGATTGACTCATCTAGAGGAGTAACACTAATATTTTAATTGTTTATAATGGTTCATTCCAGTTTTTTAGGTAAATCTCATTATAAAATGAACTGTGACAGCAGAAATGTCTTCATAACTGGAAATACTATTCCTCCATTATGTAATGCGACACTGATTCACTCATCTAGAGGAGTAAAACTAATATTTTAATTGTGTATAATGGATCATTCCAGTTTTTAAGGTAAATCTCATTATAAAATGCACTGTGACATCATAAATGGCTTCATAACAGGAAATACTATTCCTCCATTATGTAATGCGACACTGATTCACTTATCTAGAGGAGTAAAACTAATATTTTAATAGTGTATAATGGTTCATTCCAGTTTTTTAGGTAAATCTCATTATAAAATGAACTGTGACAGCAGAAATGTCTTCATAACTGGAAATACTATTCCTCCATTATGTAATGCGACACTGATTCATTCATCTAGAGGAGTAAAACTAATATTTTAATTGGGTATAATGGTTCATTCCAGTTTTTTAGGTAAATCTCATTATAAAATGCACTGTGACATCATAAATGGCTTCATAACAGGAAATACTATTCCTCCATTATGTAATGCGACACTGATTCACTCATCTAGAGGAGTAAAACAAACATTTTAATTGTTTATAATGGTTCATTCAAGTTTTTTAGGTAAATCTCATTATAAAATGAACTGTGACAGTAGAAATGGCTTCATAACAGGAAATACTATTCCTCCATTATGTAATGCGACACTTATTCACTCATCTAGAGGAGTAAAACAAATATTTTAATTGTGTATAATGGTTCATTCCAGTTTTTTAGGTAAATCTCATTATAAAATGCACTGTGACATCATAAATGTATTCATAACAGGAAATACTATTCCTCCATTATGTAATGCGACACTGATTCACTCATCTAGAGGAGTAAAACTAATATTTTAAATGTGTATAATGGTTCATTCCAGTTTTTTAGGTAAATCTCATTATAAAATGAACTGTGACAGCAGAAATGTCTTCATAACTGGAAATACTATTCCTCCAATATGTAATGCGACACTGATTCACTCATCTAGAGGAGTAAAACAAATATTTTAATTGTGTATAATGGTTCATTCCAGTTTTTTAGGTAAATCTCATTATAAAATGCACTGTGACATCATAAATGTATTCATAACAGGAAATACTATTCCTCCATTATGTAATGCGACACTGATTCACTCATCTAGAGGAGTAAAACTAATATTTTAATTGTGTATAATGGTTCATTCCAGTTTTTTAGGTAAATCTCATTAAAAAATGAACTGTGACAGCAGAAATGTCTTCATAACTGGAAATACTATTCCTCCATTATGTAATGCGACACTGATTCACTCATCTAGAGGAGTAAAACTAATATTTTAATTGTGTATAATGGTTCATTCCAGTTTTTTAGGGAAATCTCATTATAAAATGCACTGTGACATCATAAATGTATTCATAACAGGAAATACTATTCCTCCATTATGTAATGCGACACTGATTCACACATCTAGAGGAGTAAAACTAATATTTTAATTGTGTATAATGGTTCATTCCAGTTTTTAAGGTAAATCTCATTATAGAATGAACTGTGACAGCAGAAATGGCTTCATAACAGGAAATACTATTCTTCCATTATGTAATGCGACACTGATTCACTCATCTAGAGGAGTAAAACAAATATTTTAATTGTGTATAATTGTTCATTCCAGTTTTTTAGTTAAATCTCATTATAAAATGCACTGTGACATCATAAATGGATTCATAAAAGAAAATACTATTCATCCATTATGTAATGCGACACTGATTCACTCATCTAGAGGAGTAAAACTAATATGTTAATTATGTATAATGGTTCATTCCAGTTTTTTAAGTAAATCTCATTATAAAATGCACTGTGACATCATAATTGGCTTCATAACAGGAAATACTATTCCTCCATTTTGTAATGCGACACTGATTCACTCATCTAGAGGAGTAAAACTAATATATTAATTGTGTATAATGGTTCATTCCAGTTTTTAAGGTAAATCTCATTATAAAATGCAATGTGTCATCATAAATCGCTTCATAACAGGAAATACTATTCCTCCATTATGTAATGCGACACTGATTCACTCATCTAGAGGAGTAAAACTAATATTTTAATTGTGTATAATGGTTCATTCCAGTTTTTTAGGTAAATCTCATTATAAAATGCACTGTGACATCATAAATGGATTCATAACAGGAAATACTATTCCTCCATTATATAATGCGACACTGATTCACTCATCTAGAGGAGTAAAACTTATATTTTAATTGTGTATAATGGTTCATTCCAGTTTTTTAGGTAAATCTCATTATAAAATGAACTGTGACAGCAGAAATGTCTTCATAACTGGAAATACTATTCCTCCATTATGTAATGCGACACTGATTCACTCATCTAGAGGAGTAAAACTAATATTTTAATTGTGTATAATGGTTCATTCCAGTTTTTAAGGTAAATCTCATTATAAAATGCACTGTGACATCATAATTGGCTTCATAACAGGAAATACTATTCCTCCATTATGTAATGCGACACTGATTCACTCATCTAGAGGAGTAAAACTAATATTTTAAATGTGTATAATGGTTCATTCCAGTTTTTAACATAAATCTCATTATAAAATGCACTGTGACAGCAGAAATGGCTTCATAACAGGAAATACTGTTCCTCCATTATGTAATGCGACACTGATTGACTCATCTAGAGGAGTAACACTAATATTTTTATTGTTTATAATGGTTCATTCCAGTTTTTAAGGTAAATCTCATTATAAAATGAACTGTGACAGCAGAAATCGCTTCATAACAGGAAATACTATTCTTCCATTATGTAATGTGACACTGATTCACTCATCTAGAGGAGTAAAACTAATATTTTAATTGTGTATAATGGTTCATTCCAGTTTTTAAGGTAAATCTCATTATAAAATGCACTGTGACATCATAAATATCTTCCTAACAGGAAATACTATTCCTCCATTATGTAATGCGACACTGATTCACTCATCTAGAGGAGTAAAACTATTTTAATTATGTATAATGGTTCATTCCAGTTTTTTAAGTAAATCTCATTATAAAATGTACTGTGACAGCAGAAATGGCTTCATAACAGGAAATACTGTTCCACCATTATGTAATGCGACACTGATTGACTCATCTACAGGAGTAACACTAATATTTTTATTGTTTATAATGGTTCATTCCAGTTTTTAAGGTAAATCTCATTATAAAATGAAATGTGACAGCATAAATGGCTTCATAACAGGAAATACTATTCTTCCATTATGTAATGCGACACTGATTCACTCATCTAGAGGAGTAAAACTAATATTTTAATTGTTTATATTGGTTCATTCCAGTTTTTAAGGTAAATCTCATTATAAAATGCACTGTGACATCATAAATGGCTTCATAACAGGAAATACTATACCTCCATTATGTAATGCGACACTGATTCACTCATCTAGAGGAGTAAAACTAATATTTTAATTGTGTATAATGGTTCATTCCAGTTTTTAAGGTAAATCTCATTATAAAATGCACTGTGACATCATAAATGTCTCCATAACAGGAAATACTATTCCTCCATTATGTAATGAGACACTGATTCACTCATCTAGAGGAGTAAAACTAATATTTTAATTGTGTATAATGGTTCATTCCAGTTTTTAAGGTAAATCTCATTATAAAATGCACTGTGACATCATAAATGGCTTCATAACAGGAAATACTATTCCTCCATTATGTAATGCGACACTGATTCACTCATCTAGAGGAGTAAAACAAACATTTTAATTGTTTATAATGGTTCATTCAAGTTTTTTAGGTAAATCTCATTATAAAATGAACTGTGACATTAGAAATGGCTTCATAACAGGAAATACTATTCCTCCATTATGTAATGCGACACTTATTCACTCATCTAGAGGAGTAAAACAAATATTTTAATTGTGTATAATGGTTCATTCCAGTTTTTTAGGTAAATCTCATTATAAAATGCACTGTGACATCATAAATGTATTCATAACAGGAAATACTATTCCTCCATTATGTAATGCGACACTGATTCACTCATCTAGAGGAGTAAAACTAATATTTTAAATGTGTATAATGGTTCATTCCAGTTTTTTAGGTAAATCTCATTATAAAATGAACTGTGACAGCAGAAATGTCTTCATAACTGGAAATACTATTCCTCCAATATGTAATGCGACACTGATTCACTCATCTAGAGGAGTAAAACAAATATTTTAATTGTGTATAATGGTTCATTCCAGTTTTTTAGGTAAATCTCATTATAAAATGCACTGTGACATCATAAATGGATTCATAACAGGAAATACTATTCCTCCATTATGTAATGCGACACTGATTCACTCATCTAGAGGAGTAAAACTAATATTTTAATTGTGTATAATGGTTCATTCCAGTTTTTTAGGTAAATCTCATTAAAAAATGAACTGTGACAGCAGAAATGTCTTCATAACTGGAAATACTATTCCTCCATTATGTAATGCGACACTGATTCACTCATCTAGAGGAGTAAAACTAATATTTTAATTGTGTATAATGGTTCATTCCAGTTTTTTAGGGAAATCTCATTATAAAATGCACTGTGACATCATAAATGGATTCATAACAGGAAATACTATTCCTCCATTATGTCATGCGACACTGATTCACACATCTAGAGGAGTAAAACTAATATTTTAATTGTGTATAATGGTTCATTCCAGTTTTTAAGGTAAATCTCATTATAAAATGCACTGTGACATCATAAATGGCTTCATAACAAGAAATACTATTCCTCCATTATGTAATGCGACACTGATTCACTCATCTAGAGGAGTAAAACTAATATTTTAATTGTGTATAATGGTTCATTCCAGTTTTTAAGGTAAATCTCATTATAAAATGCACTGTGACATCATAATTGGCTTCATAACAGGAAATACTATTCCTCCATTATGTAATTCGACACTGATTCGCTCATCTAGAGGAGTAAAACTAATATTTTAATTGTGTATAATGGTTCATTCCAGTTTTTAAGGTTAATCTCATTATAAAATGCACTGTGACATCATAAATGGCTTCATAACAGGAAATACTATTCCTCCATTATGTAATGCGACACTGATTCACTCATCTAGAGGAGTAAAACTAATATTTTAATTGTGTATAATGGTTCATTCCAGTTTTTAAGGTAAATCATATTATAAAATGCAGTGACATCATAAATGGCTTCATAACAGGAAATACTATTCCTCCATTATGTAATGCGACACTGATTCACTCATCTAGAGGAGTAAAACTAATATTTTAATTGTGTATAATGGTTCATTCAAGTTTTTAAGGTAAATCTCATTATAAATTGCACTGTGACATCATAAATGGCTTCATAACAGGAAATACTATTCCTCCATTATGTAATGCGACACTGATTCACTCATCTAGAGGAGTAAAACTAATATTTTAATTGTGTATATTGGTTCATTCCAGTTTTTTAGGTAAATCTCATTATAAAATGCACTGTGACATCATAAATGGCTTCATAACAGGAAATACTATTCCTCCATTATGTAATGCGACACTGATTCACTCATCTAGAGGAGTAAAACAAACATTTTAATTGTTTATAATGGTTCATTCAAGTTTTTTAGGTAAATCTCATTATAAAATGAACTGTGACAGTAGAAATGGCTTCATAACAGGAAATACTATTCCTCCATTATGTAATGCGACACTTATTCACTCATCTAGAGGAGTAAAACAAATATTTTAATTGTGTATAATGGTTCATTCCAGTTTTTTAGGTAAATCTCATTATAAAATGCACTGTGACATCATAAATGTATTCATAACAGGAAATACTATTCCTCCATTATGTAATGCGACACTGATTCACTCATCTAGAGGAGTAAAACTAATATTTTAAATGTGTATAATGGTTCATTCCAGTTTTTTAGGTAAATCTCATTATAAAATGCACTGTGACATCATAAATGTATTCATAACAGGAAATACTATTCCTCCATTATGTAATGCGACACTGATTCACTCATCTAGAGGAGTAAAACTAATATTTTAAATGTGTATAATGGTTCATTCCAGTTTTTTAGGTAAATCTCATTATAAAATGAACTGTGACAGCAGAAATGTCTTCATAACTGGAAATACTATTCCTCCAATATGTAATGCGACACTGATTCACTCATCTAGAGGAGTAAAACAAATATTTTAATTGTGTATAATGGTTCATTCCAGTTTTTTAGGTAAATCTCATTATAAAATGCACTGTGACATCATAAATGGATTCATAACAGGAAATACTATTCCTCCATTATGTAATGCGACACTGATTCACTCATCTAGAGGAGTAAAACTAATATTTTAATTGTGTATAATGGTTCATTCCAGTTTTTTAGGTAAATCTCATTAAAAAATGAACTGTGACAGCAGAAATGTCTTCATAACTGGAAATACTATTCCTCCATTATGTAATGCGACACTGATTCACTCATCTAGAGGAGTAAAACTAATATTTTAATTGTGTATAATGGTTCATTCCAGTTTTTTAGGGAAATCTCATTATAAAATGCACTGTGACATCATAAATGGATTCATAACAGGAAATACTATTCCTCCATTATGTCATGCGACACTGATTCACACATCTAGAGGAGTAAAACTAATATTTTAATTGTGTATAATGGTTCATTCCAGTTTTTAAGGTAAATCTCATTATAAAATGCACTGTGACATCATAAATGGCTTCATAACAAGAAATACTATTCCTCCATTATGTATTGCGACACTGATTCACTCATCTAGAGGAGTAAAACTAATATTTTAATTGTGTATAATGGTTCATTCCAGTTTTTAAGGTAAATCTCATTATAAAATGCACTGTGACATCATAATTGGCTTCATAACAGGAAATACTATTCCTCCATTATGTAATTCGACACTGATTCGCTCATCTAGAGGAGTAAAACTAATATTTTAATTGTGTATAATGGTTCATTCCAGTTTTTAAGGTTAATCTCATTATAAAATGCACTGTGACATCATAAATGGCTTCATAACAGGAAATACTATTCCTCCATTATGTAATGCGACACTGATTCACTCATCTAGAGGAGTAAAACTAATATTTTAATTGTGTATAATGGTTCATTCCAGTTTTTAAGGTAAATCATATTATAAAATGCAGTGACATCATAAATGGCTTCATAACAGGAAATACTATTCCTCCATTATGTAATGCGACACTGATTCACTCATCTAGAGGAGTAAAACTAATATTTTAATTGTGTATAATGGTTCATTCAAGTTTTTAAGGTAAATCTCATTATAAATTGCACTGTGACATCATAAATGGCTTCATAACAGGAAATACTATTCCTCCATTATGTAATGCGACACTGATTCACTCATCTAGAGGAGTAAAACTAATATTTTAATTGTGTATATTGGTTCATTCCAGTTTTTTAGGTAAATCTCATTATAAAATGCACTGTGACATCATAAATGGCTTCATAACAGGAAATACTATTCCTCCATTATGTAATGCGACACTGATTCACTCATCTAGAGGAGTAAAACAAACATTTTAATTGTTTATAATGGTTCATTCAAGTTTTTTAGGTAAATCTCATTATAAAATGAACTGTGACAGTAGAAATGGCTTCATAACAGGAAATACTATTCCTCCATTATGTAATGCGACACTTATTCACTCATCTAGAGGAGTAAAACAAATATTTTAATTGTGTATAATGGTTCATTCCAGTTTTTTAGGTAAATCTCATTATAAAATGCACTGTGACATCATAAATGTATTCATAACAGGAAATACTATTCCTCCATTATGTAATGCGACACTGATTCACTCATCTAGAGGAGTAAAACTAATATTTTAAATGTGTATAATGGTTCATTCCAGTTTTTTAGGTAAATCTCATTATAAAATGAACTGTGACAGCAGAAATGTCTTCATAACTGGAAATACTATTCCTCCATTATGTAATGCGACAATGATTCACTCATCTAGAGGAGTAAAACTAATATTTTTATTGTGTATAATGGTTCATTCCAGTTTTTAAGGTAAATCTCATTATAAAATGCACTGTGACATCATAAATGGATTCATAACAGGAAATACTATTCCTCCATTATGTAATGCGACACTGATTGACTCATCTAGAGGAGTAACACTAATATTTTAATTGTTTATAATGGTTCATTCCAGTTTTTAAGGTAAATCTCATTATAATATGAACTGCGACAGCAGAAATCGCTTCATAACAGGAAATACTATTCTTCCATTATGTAATGCGACACTGATTCCCTCATCTGGAGGAGTAAAACTAATATTTTAATTGTTTATAATGGTTCATTCCAGTTTTTAAGGCAAATCTCATTATAAAATGCACTGTGACATCATAAATGGATTCATAACAGGAAATACTATTCCTCCATTATGTAATGCGACACTGATTCACACATCTAGAGGAGTAAAACTAATATTTTAATTGTGTATAATGGTTCATTCCAGTTTTTAAGGTAAATCTCATTATAAAATGCACTGTGACATCATAAATGGATTCATAACAGGAAATACTATTCCTCCATTATGTAATGCGACACTGATTCACTCATCTAGAGGAGTAAAACTAATATTTTAATTGTGTATAATGGTTCATTCCAGGTTTAAGGTAAATCTCATTATAAAATGCACTGTGACATCATAAATGGCTTCATAACAGGAAATACTATTCCTCCATTATGTAATGCGACACTGATTCACTCATCTAGAGGAGTAAAACTAATATTTTAATTGTGTATAATGGTTCATTCCAGTTTTTTAGGTAGATCTCATTATAAAATGAACTGTGACAGCAGAAATGTCTTCATAACTGGAAATACTATTCCTCCATTATGTAATGCGACACTGATTCACTCATCTAGAGGAGTAAAACTAATATTTTAATTGTGTATAATGGTTCATTCCAGTTTTTTACGTAAACCTCATTATAAAATGAACTGTGACAGCAGAAATGGCTTCATAACAGGAAATACTATTCCTCCATTATGTAATGCAACACTGATTGACTCATCTAGAGGAGTAAAACAATTATTTTAATTGTGTATAATGGTTCATTCCAGTTTTTCAGGTAAATCTCATTATAAAATGAACTGTGACGGCAGAAATGGCTTCATGACAGGAAATACTATTCCTCCATTATGTAATGCGACACTGATTCACTCATCTAGAGGAGTAAAACTAATATTTTAATTGTGTATAATGGTTCATTCCAGGTTTAAGGTAAATCTCATTATAAAATGCACTGTGACATCATAAATGGCTTCATAACAGGAAATACTATTCCTCCATTATGTAATGCGACACTGATTCACTCATCTAGAGGAGTAAAACTAATATTTTAATTGTGTATAATGGTTCATTCCAGTTTTTTAGGTAGATCTCATTATAAAATGAACTGTGACAGCAGAAATGTCTTCATAACTGGAAATACTATTCCTCCATTATGTAATGCGACACTGATTCATTCATCTAGAGGAGTAAAACTAATATTTTAATTGGGTATAATGGTTCATTCCAGTTTTTAAGGTAAATCTCATTATAAAATGCACTGTGACATCATAAATGGCTTCATAACAGGAAATACTATTCCTCCATTATGTAATGCGACACTGATTCACTCATCTAGAGGAGTAAAACAAACATTTTAATTGTTTATAATGGTTCATTCAAGTTTTTTAGGTAAATCTCATTATAAAATGAACTGTGACAGTAGAAATGGCTTCATAACAGGAAATACTATTCCTCCATTATGTAATGCGACACTTATTCACTCATCTAGAGGAGTAAAACAAATATTTTAATTGTGTATAATGGTTCATTCCAGTTTTTTAGGTAAATCTCATTATAAAATGCACTGTGACATCATAAATGTATTCATAACAGGAAATACTATTCCTCCATTATGTAATGCGACACTGATTCACTCATCTAGAGGAGTAAAACTAATATTTTAAATGTGTATAATGGTTCATTCCAGTTTTTTAGGTAAATCTCATTATAAAATGAACTGTGACAGCAGAAATGTCTTCATAACTGGAAATACTATTCCTCCAATATGTAATGCGACACGGATTCACTCATCTAGAGGAGTAAAACAAATATTTTAATTGTGTATAATGGTTCATTCCAGTTTTTTAGGTAAATCTCATTATAAAATGCACTGTGACATCATAAATGGATTCATAACAGGAAATACTATTCCTCCATTATGTAATGCGACACTGATTCACTCATCTAGAGGAGTAAAACTAATATTTTAATTGTGTATAATGGTTCATTCCAGTTTTTTAGGTAAATCTCATTAAAAAATGAACTGTGACAGCAGAAATGTCTTCATAACTGGAAATACTATTCCTCCATTATGTAATGCGACACTGATTCACTCATCTAGAGGAGTAAAACTAATATTTTAATTGTGTATAATGGTTAATTCCAGTTTTTTAGGGAAATCTCATTATAAAATGCACTGTGACATCATAAATGGATTCATAACAGGAAATACTATTCCTCCATTATGTAATGCGACACTGATTCACACATCTAGAGGAGTAAAACTAATATTTTAATTGTGTATAATGGTTCATTCCAGTTTTTAAGGTAAATCTCATTATAGAATGAACTGTGACAGCAGAAATGGCTTCATAACAGGAAATACTATTCTTCCATTATGTAATGCGACACTGATTCACTCATCTAGAGGAGTAAAACAAATATTTTAATTGTGTATAATGGTTCATTCCAGTTTTTTAGTTAAATCTCATTATAAAATGCACTGTGACATCATAAATGGATTCATAAAAGAAAATACTATTCATCCATTATGTAATGCGACACTGATTCACTCATCTAGAGGAGTAAAACTAATATGTTAATTATGTATAATGGTTCATTCCAGTTTTTTAAGTAAATCTCATTATAAAATGCACTGTGACATCATAATTGGCTTCATAACAGGAAATACTATTCCTCCATTTTGTAATGCGACACTGATTCACTCATCTAGAGGAGTAAAACTAATATATTAATTGTGTATAATGGTTCATTCCAGTTTTTAAGGTAAATCTCATTATAAAATGCAATGTGTCATCATAAATCGCTTCATAACAGGAAATACTATTCCTCCATTATGTAATGCGACACTGATTCACTCATCTAGAGGAGTAAAACTAATATTTTAATTGTGTATAATGGTTCATTCCAGTTTTTTAGGTAAATCTCATTATAAAATGCACTGTGACATCATAAATGGATTCATAACAGGAAATACTATTCCTCCATTATGTAATGCGACACTGATTCACTCATCTAGAGGAGTAAAACTTATATTTTAATTGTGTATAATGGTTCATTCCAGTTTTTTAGGTAAATCTCATTATAAAATGAACTGTGACAGCAGAAATGTCTTCATAACTGGAAATACTATTCCTCCATTATGTAATGCGACACTGATTCACTCATCTAGAGGAGTAAAACTAATATTTTAATTGTGTATAATGGTTCATTCCAGTTTTTAAGGTAAATCTCATTATAAAATGCACTGTGACATCATAATTGGCTTCATAACAGGAAATACTATTCCTCCATTATGTAATGCGACACTGATTCACTCATCTAGAGGAGTAAAACTAATATTTTAAATGTGTATAATGGTTCATTCCAGTTTTTAACATAAATCTCATTATAAAATGCACTGTGACAGCAGAAATGGCTTCATAACAGGAAATACTGTTCCTCCATTATGTAATGCGACACTGATTGACTCATCTAGAGGAGTAACACTAATATTTTTATTGTTTATAATGGTTCATTCCAATTTTTAAGGTAAATCTCATTATAAAATGAACTGTGACAGCAGAAATCGCTTCATAACAGGAAATACTATTCTTCCATTATGTAATGTGACACTGATTCACTCATCTAGAGGAGTAAAACTAATATTTTAATTGTGTATAATGGTTCATTCCAGTTTTTAAGGTAAATCTCATTATAAAATGCACTGTGACATCATAAATATCTTCCTAACAGGAAATACTATTCCTCCATTATGTAATGCGACACTGATTCACTCATCTAGAGGAGTAAAATTATTTTAATTATGTATAATGGTTCATTCCAGTTTTTTAAGTAAATCTCATTATAAAATGTACTGTGACAGCAGAAATGGCTTCATAACAGGAAATACTGTTCCTCCATTATGTAATGCGAGACTGATTGACTCATCTACAGGAGTAACACTAATATTTTTATTGTTTATAATGGTTCATTCCAGTTTTTAAGGTAAATCTCATTATAAAATGAAATGTGACAGCATAAATGGCTTCATAACAGGAAATACTATTCTTCCATTATGTAATGCGACACTGATTCACTCATCTAGAGGAGTAAAACTAATATTTTAATTGTTTATATTGGTTCATTCCAGTTTTTAAGGTAAATCTCATTATAAAATGCACTGTGACATCATAAATGGCTTCATAACAGGAAATACTATACCTCCATTATGTAATGCGACACTGATTCACTCATCTAGAGGAGTAAAACTAATATTTTAATTGTGTATAATGGTTCATTCCAGTTTTTAAGGTAAATCTCATTATAAAATGCACTGTGACATCATAAATGTCTCCATAACAGGAAATACTATTCCTCCATTATGTAATGAGACACTGATTCACTCATCTAGAGGAGTAAAACTAATATTTTAATTGTGTATAATGGTTCATTCCAGTTTTTAAGGTAAATCTCATTATAAAATGCACTGTGACATCATAAATGGCTTCATAACAGGAAATACTATTCCTCCATTATGTAATGCGACACTGATTCACTCATCTAGAGGTGTAAAACAAACATTTTAATTGTTTATAATGGTTCATTCAAGTTTTTTAGGTAAATCTCATTATAAAATGAACTGTGACAGTAGAAATGGCTTCATAACAGGAAATACTATTCCTCCATTATGTAATGCGACACTTATTCACTCATCTAGAGGAGTAAAACAAATATTTTAATTGTGTATAATGGTTCATTCCAGTTTTTTAGGTAAATCTCATTATAAAATGCACTGTGACATCATAAATGTATTCATAACAGGAAATACTATTCCTCCATTATGTAATGCGACACTGATTCACTCATCTAGAGGAGTAAAACTAATATTTTAAATGTGTATAATGGTTCATTCCAGTTTTTTAGGTAAATCTCATTATAAAATGAACTGTGACAGCAGCAATGTCTTCATAACTGGAAATACTATTCCTCCAATATGTAATGCGACACTGATTCACTCATCTAGAGGAGTAAAACAAATATTTTAATTGTGTATAATGGTTCATTCCAGTTTTTTAGGTAAATCTCATTATAAAATGCACTGTGACATCATAAATGGATTCATAACAGGAAATACTATTCCTCCATTATGTAATGCGACACTGATTCACTCATCTAGAGGAGTAAAACTAATATTTTAATTGTGTATAATGGTTCATTCCAGTTTTTTAGGTAAATCTCATTAAAAAATGAACTGTGACAGCAGAAATGTCTTCATAACTGGAAATACTATTCCTCCATTATGTAATGCGACACTGATTCACTCATCTAGAGGAGTAAAACTAATATTTTAATTGTGTATAATGGTTCATTCCAGTTTTTTAGGGAAATCTCATTATAAAATGCACTGTGACATCATAAATGGATTCATAACAGGAAATACTATTCCTCCATTATGTAATGCGACACTGATTCACACATCTAGAGGAGTAAAACTAATATTTTAATTGTGTATAATGGTTCATTCCAGTTTTTAAGGTAAATCTCATTATAAAATGCACTGTGACATCATAAATGGCTTCATAACAGGAAATACTATTCCTCCATTATGTAATGCGACACTGATTCACTCATCTAGAGGAGTAAAACTAATATTTTAATTGTGTATAATGGTTCATTCCAGTTTTTAAGGTAAATCTCATTATAAAATGCACTGTGACATCATAATTGGCTTCATAACAGGAAATACTATTCCTCCATTATGTAATTCGACACTGATTCGCTCATCTAGAGGAGTAAAACTAATATTTTAATTGTGTATAATGGTTCATTCCAGTTTTTAAGGTTAATCTCATTATAAAATGCACTGTGACATCATAAATGGCTTCATAACAGGAAATACTATTCCTCCATTATGTAATGCGACACTGATTCACTCATCTAGAGGTGTAAAACTAATATTTTAATTGTGTATAATGGTTCATTCCAGTTTTTAAGGTAAATCACATTATAAAATGCAGTGACATCATAAATGGCTTCATAACAGGAAATACTATTCCTCCATTATGTAATGCGACACTGATTCACTCATCTAGAGGAGTAAAACTAATATTTTAATTGTGTATAATGGTTCATTCAAGTTTTTAAGGTAAATCTCATTATAAATTGCACTGTGACATCATAAATGGCTTCATAACAGGAAATACTATTCCTCCATTATGTAATGCGACGCTGATTCACTCATCTAGAGGAGTAAAACTAATATTTTAATTGTGTATATTGGTTCATTCCAGTTTTTTAGGTAAATCTCATTATAAAATGCACTGTGACATCATAAATGGATTCATAACAGGAAATACTATTCCTCCATTATGTAATGCGAAACTGATTCACTCATCTAGAGGAGTAAAACTTATATTTTAATTGTGTATAATGGTTCATTCCAGTTTTTTAAGTAAATCTCATTATAAAATGAACTGTGACAGCAGAAATGTCTTCATAACTGGAAATACTATTCCTCCATTATGTAATGCGACAATGATTCACTCATCTAGAGGAGTAAAACTAATATTTTTATTGTGTATAATGGTTCATTCCAGTTTTTAAGGTAAATCTCATTATAAAATGCACTGTGACATCATAAATGGATTCATAACAGGAAATACTATTCCTCCATTATGTAATGCGACACTGATTGACTCATCTAGAGGAGTAACACTAATATTTTAATTGTTTATAATGGTTCATTCCAGTTTTTAAGGTAAATCTCATTATAATATGAACTGCGACAGCAGAAATCGCTTCATAACAGGAAATACTATTCTTCCATTATGTAATGCGACACTGATTCACTCATCTGGAGGAGTAAAACTAATATTTTAATTGTTTATAATGGTTGATTCCAGTTTTTAAGGCAAATCTCATTATAAAATGCACTGTGACATCATAAATGGATTCATAACAGGAAATACTATTCCTCCATTATGTAATGCGACACTGATTCACACATCTAGAGGAGTAAAACTAATATTTTAATTGTGTATAATGGTTCATTCCAGTTTTTAAGGTAAATCTCATTATAAAATGCACTGTGACATCATAAATGGATTCATAACAGGAAATACTATTCCTCCATTATGTAATGCGACACTGATTCACTCATCTAGAGGAGTAAAACTAATATTTTAATTGTTTATAATGGTTCATTCCAGTTTTTAAGGTAAATCTCATTATAAAATGCACTGTGACATCATAAATGGCTTCATAACAGGAAATACTATTCCTCCATTATGTAATGCGACACTGATTCACTCATCTAGAGGAGTAAAACTAATATTTTAATTGTGTATAATGGTTCATTCCAGTTTTTTAGGTAAATCTCATTATAAAATGAACTGTGACAGCAGAAATGTCTTCATAACTGGAAATACTATTCCTCCATTATGTAATGCGACACTGATTCACTCATCTAGAGGAGTAAAACTAATATTTTAATTGTGTATAATGGTCCATTCCAGTTTTTTACGTAAACCTCATTATAAAATGAACTGTGACAGAAAATGGCTTCATAACAGGAAATACTATTCCTCCATTATGTAATGCAACACTGATTGACTCATCTAGAGGAGTAACACTAATATTTTAATTGTTTATAATGGTTCATTCCAGTTTTTTAGGTAAATCTCATTATAAAATGAACTGTGACAGCAGAAATGTCTTCATAACTGGAAATACTATTCCTCCATTATGTAATGCGACACTGATTCACTCATCTAGAGGAGTAAAACTAATATTTTAATTGTGTATAATGGTTCATTCCAGTTTTTAAGGTAAATCTCATTATAAAATGCACTGTGACATCATAAATGGCTTCATAACAGGAAATACTATTCCTCCATTTTGTAATGCGACACTGATTCACTTATCTAGAGGAGTAAAACTAATATTTTAATTGTGTATAATGGTTCATTCCAGTTTTTTAGGTAAATCTCATTATAAAATGAACTGTGACAGCAGAAATGTCTTCATAACTGGAAATACTATTCCTCCATTATGTAATGCGACACTGATTCATTCATCTAGAGGAGTAAAACTAATATTTTAATTGGGTATAATGGTTCATTCCAGTTTTTCAGGTAAATCTCATTATAAAATGCACTGTGACATCATAAATGCCTTCATAACAGGAAATACTATTCCTCCATTATGTAATGCGACACTGATTCACTCATCTAGAGTAGTAAAACAAACATTTTAATTGTTTATAATGGTTCATTCAAGTTTTTTAGGTAAATCTCATCATAAAATGAACTGTGACAGTAGAAATGGCTTCATTACAGGAAATACTATTCCTCCATTATGTAATGCGACACTTATTCACTCATCTAGAGGAGTAAAACAAATATTTTAATTGTGTATAATGGTTCATTCCAGTTTTTTAGGTAAATCTCATTATAAAATGCACTGTGACATCATAAATGTATTCATAACAGGAAATACTATTCCTCCATTATGTAATGCGACACTGATTCACTCATCTAGAGGAGTAAAACTAATATTTTAAATGTGTATAATGGTTCATTCCAGTTTTTTAGGTAAATCTCATTATAAAATGAACTGTGACAGCAGAAATGTCTTCATAACTGGAAATACTATTCCTCCAATATGTAATGCGACACTGATTCACTCATCTAGAGGAGTAAAACAAATATTTTAATTGTGTATAATGGTTCATTCCAGTTTTTTAGGTAAATCTCATTATAAAATGCACTGTGACATCATAAATGGATTCATAACAGGAAATACTATTCCTCCATTATGTAATGCGACACTGATTCACTCATCTAGAGGAGTAAAACTAATATTTTAATTGTGTATAATGGTTCATTCCAGTTTTTTAGGTAAATCTCATTAAAAAATGAACTGTGACAGCAGAAATGTCTTCATAACTGGAAATACTAATCCTCCATTATGTAATGCGACACTGATTCACTCATCTAGAGGAGTAAAACTAATATTTTAATTGTGTATAATGGTTCATTCCAGTTTTTTAGGGAAATCTCATTATAAAATGCACTGTGACATCATAAATGGATTCATAACAGGAAATACTATTCCTCCATTATGTAATGCGACACTGATTCACACATCTAGAGGAGTAAAACTAATATTTTAATTGTGTATAATGGTTCATTCCAGTTTTTAAGGTAAATCTCATTATAAAATGCACTGTGACATCATAAATGGCTTCATAACAGGAAATACTATTCCTCCATTATGTAATGCGACACTGATTCACTCATCTAGAGGAGTAAAACTAATATTTTAATTGTGTATAATGGTTCATTCCAGTTTTTAAGGTAAATCTCATTATAAAATGCACTGTGACATCATAATTGGCTTCATAACAGGAAATACTATTCCTCCATTATGTAATTCGACACTGATTCGCTCATCTAGAGGAGTAAAACTAATATTTTAATTGTGTATAATGGTTCATTCCAGTTTTTAAGGTTAATCTCATTATAAAATGCACTGTGACATCATAAATGGCTTCATAACAGGAAATACTATTCCTCCATTATGTAATGCGACACTGATTCACTCATCTAGAGGAGTAAAACTAATATTTTAATTGTGTATAATGGTTCATTCCAGTTTTTAAGGTAAATCACATTATAAAATGCAGTGACATCATAAATGGCTTCATAACAGGAAATACTATTCCTCCATTATGTAATGCGACACTGATTCACTCATCTAGAGGAGTAAAACTAATATTTTAATTGTGTATAATGGTTCATTCCAGTTTTTAAGGTAAATCTCATTATAAATTGCACTGTGACATCATAAATGGCTTCATAACAAGAAATACTATTCCTCCATTATGTAATGCGACACTGATTCACTCATCTAGAGGAGTAAAACTAATATTTTAATTGTGTATATTGGTTCATTCCAGTTTTTTTAGGTAAATCTCATTATAAAATGCACTGTGACATCATAAATGGATTCATAACAGGAAATACTATTCCTCCATTATGTAATGCGAAACTGATTCACTCATCTAGAGGAGTAAAACTTATATTTTAATTGTGTATAATGGTTCATTCCAGTTTTTTAAGTAAATCTCATTATAAAATGAACTGTGACAGCAGAAATGTCTTCATAACTGGAAATACTATTCCTCCATTATGTAATGCGACAATGATTCACTCATCTAGAGGAGTAAAACTAATATTTTTATTGTGTATAATGGTTCATTCCAGTTTTTAAGGTAAATCTCATTATAAAATGCACTGTGACATCATAAATGGATTCATAACAGGAAATACTATTCCTCCATTATGTAATGCGACACTGATTGACTCATCTAGAGGAGTAACACTAATATTTTAATTGTTTATAATGGTTCATTCCAGTTTTTAAGGTAAATCTCATTATAATATGAACTGCGACAGCAGAAATCGCTTCATAACAGGAAATACTATTCTTCCATTATGTAATGCGACACTGATTCACTCATCTGGAGGAGTAAAACTAATATTTTAATTGTTTATAATGGTTCATTCCAGTTTTTAAGGCAAATCTTATTATAAAATGCACTGTGACATCATAAATGGATTCATAACAGGAAATACTATTCCTCCATTATGTAATGCGACACTGATTCACACATCTAGAGGAGTAAAACTAATATTTTAATTGTGTATAATGGTTCATTCCAGTTTTTAAGGTAAATCTCATTATAAAATGCACTGTGACATCATAAATGGCTTCATAACAGGAAATACTATTCCTCCATTATGTAATGCGACACTGATTCACTCATCTAGAGGAGTAAAACTAATATTTTAATTGTTTATAATGGTTCATTCCAGTTTTTAAGGTAAATCTCATTATAAAATGAACTGTGACAGCAGAAATGTCTTCATAACTGGAAATACTATTCCTCCATTATGTAATGCGACACTGATTCACTCATCTAGAGGAGTAAAACTAATATTTTAATTGTGTATAATGGTTCATTCCAGTTTTTTACGTAAACCTCATTATAAAATGAACTGTGACAGCAGAAATGGCTTCATAACAGGAAATACTATTCCTCCATTATGTAATGCAACACTGATTGACTCATCTAGAGGAGTAACACTAATATTTTAATTGTTTATAATGGTTCATTCCAGTTTTTTAGGTAAATCTCATTATAAAATGAACTGTGACAGCAGAAATGTCTTCATAACTGGAAATACTATTCCTCCATTATGTAATGCGACACTGATTCACTCATCTAGAGGAGTAAAACTAATATTTTAATTGTGTATAATGGTTCATTCCAGTTTTTAAGGTAAATCTCATTATAAAATGCACTGTGACATCATAAATGGCTTCATAACAGGAAATACTATTCCTCCATTATGTAATGCGACACTGATTCACTTATCTAGAGGAGTAAAACTAATATTTTAATTGTGTATAATGGTTCATTCCAGTTTTTTAGGTAAATCTCATTATAAAATGAACTGTGACAGCAGAAATATCTTCATAACTGGAAATACTATTCCTCCATTATTTAATGCGACACTGATTCATTCATCTAGAGGAGTAAAACTAATATTTTAATTGGGTATAATGGTTCATTCCAGTTTTTAAGGTAAATCTCATTATAAAATGCACTGTGACATCATAAATGGCTTCATAACAGGAAATACTATTCCTCCATTATGTAATGCGACACTGATTCACTCATCTAGAGGAGTAAAACTAATATTTTAATTGTGTATAATGGTTCATTCCAGTTTTTTAGGTAAATCTCATTATAAAATGAACTGTGACAGCAGAAATGTCTTCATAACTGGAAATACTATTCCTCCATTACGTAATGCGACACTGATTCACTCATCTAGAGGAGTAAAACTAATATTTTAATTGTGTATAATGGTTCATTCCAGTTTTTAAGGTAAATCTCATTATAAAATGCACTGTGACATCATAAATGGCTTCATAACAGGAAATACTATTCCTCCATTATGTAATGCGACACTGATTCACTCATCTAGAGGAGTAACACTAATATTTGAATTGTTTATAATGGTTCATTCCAGTTTTTAAGGTAAATCTCATTATAAAATGAACTGTGACAGCAGAAATAGCTTCATTACAGGAAATACTATTCCTCCATTATGTAATGCGACACTGATTCACTGATCTGGAGGAGTAAAACAAATATTTTCATTGTGTATAATGGTTCATTCCAGTTTTTTAGGTAAATCTCATTATAAAATGCACTGTGACATCGTAAATGGATTCATAACAGGAAATACTATTCCTCCATTATGTAATGCGACACTGATTCACTCATCTAGAGGAGTAAAACTAATATTTTAATTGTGTATAATGGTTCATTCCAGTTTTTTAGGTAAATCTCATTATAAAATGCACTGTGACATCATAAATGGCTTCATAACAGGAAATACTATTCCTCCATTACGTAATGCGACACTGATTCACTCATCTAGAGGAGTAAAACTAATATTTTAATTGTGTATAATGGTTCATTCCAGTTTTTAAGTTAAATCTCATTATAAAATGCACTGTGACATCATAAATGGCTTCATAACAGGAAATACTATTCCTCCATTACGTAATGCGACACTGATTCACTCATCTAGAGGAGTAAAACTAATATTTTAATTGTGTATAATGTTTCATTCCAGTTTTTTAGGTAAACCTCATTATAAAATGAACTGTGACAGCAGAAATGGCTTCATAACAGGAAATACTATTCCTCCATTATGTAATGCGACACTGATTGACTCATCTAGAGGAGTAACACTAATATTTTAATTGTTTATAAATGTTCATTCCAGTTTTTTATGTAAATCTCATTATAAAATGAACTGTGACAGCAGAAATGTCTTCATAACTGGAAATACTATTCCTCCATTATGTAATGCGACACTGATTCACTCATCTAGAGGAGTAAAACTAATATTTTAATTGTGTATAATGGTTCATTCCAGTTTTTAAGGTAAATCTCATTATAAAATGCACTGTGACATCATAAATGGCTTCATAACAGGAAATACTATTCCTCCATTATGTAATGCGACACTGATTCACTCATCTAGAGGAGTAAAACTAATATTTTAATTGTGTATAATGGTTCATTCCAGTTTTTTAGCTAAATCTCATTATAAAATGAACTGTGACAGCAGAAATGTCTTCATAACTGGAAATACTATTCCTCCATTATGTAATGCGACACTGATTCATTCATCTAGAGGAGTAAAACTAATATTTTTATTGTTTATAATGGTTCATTCCAGTTTTTTAGGTAAATCTCATTATAAAATGAACTGTGACAGCAGAAATGTCTTCATAACTGGAAATACTATTCCTCCATTATGTAATGCGACACTGATTCACTCATCTAGAGGAGTAAAACTAATATTTTAATTGTGTATAATGGTTCATTCCAGTTTTTAAGGTAAATCTCATTATAAAATGCACTGTGACATCATAAATGGATTCATAACAGGAAATACTATTCCTCCATTATGTAATGCGACACTGATTCACTCATCTAGAGGAGTAAAACTAATATTTTAATTGTGTATAATGGTTCATTCCAGTTTTTTAGGTAAATCTCATTATAAAATGAACTGTGACAGCAAAAATGTCTTCATAACTGGAAATACTATTCCTCCATTATGTAATGCGACACTGATTCATTCATCTAGAGGAGTAAAACTAATATTTTAATTGGGTATAATGGTTCATTCCAGTTTTTAAGGTAAATCTCATTATAAAATGCACTGTGACATCATAAATGGCTTCATAACAGGAAATACTATTCCTCCATTATGTAATGCGACACTGATTCACTCATCTAGAGGAGTAAAACTAATATTTGAATTGCTTATAATGGTTCATTCCAGTTTTTAAATTAAATCTCATTATAAAATGCACTGTGACATCATAAATGGCTTCATAACAGGAAATACTATTCCTCCATTACGTAATGCGACACTGATTCACTCATCTAGAGGAGTAAAACTAATATTTTAATTGTGTATAATGTTTCATTCCAGTTTTTTAGGTAAACCTCATTATAAAATGAACTGTGACAGCAGAAATGGCTTCATAACAGGAAATACTATTCCTCCATTATGTAATGCGACACTGATTGACTCATCTAGAGGAGTAACACTAATATTTTAATTGTTTATAAATGTTCATTCCAGTTTTTTATGTAAATCTCATTATAAAATGAACTGTGACAGCAGAAATGTCTTCATAACTGGAAATACTATTCCTCCATTATGTAATGCGACACTGATTCACTCATCTAGAGGAGTAAAACTAATATTTTAATTGTGTATAATGGTTCATTCCAGTTTTTAAGGTAAATCTCATTATAAAATGCACTGTGACATCATAAATGGCTTCATAACAGGAAATACTATTCCTCCATTATGTAATGCGACACTGATTCACTCATCTAGAGGAGTAAAACTAATATTTTAATTGTGTATAATGGTTCATTCCAGTTTTTTAGGTAAATCTCATTATAAAATGAACTGTGACAGCAGAAATGTCTTCATAACTGGAAATACTATTCCTCCATTATGTAATGCGACACTGATTCATTCATCTAGAGGAGTAAAACTAATATTTTTATTGTTTATAATGGTTCATTCCAGTTTTTTAGGTAAATCTCATTATAAAATGAACTGTGACAGCAGAAATGTCTTCATAACTGGAAATACTATTCCTCCATTATGTAATGCGACACTGATTCACTCATCTAGAGGAGTAAAACTAATATTTTAATTGTGTATAATGGTTCATTCCAGTTTTTAAGGTAAATCTCATTATAAAATGCACTGTGACATCATAAATGGATTCATAACAGGAAATACTATTCCTCCATTATGTAATGCGACACTGATTCACTCATCTAGAGGAGTAAAACTAATATTTTAATTGTGTATAATGGTTCATTCCAGTTTTTTAGGTAAATCTCATTATAAAATGAACTGTGACAGCAAAAATGTCTTCATAACTGGAAATACTATTCCTCCATTATGTAATGCGACACTGATTCATTCATCTAGAGGAGTAAAACTAATATTTTAATTGGGTATAATGGTTCATTCCAGTTTTTAAGGTAAATCTCATTATAAAATGCACTGTGACATCATAAATGGCTTCATAACAGGAAATACTATTCCTCCATTATGTAATGCGACACTGATTCACTCATCTAGAGGAGTAACACTAATATTTGAATTGCTTATAATGGTTCATTCCAGTTTTTAAGGTAAATCTCATTATAAAATGAACTGTGACAGCAGAAATGTCTTCATAACTGTAAATACTATTCCTCCATTATGTAATGCGACACTGATTCACTCATCTAGAGGAGTAAAACTAATATTTTAATTGTGTGTAATGGTTCATTCCAGTTTTTAAGTTAAATCTCATTATAAAATGCACTGTGACATCATAAATGGCTTCATAACAGGAAATACTATTCCTCCATTATGTAATGCGACACTGATTGACTCATCTAGAGGAGTAACACTAATATTTTAATTGTGTATAATGGTTCATTCCAGTTTTTTAGGTAAATCTCATTATAAAATGAACTGTGACAGCAGAAATGGCTTCATAACAGGAAATACTATTCCTATATTATGTAATGCGACACTGATTGACTCATCTAGAGGAGTAACACTAATATTTTAATTGTTTATAAATGTTCATTCCAGTTTTTTATGTAAATCTCATTATAAAATGAACTGTGACAGCAGAAATGTCTTCATAACTGGAAATACTATTCCTCCATTATGTAATGCGACACTGATTCACTCATCTAGAGGAGTAAAACTAATATTTTAATTGTGTATAATGGTTCATTCCAGTTTTTAAGGTAAATCTCATTATAAAATGCACTGTGACATCATAAATGGCTTCATAACAGGAAATACTATTCCTCCATTATGTAATGCGACACTGATTCACTCATCTAGAGGAGTAAAACTAATATTTTAATTGTGTATAATGGTTCATTCCAGTTTTTTAGCTAAATCTCATTATAAAATGAACTGTGACAGCAGAAATGTCTTCATAACTGGAAATACTATTCCTCCATTATGTAATGCGACACTGATTCATTCATCTAGAGGAGTAAAACTAATATTTTTATTGTTTATAATGGTTCATTCCAGTTTTTTAGGTAAATCTCATTATAAAATGAACTGTGACAGCAGAAATGTCTTCATAACTGGAAATACTATTCCTCCATTATGTAATGCGACACTGATTCACTCATCTAGAGGAGTAAAACTAATATTTTAATTGTGTATAATGGTTCATTCCAGTTTTTAAGGTAAATCTCATTATAAAATGCACTGTGACATCATAAATGGATTCATAACAGGAAATACTATTCCTCCATTATGTAATGCGACACTGATTCACTCATCTAGAGGAGTAAAACTAATATTTTAATTGTGTATAATGGTTCATTCCAGTTTTTTAGGTAAATCTCATTATAAAATGAACTGTGACAGCAAAAATGTCTTCATAACTGGAAATACTATTCCTCCATTATGTAATGCGACACTGATTCATTCATCTAGAGGAGTAAAACTAATATTTTAATTGGGTATAATGGTTCATTCCAGTTTTTAAGGTAAATCTCATTATAAAATGCACTGTGACATCATAAATGGCTTCATAACAGGAAATACTATTCCTCCATTATGTAATGCGACACTGATTCACTCATCTAGAGGAGTAAAACTAATATTTGAATTGCTTATAATGGTTCATTCCAGTTTTTAAGTTAAATCTCATTATAAAATGCACTGTGACATCATAAATGGCTTCATAACAGGAAATACTATTCCTCCATTACGTAATGCGACACTGATTCACTCATCTAGAGGAGTAAAACTAATATTTTAATTGTGTATAATGTTTCATTCCAGTTTTTTAGGTAAACCTCATTATAAAATGAACTGTGACAGCAGAAATGGCTTCATAACAGGAAATACTATTCCTCCATTATGTAATGCGACACTGATTGACTCATCTAGAGGAGTAACACTAATATTTTAATTGTTTATAAATGTTCATTCCAGTTTTTTATGTAAATCTCATTATAAAATGAACTGTGACAGCAGAAATGTCTTCATAACTGGAAATACTATTCCTCCATTATGTAATGCGACACTGATTCACTCATCTAGAGGAGTAAAACTAATATTTTAATTGTGTATAATGGTTCATTCCAGTTTTTAAGGTAAATCTCATTATAAAATGCACTGTGACATCATAAATGGCTTCATAACAGGAAATACTATTCCTCCATTATGTAATGCGACACTGATTCACTCATCTAGAGGAGTAAAACTAATATTTTAATTGTGTATAATGGTTCATTCCAGTTTTTTAGGTAAATCTCATTATAAAATGAACTGTGACAGCAGAAATGTCTTCATAACTGGAAATACTATTCCTCCATTATGTAATGCGACACTGATTCATTCATCTAGAGGAGTAAAACTAATATTTTTATTGTTTATAATGGTTCATTCCAGTTTTTTAGGTAAATCTCATTATAAAATGAACTGTGACAGCAGAAATGTCTTCATAACTGGAAATACTATTCCTCCATTATGTAATGCGACACTGATTCACTCATCTAGCGGAGTAAAACTAATATTTTAATTGTGTATAATGGTTCATTCCAGTTTTTAAGGTAAATCTCATTATAAAATGCACTGTGACATCATAAATGGATTCATAACAGGAAATACTATTCCTCCATTATGTAATGCGACACTGATTCACTCATCTAGAGGAGTAAAACTAATATTTTAATTGTGTATAATGGTTCATTCCAGTTTTTTAGGTAAATCTCATTATAAAATGAACTGTGACAGCAAAAATGTCTTCATAACTGGAAATACTATTCCTCCATTATGTAATGCGACACTGATTCATTCATCTAGAGGAGTAAAACTAATATTTTAATTGGGTATAATGGTTCATTCCAGTTTTTAAGGTAAATCTCATTATAAAATGCACTGTGACATCATAAATGGCTTCATAACAGGAAATACTATTCCTCCATTATGTAATGCGACACTGATTCACTCATCTAGAGGAGTAACACTAATATTTGAATTGCTTATAATGGTTCATTCCAGTTTTTAAGGTAAATCTCATTATAAAATGAACTGTGACAGCAGAAATGTCTTCATAACTGTAAATACTATTCCTCCATTATGTAATGCGACACTGATTCACTCATCTAGAGGAGTAAAACTAATATTTTAATTGTGTGTAATGGTTCATTCCAGTTTTTAAGTTAAATCTCATTATAAAATGCACTGTGACATCATAAATGGCTTCATAACAGGAAATACTATTCCTCCATTATGTAATGCGACACTGATTGACTCATCTAGAGGAGTAACACTAATATTTTAATTGTGTATAATGGTTCATTCCAGTTTTTTAGGTAAATCTCATTATAAAATGAACTGTGACAGCAGAAATGGCTTCATAACAGGAAATACTATTCCTATATTATGTAATGCGACACTGATTGACTCATCTAGAGGAGTAAAACTAATATTTTAATTTTGTATAATGGTTCATTCCAGTTTTTTAGGTAAATCTCATTATAAAATGAACTGTGTCATCATAAATGCCTTCATAACTGGAAAAACTATTCCTCCATTATGTAATGCGACACTGATTCACTCATCTAGAGGAGTAAAACTAATATTTTAAGTGTGTATAATGTTTCATTCCAGTTTTTTAGGTAAACCTCATTATAAAATGAACTGTGACAGCAGAAATGGCTTCATAACAGGAAATACTATTCCTCCATTATGTAATGCGACACTGATTGACTCATCTAGAGGAGTAACACTAATATTTTAATTGTTTATAATGGTTCATTCCAGTTTTTTAGGTAAATCTCATTATAAAATGAACTGTGACAGCAGAAATGTCTTCATAACTGGAAATACTATTCCTCCATTATGTAATGCGACACTGATTCACTCATCTAGAGGAGTAAAACTAATATTTTAATTGGGTATAATGGTTCATTCCAGTTTTTAAGGTAAATCTCATTATAAAATGCACTGTGACATCATAAATGGCTTCATAACAGGAAATACTATTCCTCCATTATGTAATGCGACACTGATTCACTCATCTAGAGGAGTAACACTAATATTTGAATTGCTTATAATGGTTCATTCCAGTTTTTAAGGTAAATCTCATTATAAAATGAACTGTGACAGCAGAAATGTCTTCATAACTGTAAATACTATTCCTCCATTATGTAATGCGACACTGATTCACTCATCTAGAGGAGTAAAACTAATATTTTAATTGTGTGTAAAGGTTCATTCCAGTTTTTAAGTTAAATCTCATTATAAAATGCACTGTGACATCATAAATGGCTTCATAACAGGAAATACTATTCCTCCATTATGTAATGCGACACTGATTGACTCATCTAGAGGAGTAACACTAATATTTTAATTGTGTATAATGGTTCATTCCAGTTTTTTAGGTAAATCTCATTATAAAATGAACTGTGACAGCAGAAATGGCTTCATAACAGGAAATACTATTCCTATATTATGTAATGCGACACTGATTGACTCATCTAGAGGAGTAAAACTAATATTTTAATTTTGTATAATGGTTCATTCCAGTTTTTTAGGTAAATCTCATTATAAAATGAACTGTGTCATCATAAATGCCTTCATAACTGGAAAAACTATTCCTCCATTATGTAATGCGACACTGATTCACTCATCTAGAGGAGTAAAACTAATATTTTAATTGTGTATAATGTTTCATTCCAGTTTTTTAGGTAAACCTCATTATAAAATGAACTGTGACAGCAGAAATGGCTTCATAACAGGAAATACTATTCCTCCATTATGTAATGCGACACTGATTGACTCATCTAGAGGAGTAACACTAATATTTTAATTGTTTATAATGGTTCATTCCAGTTTTTTAGGTAAATCTCATTATAAAATGAACTGTGACAGCAGAAATGTCTTCATAACTGGAAATACTATTCCTCCATTATGTAATGCGACACTGATTCACTCATCTAGAGGAGTAAAACTAATATTTTAATTGTGTATAATGGTTCATTCCAGTTTTTAAGGTAAATCTCATTATAAAATGCACTGTGACATCATAAATGGCTTCATAACAGGAAATACTATTCCTCCATTATGTAATGCGACACTGATTCACTCATCTAGAGGAGTAAAACTAATATTTTAATTGTGTATAATGGTTCATTCCAGTTTTTTAGGTAAATCTCATTATAAAATGAACTGTGACAGCAGAAATGTCTTCATAACTGGAAATACTATTCCTCCATTATGTAATGCGACACTGATTCATTCATCTAGAGGAGTAAAACTAATATTTTAATTGTTTATAATGGTTCATTCCAGTTTTTTAGGTAAATCTCATTATAAAATGAACTGTGACAGCAGAAATGTCTTCATAACTGGAAATACTATTCCTCCATTATGTAATGCGACACTGATTCACTCATCTAGAGGAGTAAAACTAATATTTTAATTGTGTATAATGGTTCATTCCAGTTTTTAAGGTAAATCTCATTATAAAATGCACTGTGACATCATAAATGGATTCATAACAAGAAATACTATTCCTCCATTATGTAATGCGACACTGATTCATTCATCTAGAGGAGTAAAACTAATATTTTAATTGTGTATAATGGTTCATTCCAGTTTTTTAGGTAAATCTCATTATAAAATGAACTGTGACAGCAAAAATGTCTTCATAACTGGAAATACTATTCCTCCATTATGTAATGCGACACTGATTCATTCATCTAGAGGAGTAAAACTAATATTTTAATTGGGTATAATGGTTCATTCCAGTTTTTAAGGTAAATCTCATTATAAAATGCACTGTGACATCATAAATGGCTTCATAACAGGAAATACTATTCCTCCATTATGTAATGCGACACTGATTCACTCATCTAGAGGAGTAACACTAATATTTGAATTGCTTATAATGGTTCATTCCAGTTTTTAAGGTAAATCTCATTATAAAATGAACTGTGACAGCAGAAATGTCTTCATAACTGTAAATACTATTCCTCCATTATGTAATGCGACACTGATTCACTCATCTAGAGGAGTAAAACTAATATTTTAATTGTGTGTAATGGTTCATTCCAGTTTTTAAGGTAAATCTCATTATAAAATGCACTGTGACATCATAAATGGCTTCATAACAGGAAATACTATTCCTCCATTATGTAATGCGACACTGATTGACTCATCTAGAGAAGTAACACTAATATTTTAATTGTGTATAATGGTTCATTCCAGTTTTTTAGGTAAATCTCATTATAAAATGAACTGTGACAGCAGAAATGGCTTCATAACAGGAAATACTATTCCTATATTATGTAATGCGACACTGATTGACTCATCTAGAGGAGTAAAACTAATATTTTAATTTTGTATAATGGTTCATTCCAGTTTTTTTAGGTAAATCTCATTATAAAATGAACTGTGTCATCATAAATGCCTTCATAACTGGAAAAACTATTCCTCCATTATGTAATGCGACACTGATTCACTCATCTAGAGGAGTAAAACTAATATTTTAATTGTGTATAATGGTTCATTCCAGTTTTTTAGGTAAATCTCATTATAAAATGCACTGTGACATCATAAATGGCTTCATAACAGGAAATACTATTCCTCCATTATGTAATGCGACACTGATTGACTCATCTAGAGGAGTAACACTAATATTTTAATTGTGTATAATGGTTCATTCCAGTTTTTTAGGTAAATCTCATTATAAAATGAACTGTGACAGCAGAAATGACTTCATAACAGGAAATACTATTCCTCCATTATGTAATGCGACACTGATTGACTCATCTAGAGGAATAACACTAATATTTTAATTGTTTATAATGGCTCATTCCAGTTTTTTAGGTAAATCTCATTATAAAATGAACTGTGACAGCAGAAATGTCTTCATAACTGGAAATACTATTCCTCCATTATGTAATGCGACACTGATTCACTCATCTAGAGGAGTAAAACTAATATTTTAATTGTGTATAATGGTTCATTCCAGTTTTTAAGGTAAATCTCATTATAAAATGCACTGTGACATCATAAATGGATTCATAACAGGAAATACTATTCCTCCATTATGTAATGCGACACTGATTCACTCATCTAGAGGAGTAAAACTAATATTTTAATTGTGTATAATGGTTCATTCCAGTTTTTTAGGTAAATCTCATTATAAAATGAACTGTGACAGCAAAAATGTCTTCATAACTGGAAATACTATTCCTCCATTATGTAATGCGACACTGATTCATTCATCTAGAGGAGTAAAACTAATATTTTAATTGGGTATAATGGTTCATTCCAGTTTTTAAGGTAAATCTCATTATAAAATGCACTGTGACATCATAAATGGCTTCATAACAGGAAATACTATTCCTCCATTATGTAATGCGACACTGATTCACTCATCTAGAGGAGTAACACTAATATTTGAATTGCTTATAATGGTTCATTCCAGTTTTTAAGGTAAATCTCATTATAAAATGAACTGTGACAGCAGAAATGTCTTCATAACTGTAAATACTATTCCTCCATTATGTAATGCGACACTGATTAACTCATCTAGAGGAGTAAAACTAATATTTTAATTGTGTGTAATGGTTCATTCCAGTTTTTAAGGTAAATCTCATTATAAAATGCACTGTGACATCATAAATGGCTTCATAACAGGAAATACTATTCCTCCATTATGTAATGCGACACTGATTGACTCATCTAGAGAAGTAACACTAATATTTTAATTGTGTATAATGGTTCATTCCAGTTTTTTAGGTAAATCTCATTATAAAATGAACTGTGACAGCAGAAATGGCTTCATAACAGGAAATACTATTCCTATATTATGTAATGCGACACTGATTGACTCATCTAGAGGAGTAAAACTAATATTTTAATTTTGTATAATGGTTCATTCCAGTTTTTTTAGGTAAATCTCATTATAAAATGAACTGTGTCATCATAAATGCCTTCATAACTGGAAAAACTATTCCTCCATTATGTAATGCGACACTGATTCACTCATCTAGAGGAGTAAAACTAATATTTTAATTGTGTATAATGGTTCATTCCAGTTTTTTAGGTAAATCTCATTATAAAATGCACTGTGACATCATAAATGGCTTCATAACAGGAAATACTATTCCTCCATTATGTAATGCGACACTGATTGACTCATCTAGAGGAGTAACACTAATATTTTAATTGTGTATAATGGTTCATTCCAGTTTTTTAGGTAAATCTCATTATAAAATGAACTGTGACAGCAGAAATGACTTCATAACAGGAAATACTATTCCTCCATTATGTAATGCGACACTGATTGACTCATCTAGAGGAATAACACTAATATTTTAATTGTTTATAATGGTTCATTCCAGTTTTTTAGGTAAATCTCATTATAAAATGAACTGTGACAGCAGAAATGTCTTCAGAACTGGAAATACTATTCCTCCATTATGTAATGCGACACTGATTCACTCATCTAGAGGAGTAAAAATAATATTTTAATTGTGTATAATGTTTCATTCCAGTTTTTCAGGCAAATCTCATTATAAAACGCACTGTGACATCATAAATGGCTTCATAACAGGAAATACTATTCCTCCATTATATAATGCGACACTGATTCCCTCATCTAGAGTAGTAAAACTAATATTTTAATTGTGTATATTGGTTCATTCCAGTTTTTTAGGTAAATCTCCTTATAAAATGAACTGTGACAGCAGAAATGTCTTCATAACTGGAAATACTATTCCTCCATTATGTAATGCGACACTGATTCATTCATCTAGAGGAGTAAAACTAATATTTTAATTGGGTATAATGGTTCATTCCAGTTTTTTAGGTAAATCTCATTATAAAATGCACTGTGACATCATAAATGGCTTCATAACAGGAAATACTATTCCTCCATTATGTAATGCGACACTGATTCACTCATCTAGAGGAGTAAAACTAATATTTTAATTGTGTATAATAGTTCATTCCAGTTTTTTAGGTAAATCTCATTATAAAATGCACTGTGTCTTCATAAATCGCTTCATAACAGGAAATACTATTCCTCCATTATGTAATGCGACACTGATTCACTCATCTACAGGAGTAAAACTAATATTTTAATTGTGTATAATGGTTCATTCCAGTTTTTTAGGTAAATCTCATTATAAAATGCACTGTGACATCATAAATGGCTTCATAACAGGAAATACTATTCCTCCATTATGTAATGCGACACTGATTCACTCATCTAGAGGAGTAAAACTAATATTTTAATTGTATATAATGGTTCATTCCAGTTTTTAAGGTAAAGCTCATTATAAAATGCACTGTGACATCATAAATGGCTTCATAACAGGAAATACTATTCCTCCATTATGTAATGCGACACTGATTCACTCATCTAGAGGAGTAAAACTAATATTTTAATTGTGTATAATGGTTCATTTCAGTTTTTAAAGTAAATCTCATTATAAAATGCATTGTGACATCATAAATGGATTCATAACAGGAAATACTATTCCTCCATTATGTAATGCGACACTGATTCACTCATCTAGAGGAGTAAAACTAATATTTTAATTGTGTATAATTGTTCATTCCAGTTTTTTAGGTAAATCTCACCATAAAATGAACTGTGACTGCAGAAATGTCTTCATAACTGGAAATACTATTCCTCCATTATGTAATGCGACACTGATTCACTCATCTAGAGGAGTAAAACTAATATTTTAATTGTGTATAATGGTTCATTCCAGTTTTTAAGTTAAATCTCATTATAAAATGCACTGTGTCTTCATAAATCGCTTCATAACAGGAAATACTATTCCTCCATTATGTAATGCGACACTGATTCACTCATCTACAGGAGTAAAACTAATATTTTAATTGTGTATAATGGTTCATTCCAGTTTTTTAGGTAAATCTCATTATAAAATGCACTGTGACATCATAAATGGCTTCATAACAGGAAATACTATTCCTCCATTATGTAATGCGACACTGATTCACTCATCTAGAGGAGTAAAACTAATATTTTAATTGTGTATAATGGTTCATTCCAGTTTTTGTGGTAAATCTCATTATAAAATGCACTGTGACATCATAAATGGCTTCATAACAGGAAATACTATTCCTCCATTATGTAATGAGACACTGATTCACTCATCTAGAGGAGTAAAACTAATATTTAAATTGTGTATAATGGTTCATTCCGGTTTTTTAGGTAAATCTCATTATAAAATGCACTGTGACATCATAAATGGCTTCATAACAGGAAATACTATTCCTCCATTATGTAATGCGACACTGATTCACTCATCTAGAGGAGTAAAACTAATATTTTAATTGTATATAATGGTTCATTCCAGTTTTTAAGGTAAAGCTCATTATAAAATGCACTGTGACATCATAAATGGCTTCATAACAGGAAATACTATTCCTCCATTATGTAATGCGACACTGATTCACTCATCTAGAGGAGTAAAACTAATATTTTAATTGTGTATAATGGTTCATTTCAGTTTTTAAAGTAAATCTCATTATAAAATGCATTGTGACATCATAAATGGATTCATAACAGGAAATACTATTCCTCCATTATGTAATGCGACACTGATTCCCTCATCTAGAGGAGTAAAACTAATATTTTAATTGTGTATAATTGTTCATTCCAGATTTTTAGGTAAATCTCATTATAAAATGAACTGTGACAGCAGAAATGTCTTCATAACTGGAAATACTATTCCTCCATTATGTAATGCGACACTGATTCACTCATCTAGAGGAGTAAAACTAATATTTTAATTGTTTATAATGGTTCATTCCAGTTTTTAAGGTAAATCTCATTATAAAATGCACTGTGACATCATAAATGGCTTCATAACAGGAAATACTATTCCTCCATTATGTAATGCGACACTGATTCACTCATCTAGAGGAGTAAAACTAATATTTTAATTGTGTATAATGGTTCATTCCAGTTTTTTAGGTAAATCTCATTATAAAATGAACTGTGACAGCAGAAATGTCTTCATAACTGGAAATACTATTCCTCCATTATGTAATGCGACACTGATTGACTCATCTAGAGGAGTAACACTAATATTTTAATTGTTTATAATGGTTCATTCCAGTTTTTAAGGTAAATCTCATTATAAAATGCACTGTGACATCATAAATGGCTTCATAACAGGAAATACTATTCCTCCATTATGTAATGCGACACTGATTCACTCATCTAGAGGAGTAAGACAAATATTTTAATTGTGTATAATGGTTCATTCCAGTTTTTAAGGTAAATCTCATTATAAAATGCACTGTGACATCATAAATGGCTTCATAACTGGAAATACTATTCCTCCATTATGTAATGCGACACTGATTCACTCATCTAGAGGAGTAACCTAATATTTTAATTGTGTATAATGGTTCATTCCAGTTTTTAAGGTAAATCTCATTATAAAATGCACTGTGACATCATAAATGGCTTCATAACAGGAAATACTATTCCTCCATTATGTAATGCGACACTGATTCACTCATCTAGAGGAGTAAAACTAATATTTTAATTGTTTATAATGGTTCATTCCAGTTTTTAAGGTAAATCTCATTATAAAATGCACTGTGACATCATAAATGGCTTCATAACAGGAAATACTATTCCTCCATTATGTAATGCGACACTGATTCACTCATCTAGAGGAGTAAAACTAATATTTTAATTGTGTATAATGGTTCATTCCAGTTTTTTAGGTAAATCTCATTATAAAATGAACTGTGACAGCAGAAATGTCTTCATAACTGGAAATACTATTCCTCCATTATGTAATGCGACACTGATTCATTCATCTAGAGGAGTAAAACTAATATTTTAATTGGGTATAATGGTTCATTCCAGTTATTAAGGTAAATCTCATTATAAAATGCACTGTGACATCATAAATGGCTTCATAACAGGAAATACTATTCCTCCATTATGTAATGCGACACTGATTCACTCATCTAGAGGAGTAAAACTAATATTTTAATTGTTTATAATGGTTCATTCCAGTTTTTAAGGTAAATCTCATTATAAAATGCACTGTGACATCATAAATGGCTTCATAACAGGAAATACTATTCCTCCATTATGTAATGCGACACTGATTCACTCATCTAGAGGAGTAAAACTAATATTTTAATTGTGTATAATGGTTCATTCCAGTTTTTAAGGTAAATCTCATTATAAAATGCACTGTGACATCATAAATGGCTTCATAACAGGAAATACTATTCCTCCATTATGTAATGCGACACTGATTGACTCATCTAGAGGAGTAACACTAATATTTTAATTGTGTATAATGGTTCATTCCAGTTTTTTAAGTAAATCTCATTATAAAATGAACTGTGACAGCAGAAATGGCTTCATAACAGGAAATACTATTCCTATATTATGTAATGCGACACTGATTGACTCATCTAGAGGAGTAAAACTAATATTTTAATTGTGTATAATGGTTCATTCCAGGTTTTAGGTAAATCTCATTATAAAATGAACTGTGTCATCATAAATGGCTTCACAACTGGAAATACTATTCCTCCATTATGTAATGCGACACTGATTCACTCATCTAGAGGAGTAAAACTAATATTTTAATTGTGTATAATGGTTCATTCCAGTTTTTTAGGTAAATCTCATTATAAAATGCACTGTGACATCATAAATGGCTTCATAACAGGAAATACTATTCCTCCATTATGTAATGCGACACTGATTCACTCATCTAGAGGAGTAAAACTAATATTTTAATTGTGTATAATGGTTCATTTCAGTTTTTAAGGTAAATCTCATTATAAAATGCATTGTGACATCATAAATGGATTCATAACAGGAAATACTATTCCTCCATTATGTAATGCGACACTGATTCACTCATCTAGAGGAGTAAAACTAATATTTTAATTGTGTATAATTGTTCATTCCAGTTTTTTAGGTAAATCTCATTATAAAATGAACTGTGACAGCAGAAATTTCTTCATAACTGGAAATACTATTCCTCCATTATGTAATGCGACACTGATTCACTAATCTAGAGGAGTGAAACTAATATTTTAATTGTGTATAATGGTTCATTCCAGTTTTTAAGTTAAATCTCATTATAAAATGCACTGTGACATCCTAAATGGTTCATAACAGGAAATACTATTCCTCCATTATGTAATGCGACACTGATTGACTCATCTAGAGGAGTAACACTAATATTTTAATTGTTTATAATGGTTCATTCCAGTTTTTAAGGTAAATCTCATTATAAAATGCACTGTGACATCATAAATGGCTTCATAACAGGAAATACTATTCCTCCATTATGTAATGCGACACTGATTCACTCATCTAGAGGAGTAAAACAAATATTTTAATTGTGTATAATGGTTCATTCCAGTTTTTAAGGTAAATCTCATTATAAAATGCACTGTGACATCATAAATGGCTTCATAACTGGAAATACTATTCCTCCATTATGTAATGCGACACTGATTCACTCATCTAGAGGAGTAACCTAATATTTTAATTGTGTATAATGGTTCATTCCAGTTTTTAAGGTAAATCTCATTATAAAATGCACTGTGACATCATAAATGGCTTCATAACAGGAAATACTATTTCTCCATTATGTAATGCGACACTGATTCACTCATCTAGAGGAGTAAAACTAATATTTTAATTGTGTATAATGGTTCATTCCAGTTTTTAAGGTAAATCTCATTATAAAATGCACTGTGACATCATAAATGGCTTCATAACAGGAAATACTATTCCTCCATTATGTAATGCGACACTGATTGACTCATCTAGAGGAGTAACACTAATATTTTAATTGTGTATAATGGTTCATTCCAGTTTTTTAGGTAAATCTCATTATAAAATGAACTGTGACAGCAGAAATGGCTTCATAACAGGAAATACTATTCCTATATTATGTAATGCGACACTGATTGACTCATCTAGAGGAGTAAAACTAATATTTTAATTGTGTATAATGGTTCATTCCAGTTTTTTAGGTAAATCTCATTATAAAATGAACTGTGTCATCATAAATGGCTTCACAACTGGAAATACTATTACTCCATTATGTAATGCGACACTGATTCACTCATCTAGAGGAGTAAAACTAATATTTTAATTGTGTATAATGGTTCATTCCAGTTTTTTAGGTAAATCTCATTATAAAATGCACTGTGACATCATAAATATCTTCATAACAGGAAATACTATTCCTCCATTATGTAACGCGACACTGATTCACTCATCTAGAGGAGTAAAACTAATATTTTAATTGTGTATAATGGTTCATTCCAGTTTTTAAGGTAAATCTCATTATAAAATGCACTGTGACATCATAAATGGCTTCATAACAGGAAATACTATTCCTGCATTATGTAATGCGACACTGATTGACTCATCTAGATTAGTAACACTAATATTTTAATTGTGTATAATGTTTCATTCCAGTTTTTTAGGCAAATCTCATTATAAAATGAACTGTGACAGCAGAAATGGCTTCATAACAGGAAATACTATTCCTCCATTATGTAATGCGACACTGATTGACTCATCTAGAGGAGTAACACTAATATTTTAATTGTTTATAATGGTTCATTCCAGTTTTTTAGGTAAATCTCATTATAAAATGAACTGTGACAGCAGAAATGTCTTCATAACTGGAAATACTATTCCTCCATTATGTAATGCGACACTGATTCACTCATCTAGAGGAGTAAAACTAATATTTTAATTGTGTATAATGGTTCATTCCAGTTTTTTAGGTAAATCTCATTATAAAATGCACTGTGACATCATAAATGGCTTCATAACAGGAAATACTATTCCTCCATTATGTAATGCGACACTGATTCACTCATCTAGAGGAGTAAAACTAATATTTTAATTGTGTATAATGGTTCATTCCAGTTTTTAAGGTAAATCTCATTATAAAATGCACTGTGACATCATAAATGGCTTCATAACAGGAAATATTATTCCTCCATTATGTAATGCGACACTGATTGACTCATCTAGAGGAGTAACACTAATATTTTAATTGTGTATAATGGTTCATTCCAGTTTTTTAGGTAAATCTCATTATAAAATGAACTGTGACAGCAGAAATGGCTTCATAACAGGAAATACTATTCCTCCATTATGTAATGCGACACTGATTGACTCATCTAGAGGAGTAACACTAATATTTTAATTGTTTATAATGGTTCATTCCAGTTTTTTAGGTAAATCTCATTATAAAATGAACTGTGACAGCAGAAATGTCTTCATAACTGGAAATACTATTCCTCCATTATGTAATGCGACACTGATTCACTCATCTAGAGGAGTAAAACTAATATTTTAATTGTGTATAATGGTTCATTCCAGTTTTTCAGGTAAATCTCATTATAAAACGCACTGTGACATCATAAATGGCTTCATAACAGGAAATACTATTCCTCCATTATATAATGCGACACTGATTCCCCCATCTAGAGTAGTAAAACTAATATTTTAATTGTGTATATTGGTTCATTCCAGTTTTTTAGGTAAATCTCCTTATAAAATGAACTGTGACAGCAGAAATGTCTATATAACTGGAAATACTATTCCTCCATTATGTAATGCGACACTGATTCACTCATCTAGAGGAGTAAAACTAATATTTTAATTGTGTATAATGGTTCATTCCAGTTTTTTAGGTAAATCTCATTATAAAATGAACTGTGACAGCAGAAATGTCTTCATAACTGGAAATACTATTCCTCCATTATGTAATGCGACACTGATTCACTCATCTAGAGGAGTAAAACTAATATTTTAATTGTGTATAATGGTTCATTCCAGTTTTTCAGGTAAATCTCATTATAAAACGCACTCTGACATCATAAATGGCTTCATAACAGGAAATACTATTCCTCCATTATATAATGCGAAACTGATTCCCCCATCTAGAGTAGTAAAACTAATATTTTAATTGTGTATATTGGTTCATTCCAGTTTTTTAGGTAAATCTCCTTATAAAATGAACTGTGACAGCAGAAATGTCTATATAACTGGAAATACTATTCCTCCATTATGTAATGCGACACTGATTCACTCATCTAGAGGAGTAAAACTAATATTTTAATTGTGTATAATGGTTCATTCCAGTTTTTAAGGTAAATCTCATTATAAAATGCACTGTGACATCATAAATGGCTTCATAACAGGAAATACTATTCCTGCATTATGTAATGCGACACTGATTGACTCATCTAGATTAGTAACACTAATATTTTAATTGTGTATAATGGTTCATTCCAGTTTTTTAGGTAAATCTCATTATAAAATGAACTGTGACAGCAGAAATGGCTTCATAACAGGAAATACTATTCCTCCATTATGTAATGCGACACTGATTCACTCATCTAGAGGAGTAACACTAATATTTTAATTGTTTATAATGGTTCATTCCAGTTTTTTAGGTAAATCTCATTATAAAATGAACTGTGACAGCAGAAATGTCTTCATAACTGGAAATACTATTCCTCCATTATGTAATGCGACACTGATTCACTCATCTAGAGGAGTAAAACTAATATTTTAATTGTTTATAATGGTTCATTCCAGTTTTTAAGGTAAATCTCATTATAAAATGCACTGTGACATCATAAATGGCTTCATAACAGGAAATACTATTCCTCCATTATGTAATGCGACACTGATTCACTCATCTAGAGGAGTAAGACAAATATTTTAATTGTGTATAATGGTTCATTCCAGTTTTTAAGGTAAATCTCATTATAAAATGCACTGTGACATCATAAATGGCTTCATAACTGGAAATACTATTCCTCCATTATGTAATGCGACACTGATTCACTCATCTAGAGGAGTAACCTAATATTTTAATTGTGTATAATGGTTCATTCCAGTTTTTAAGGTAAATCTCATTATAAAATGCACTGTGACATCATAAATGGCTTCATAACAGGAAATACTATTCCTCCATTATGTAATGCGACACTGATTCACTCATCTAGAGGAGTAAAACTAATATTTTAATTGTTTATAATGGTTCATTCCAGTTTTTAAGGTAAATCTCATTATAAAATGCACTGTGACATCATAAATGGCTTCATAACAGGAAATACTATTCCTCCATTATGTAATGCGACACTGATTCACTCATCTAGAGGAGTAAAACTAATATTTTAATTGTGTATAATGGTTCATTCCAGTTTTTTAGGTAAATCTCATTATAAAATGAACTGTGACAGCAGAAATGTCTTCATAACTGGAAATACTATTCCTCCATTATGTAATGCGACACTGATTCATTCATCTAGAGGAGTAAAACTAATATTTTAATTGGGTATAATGGTTCATTCCAGTTATTAAGGTAAATCTCATTATAAAATGCACTGTGACATCATAAATGGCTTCATAACAGGAAATACTATTCCTCCATTATGTAATGCGACACTGATTGACTCATCTAGAGGAGTAACACTAATATTTTAATTGTGTATAATGGTTCATTCCAGTTTTTTAGGTAAATCTCATTATAAAATGAACTGTGACAGCAGAAATGGCTTCATAACAGGAAATACTATTCCTATATTATGTAATGCGACACTGATTGACTCATCTAGAGGAGTAAAACTAATATTTTAATTGTGTATAATGGTTCATTCCAGTTTTTTAGGTAAATCTCATTATAAAATGAACTGTGTCATCATAAATGGCTTCACAACTGGAAATACTATTCCTCCATTATGTAATGCGACACTGATTCACTCATCTAGAGGAGTAAAACTAATATTTTAATTGTGTATAATGGTTCATTCCAGTTTTTTAGGTAAATCTCATTATAAAATGCACTGTGACATCATAAATGGCTTCATAACAGGAAATACTATTCCTCCATTATGTAATGCGACACTGATTCACTCATCTAGAGGAGTAAAACTAATATTTTAATTGTGTATAATGGTTCATTTCAGTTTTTAAGGTAAATCTCATTATAAAATGCATTGTGACATCATAAATGGATTCATAACAGGAAATACTATTCCTCCATTATGTAATGCGACACTGATTCACTCATCTAGAGGAGTAAAACTAATATTTTAATTGTGTATAATTGTTCATTCCAGTTTTTTAGGTAAATCTCATTATAAAATGAACTGTGACAGCAGAAATGTCTTCATAACTGGAAATACTATTCCTCCATTATGTAATGCGACACTGATTCACTAATCTAGAGGAGTGAAACTAATATTTTAATTGTGTATAATGGTTCATTCCAGTTTTTAAGTTAAATCTCATTATAAAATGCACTGTGACATCCTAAATGGTTCATAACAGGAAATACTATTCCTCCATTATGTAATGCGACACTGATTGACTCATCTAGAGGAGTAACACTAATATTTTAATTGTTTATAATGGTTCATTCCAGTTTTTAAGGTAAATCTCATTATAAAATGCACTGTGACATCATAAATGGCTTCATAACAGGAAATACTATTCCTCCATTATGTAATGCGACACTGATTCACTCATCTAGAGGAGTAAAACAAATATTTTAATTGTGTATAATGGTTCATTCCAGTTTTTAAGGTAAATCTCATTATAAAATGCACTGTGACATCATAAATGGCTTCATAACTGGAAATACTATTCCTCCCTTATGTAATGCGACACTGATTCACTCATCTAGAGGAGTAACCTAATATTTTAATTGTGTATAATGGTTCATTCCAGTTTTTAAGGTAAATCTCATTATAAAATGCACTGTGACATCATAAATGGCTTCATAACAGGAAATACTATTTCTCCATTATGTAATGCGACACTGATTCACTCATCTAGAGGAGTAACACTAATATTTGAATTGTTTATAATGGTTCATTCCAGTTTTTAAGGTAAATCTCATTATAAAATGAACTGTGACATCATAAATAGCTTCATAACAGGAAATACTATTCCTCCATTATGTAACGCGACACTGATTCACTCATCTAGAGGAGTAAAACTAATATTTTAATTGTGTATAATGGTTCATTCCAGTTTTTAAGGTAAATCTCATTATAAAATGCACTGTGACATCATAAATGGCTTCATAACAGGAAATACTATTCCTGCATTATGTAATGCGACACTGATTGACACATCTAGATTAGTAACACTAATATTTTAATTGTGTATAATGTTTCATTCCAGTTTTTTAGGCAAATCTCATTATAAAATGAACTGTGACAGCAGAAATGGCTTCATAACAGGAAATACTATTCCTCCATTATGTAATGCGACACTGATTGACTCATCTAGAGGAGTAACACTAATATTTTAATTGTTTATAATGGTTCATTCCAGTTTTTTAGGTAAATCTCATTATAAAATGAACTGTGACAGCAGAAATGTCTTCATAACTGGAAATACTATTCCTCCATTATGTAATGCGACACTGATTCACTCATCTAGAGGAGTAAAACTAATATTTTAATTGTGTATAATGGTTCATTCCAGTTTTTTAGGTAAATCTCATTATAAAATGCACTGTGACATCATAAATGGCTTCATAACAGGAAATACTATTCCTCCATTATGTAATGCGACACTGATTCACTCATCTAGAGGAGTAAAACTAATATTTTAATTGTGTATAATGGTTCATTCCAGTTTTTAAGGTAAATCTCATTATAAAATGCACTGTGACATCATAAATGGCTTCATAACAGGAAATATTATTCCTCCATTATGTAATGCGACACTGATTGACTCATCTAGAGGAGTAACACTAATATTTTAATTGTGTATAATGGTTCATTCCAGTTTTTTAGGTAAATCTCATTATAAAATGAACTGTGACAGCAGAAATGGCTTCATAACAGGAAATACTATTCCTCCATTATGTAATGCGACACTGATTGACTCATCTAGAGGAGTAACACTAATATTTTAATTGTTTATAATGGTTCATTCCAGTTTTTTAGGTAAATCTCATTATAAAATGAACTGTGACAGCAGAAATGTCTTCATAACTGGAAATACTATTCCTCCATTATGTAATGCGACACTGATTCACTCATCTAGAGGAGTAAAACTAATATTTTAATTGTGTATAATGGTTCATTCCAGTTTTTCAGGTAAATCTCATTATAAAACGCACTGTGACATCATAAATGGCTTCATAACAGGAAATACTATTCCTCCATTATATAATGCGACACTGATTCCCCCATCTAGAGTAGTAAAACTAATATTTTAATTGTGTATATTGGTTCATTCCAGTTTTTTAGGTAAATCTCCTTATAAAATGAACTGTGACAGCAGATATGTCTATATAACTGGAAATACTATTCCTCCATTATGTAATGCGACACTGATTCACTCATCTAGAGGAGTAAAACTAATATTTTAATTGTGTATAATGGTTCATTCCAGTTTTTAAGGTAAATCTCATTATAAAATGCACTGTGACATCATAAATGGCTTCATAACAGGAAATACTATTCCTGCATTATGTAATGCGACACTGATTGACTCATCTAGATTAGTAACACTAATATTTTAATTGTGTATAATGGTTCATTCCAGTTTTTTAGGTAAATCTCATTATAAAATGAACTGTGACAGCAGAAATGGCTTCATAACAGGAAATACTATTCCTCCATTATGTAATGCGACACTGATTCACTCATCTAGAGGAGTAACACTAATATTTTAATTGTTTATAATGGTTCATTCCAGTTTTTTAGGTAAATCTCATTATAAAATGAACTGTGACAGCAGAAATGTCTTCATAACTGGAAATACTATTCCTCCATTATGTAATGCGACACTGATTCACTCATCTAGAGGAGTAAAACTAATATTTTAATTGTGTATAATGGTTCATTCCAGTTTTTCAGGTAAATCTCATTATAAAACGCACTGTGACATCATAAATGGCTTCATAACAGGAAATACTATTCCTCCATTATATAATGCGACACTGATTCCCTCATCTAGAGTAGTAAAACTAATATTTTAATTGTGTATATTGGTTCATTCCAGTTTTTTAGGTAAATCTCCTTATAAAATGAACTGTGACAGCAGAAATGTCTTCATAACTGGAAATACTATTCCTCCATTATGTAATGCGACACTGATTCATTCATCTAGAGGAGTAAAACTAATATTTTAATTGGGTATAATGGTTCATTCCAGTTTTTTAGGTAAATCTCATTATAAAATGCACTGTGACATCATAAATGGCTTCATAACAGGAAATACTATTCCTCCATTATGTAATGCGACACTGATTCACTCATCTAGAGGAGTAAAACTAATATTTTAATTGTGTATAATGGTTCATTCCAGTTTTTAAGGTAAATCTCATTATAAAATGCACTGTGTCATCATAAATCGCTTCATAACAGGAAATACTATTCCTCCATTATGTAATGCGACACTGATTCACTCATCTAGAGGAGTAAAACTAATATTTTAATTGTGTATAATGGTTCATTCCAGTTTTTTAGGTAAATCTCATTATAAAATGCACTGTGACATCATAAATGGCTTCATAACAGGAAATACTATTCCTCCATTATGTAATGAGACACTGATTCACTCATCTAGAGGAGTAAAACTAATATTTTAATTGTGTATAATGGTTCATTCCGGTTTTTTAGGTAAATCTCATTATAAAATGCACTGTGACATCATAAATGGCTTCATAACAGGAAATACTATTCCTCCATTATGTAATGCGACACTGATTCACTCATCTAGAGGAGTAAAATTAATATTTTAATTGTGTATAATGGTTCATTCCAGATTTTAAGGTAAATCTCATTATAAAATGAACTGTGACAGCAGAAATCGCTTCATAACTGGAAATACTATTCTTCCATTATGTAATCCGACACTGATTCACTGATCTAGAGGAGTAAAACTAATATTTTAATTGTGTATAATGGTTCATTCCAGTTTTTAAGGTAAATCTCATTATAAAATGCACTGTGACATCATAAATGGCTTCATAACAGGAAATACTATTCCTCCATTATGTAATGAGACACTGATTCACTCATCTGGAGGAGTAAAACAAATATTTTAATTGTGTATAATGGTTCATTCCAGTTTTTTAGGTAAATCTCATTATAAAATGCACTTTGACATCATAAATGGCTTCATAACAGGAAATACTATTCCTCCATTATGTAATGCGACACTGATTCACTCATCTAGAGGAGTAATACTAATATTTTAATTGTTTATAATGGTTCATTCCAGTTTTTAAGGTAAATCTCATTATAAAATGCACTGTGACATCATAAATGGCTTCATAACAGGAAATACTATTCCTCCATTATTTAATGCGACACTGATTCACTCATCTAGAGGAGTAAAACTAATATTTTAATTGTGTATAATGGTTCATTCCAGTTTTTAAGGTAAATCTCATTATAAAATGCACTGTGACATCATAAATGGCTTCATAACAGGAAATACTATACCTCCATTATGTAATGCGACACTGATTCACTCATCTAGAGGAGTAAAACTAATATTTTAATTGTGTATAATGGTTCATTCCAGTTTTTTAGGTAAATCTCATTATAAAATCCACTGTGACATCATAAATGGCTTCATAACAGGAAATACTATTCCTCCATTATGTAATGCGACACTGATTCACTCATCTAGAGGAGTAAAACTAATATTTTAATTGTTTATAATGGTTCATTCCAGTTTTTATGGTAAATCTCATTATAAAATGCACTGTGACATCATAAATGGCTTCATAACAGGAAATACTATTCCTCCATTATTTAATGCGACACTGATTCACTCATCTAGAGGAGTAAAACTAATATATTAATTGTGTATAATGGTTCATTCCAGCTTTTAAGGTAAATCTCATTATAAAATGCACTGTGACATCATAAATGGCTTCATAACAGGAAATACTATACCTCCATTATGTAATGCAACACTGATTCACTCATCTAGAGGAGTAAAACTAATATTTTAATTGTGTATAATGGTTCATTCCAGTTTTTAAGTTAAATCTCATTATAAAATGCACTGTGACATCATAAATGGTTCATAACAGGAAATACTATTCCTCCATTATGTAATGCGACACTGATTGACTCATCTAGAGGTGTAACACTAATATTTTAATTGTTTATAATTATTCATTCCAGTTTTTAAGGTAAATCTCATTATAAAATGAACTGTGACAGCAGAAATCGCTTCATAACTGGAAATACTATTCTTCCATTATGTAATCCGACACTGATTCACTGATCTGGAGGAGTAAAACAAATATTTTAATTGTGTATAATGGTTCATTCCAGTTGTTTAGGTAAATCTCATTATATAATGCACTGTGACATCATAAATGGATTCATAACAGGAAATACTATTCCTCCATTATGTAATGCGACACTGATTCACTCATCTAGAGGAGTAAAACTAATATTTTAATTGTGTATAATGGTTCATTCCAGTTTTTAAGGTAAATCTCATTATAAAATGCACTGTGACATCATAAATGGCTTCATAACAGGAAATACTATTCTTCCATTATGTAATGAGACACTGATTCACTCATCTAGAGGAGTAAAACTAATATTTTAATTGTGTATAATGGTTCATTCCAGTTTTTTAGGTAAATCTCATTATAAAATGCACTGTGACATCATAAATGGCTTCATAACAGGAAATACTATTCCTCCATTATGTAATGCGACACTGATTCACTCATCTAGAGGAGTAAAACTAATATTTTAATTGTGTATAATGGTTCATTCCAGTTTTTAAGGTAAATCTCATTATAAAATCCACTGTGACATCATAAATGGCTTCATAACAGGAAATACTATTCCTCCATTATGTAATGCGACACTGATTCACTCATCTAGTGGAGTAAAACTAATATTTTAATTGTTTATAATGGTTCATTCCAGTTTTTATGGTAAATCTCATTATAAAATGCACTGTGACATCATAAATGGCTTCATAACAGGAAATACTATTCCTCCATTATTTAATGCGACACTGATTCACTCATCTAGAGGAGTAAAACTAATATTTTAATTGTGTATAATGGTTCATTCCAGTTTTTAAGGTAAATCTCATTATAAAATGCACTGTGACATCATAAATGGCTTCATAACAGGAAATACTATACCTCCATTATGTAATGCGACACTGATTCACTCATCTAGAGGAGTAAAACTAATATTTTAATTGTGTATAATGGTTCATTCCAGTTTTTTAGGTAAATCTCATTATAAAATGAACTGTGACAGCAGAAATGTCTTCATAACTGTAAATACTATTCCTCCATTATGTAATGCGACACTGATTCACTCATCTAGAGGAGTGAAACTAATATTTTATTTGTGTATAATGGTTCATTCCAGTTTTTAAGTTAAATCTCATTATAAAATGCACTGTGACATCATAAATGGTTCATAACAGGAAATACTATTCCTCCATTATGTAATGCGACACTGATTGACTCATCTAGAGGAGTAACACTAATATTTTAATTGTTTATAATGGTTCATTCCAGTTTTTAATGTAAATCTCATTATAAAATGAACTGTGACAGCAGAAATCGCTTCATAACTGGAAATACTATTCTTCCATTATGTAATCCGACACTGATTCACTGATCTGGAGGAGTAAAACAAATATTTTAATTGTGTATAATGGTTCATTCCAGTTTTTAAGGTAAATCTCATTATAAAATGCACTGTGACATCATAAATGGCTTCATAACAGGAAATACTATACCTCCATTATGTAATGCGACACTGATTCACTCATCTAGAGGAGTAAAACTAATATTTTAATTGTGTATAATGGTTCATTCCAGTTTTTTAGGTAAATCTCATTATAAAATCCACTGTGACATCATAAATGGCTTCATAACAGGAAATACTATTCCTCCATTATGTAATGCGACACTGATTCACTCATCTAGAGGAGTAAAACTAATATTTTAATTGTTTATAATGGTTCATTCCAGTTTTTATGGTAAATCTCATTATAAAATGCACTGTGACATCATAAATGGCTTCATAACAGGAAATACTATTCCTCCATTATTTAATGCGACACTGATTCACTCATCTAGAGGAGTAAAACTAATATTTTAATTGTGTATAATGGTTCATTCCAGTTTTTAAGGTAAATCTCATTATAAAATGCACTGTGACATCATAAATGGCTTCATAACAGGAAATACTATACCTCCATTATGTAATGAGACACTGATTGACTCATCTAGAGGTGTAACACTAATATTTTAATTGTTTATAATTATTCATTCCAGTTTTTAAGGTAAATCTCATTATAAAATGAACTGTGACAGCAGAAATCGCTTCATAACTGGAAATACTATTCTTCCATTATGTAATCCGACACTGATTCACTGATCTGGAGGAGTAAAACTAATATTTTAATTGTGTATTATGGTTCATTCCAGTTTTTAAGGTAAATCTCATTATAAAATGCACTGTGACATCATAAATGGCTTCATAACAGGAAATACTATTCTTCCATTATGTAATGAGACACTGATTCACTCATCTAGAGGAGTAAAACTAATATTTTAATTGTGTATAATGGTTCATTCCAGTTTTTTAGGTAAATCTCATTATAAAATGCACTGTGACATCATAAATGGCTTCATAACAGGAAATACTATTCCTCCATTATGTAATGCGACACTGATTGACTCATCTAGAGGAGTAACACTAATATTTTAATTGTTTATAATGGTTCATTCCAGTTTTTAATGTAAATCTCATTATAAAATGAACTGTGACAGCAGAAATCGCTTCATAACTGGAAATACTATTCTTCCAATATGTAATCCGACACTGATTCATTCATCTAGAGGAGTAAAACTAATATTTTAATTGTGTATAATGGTTCATTCCAGTTGTTTAGGTAAATCTCATTATATAACGCACTGTGACATCATAAATGGATTTATAACAGGAAATACTATTCCTCCATTATGTAATGCGTCACTGATTCACTCATCTAGAGGAGTAAAACTAATATTTTAATTGTGTATAATGGTTCATTCCAGTTTTTTAGGTAAATCTCATTATAAAATGAACTGTGACAGCAGAAATGTCTTCATAACTGGAAATACTATTCCTCCATTATGTAATGCGACACTGATTCACTCATCTAGAGGAGTAAAACTAATATTTTAATTGTGTATAATGGTTCATTCCAGTTTTTAAGGTAAATCTCATTATAAAATCCACTGTGACATCATAAATGGCTTCATAACAGGAAATGCTATTCCTCCATTATGTAATGAGACACTGATTCACTCATCTAGAGGAGTAAAACTAATATTTTAATTGTGTATAATGCTTCATTCCAGTTTTTTATGTAAATCTCAATATAAAATGCACTGTGACATCATAAATGGCTTCATAACAGGAAATACTATTCCTCCATTATGTAATGCGACACTGATTCACTCATCTAGAGGAGTAAAACAAATATTTTAATTGTGTATAATGGTTCATTCCAGTTTTTAAGGTAAATCTCATTATAAAATGCACTGTGACATCATAAATGGCTTCATAACAGGAAATACTATTCCTCCATTATGTAATGCGACACTGATTCACTCATCTAGAGGAGTAAAACTAATATTTTAATTGTGTATAATGGTTCATTCCAGTTTTTAAGGTAAATCTCATTATAAAATGCACTGTGACATCATAAATGGCTTCATAACAGGAAATACTCTTCCTCCATTATGTAATGCGACACTGATTCACTCATCTAGAGGAGTAAAAGTAATATTTTAATTGTTTATAATGGTTCATTCCAGTTTTTAAGGTAAATCTCATTATAAAATGCACTGTGACATCATAAATGGCTTCATAACAGGAAATACTATTCCTCCATTATGTAATGCGACACTGATTCACTCATCTAGAGGAGTAAAACTAATATTTTAATTGTGTATAATGGTTCATTCCAGTTTTTAAGGTAAATCTCATTATAAAATGCACTGTGACATCATAAATGGATTCATAACAGGAAATACTATTCCTCCATTATGTAATGCGACACTGATTCACTCATCTAGAGGAGTAAAACTAATATTTTAATTGTGTATAATGGTTCATTCCAGTTTTTTAGGTAAATCTCATTATAAAATGAACTGTGACAGCAGAAATGTCTTCATAACTGGAAATTCTATTCCTCCATTATGTAATGCGACACTGATTCACTCATCTAGAGGAGTAAAACTAATATTTTAATTGTGTATAATGGTTCATTCCAGTTTTTAAGTTAAATCTCATTATAAAATGCACTGTGACATCATAAATGGTTCATAACAGGAAATACTATTCCTCCATTATGTAATGCGACACTGATTGACTCATCTAGAGGAGTAACACTAATATTTTAATTGTTTATAATGGTTCATTCCAGTTTTTAAGGTAAATCTCATTATAAAATGAACTGTGACAGCAGAAATCGCTTCATAACTGGAAATACTATTCTTCCATTATGTAATCCGACACTGATTCACTGATCTGGAGGAGTAAAACAAATATTTTAATTGTGTATAATGGTTCATTCCAGTTTTTAAGGTAAATCTCATTATAAAATGCACTGTGACATCATAAATGGCTTCATAACAGGAAATACTATTCCTCCATTATGTAATGCGACACTGATTCACTCATCTAGAGGAGTAAAACTAATATTTTAATTGTGTATAATGGTTCATTCCAGTTTTTAAGGTAAATCTCATTATAAAATGCACTGTGACATCATAAATGGCTTCATAACAGGAAATACTCTTCCTCCATTATGTAATGCGACACTGATTCACTCATCTAGAGGAGTAAAACTAATATTTTAATTGTGTATAATGGTTCATTCCAGTTTTTAAGGTAAATCTCATTATAAAATGCACTGTGACATCATAAATGGCTTCATAACAGGAAATACTATTCCTCCGTTATGTAATGCGACACTGATTCACTCATCTAGAGGAGTGAAACTAATATTTTAATTGTGTATAATGGTTCATTCCAGTTTTTAAGGTAAATCTCATTATAAAATGCACTGTGACATCATAAATGGCTTCATAACAGGAAATACTATTCCTCCATTATGTAATGCGACACTGATTCACTCATCTAGAGGAGTAAAACTAATATTTTAATTGTGTATAATGGTTCATTCCAGTTTTTAAGGTAAATCTCATTATAAAATGCACTGTGACATCATAAATGGCTTCATAACAGGAAATACTATTCCTCCGTTATGTAATGCGACACTGATTCACTCATCTAGAGGAGTAAAACTAATATTTTAATTGTGTATAATGGTTTATTCCAGTTTTTAAGGTAAATCTCATTATAAAATGCACTGTGACATCATAAATGGCTTCATAACAGGAAATAATATTCCTCCATTATGTAATGCGACACTGATTCTCTCATCTAGAGGAGTAAAACTAATATTTTAATTGTGTATAATGGTTCATTCCAGTTTTTAAGGTAAATCTCATTATAAAATGCACTGTGACATCATAAATGGCTTCATAACAGGAAATACTATTCCTCCGTTATGTAATGCGACACTGATCCACTCATCTAGAGGAGTAAAACTAATATTTTAATTGTGTATAATGGTTCATTCCAGTTTTTAAGGTAAATCTCATTATAAAATGCACTGTGACATCATAAATGGCTTCATAACAGGAAATACTATTCCTCCGTTATGTAATGCGACACTGATTCACTCATCTAGAGGAGTAAAACTAATATTTTAATTGTGTATAATGGTTCATTCCACTTTTTAAGGTAAATCTCATTATAAAATGCACAGTGACATCATAAATGGCTTCATAACAGGAAATACTATTCCTCCATTATGTAATGCGACACTGATTCACTCATCTAGAGGAGTAAAACTAATATTTTAATTGTTTATAATGGTTCATTCCAGTTTTTAAGGTAAATCTCATAATAAAATGCACTGTGACATCATAAATGGCTTCATAACAGGAAATACTATTCCTCCATTATTTAATGCGACACTGATTCACTCATCTAGAGGAGTAAAACTAATATTTTAATTGTGTATAATGGTTCATTCCAGTTTTTAAGGTAAATCTCATTATAAAATGCACTGTGACATCATAAATGGCTTCATAACAGGAAATACTATACCTCCATTATGTAATGCGACACTGATTCACTCATCTAGAGGAGTAAAACTAATATTTTAATTGTGTATAATGGTTCATTCCAGTTTTTTAGGTAAATCTCATTATAAAATGTACTGTGACATCATAAATGGATTCATAACAGGAAATACTATTCCACCATTATGTAATGCGACACTGATTCACTCATCTAGAGGAGTAAAACTAATATTTTAATTGTGTATAATGGTTCATTCCAGTTTTTAAGATAAATCTCATTATAAAATGCACTGTGACAGCAGAAATGTCTTCATAACTGTAAATACTATTACTCCCTTATGTAATGCGACACTGATTCACTCATCTAGAGGAGTAAAACTAATATTTTAATTGTGTATAATGGTTCATTCCAGTTTTTAAGTTAAATCTCATTATAAAATGCACTGTGAAATCATAAATGGTTCATAACAGGAAATACTATTCCTCCATTATGTAATGCGACACTGATTGACTCATCTAGAGGAGTAACACTAATATTTTAATTGTTTATAATGGTTCATTCCAGTTTTTAAGGTAAATCTCATTATAAAATGAACTGTGACAGCAGAAATCGCTTCATAACTGGAAATACTATTCTTCCATTATGTAATCCGACACTGATTCACTCATCTAGAGGAGTAAAACTAATATTTTAATTGTGTATAATGGTTCATTCCACTTTTTAAGGTAAATCTCATTATAAAATGCACTGTGACATCATAAATGGCTTCATAACCGGAAATACTATTCCTCCATTATGTAATGCGACACTGATTCACTCATCTAGAGGAGTAAAACTAATATTTTAATTGTGTATAATGTTTCATTCCAGTTTTTTAGGTAAATCTCATTATAAAATGAACTGTGACAGCAGAAATGTCTTCATAACTGGAAATACTATTCCTCCATTATGTAATGCGACACTGATTCACTCATCTAGAGGAGTAAAACTAATATTTTAATTGTGTATAATGGTTCATTCCAGTTTTTAAGGTAAATCTCATTATAAAATGCACTGTGACATCATAAATGTCTTCATAACAGGAAATACTATTCCTCCATTATGTAATGCGACACTGATTCACTAATCTAGAGGAGTAAAAGTAATATTTTAATTGTTTATAATGGTTCATTCCAGTTTTTAAGGTAAATCTCATTATAAAATGCACTGTGACATGATAAATGGCTTCATAACAGGAAATACTATTCCTCCATTATGTAATGCGACACTGATTCACTCATCTAGAGGAGTAAAACTAATATTTTAATTGTGTATAATGGTTCATTCCAGTTTTTAAGGTAAATCTCATTATAAAATGCACTGTGACATCATAAATGGATTCATAACAGGAAATACTATTCCTCCATTATGTAATGCGACACTGATTCACTCATCTAGAGGAGTAAAACTAATATTTTAATTGTGTATAATGGTTCATTCCAGTTTTTTAGGTAAATCTCATTATAAAATGAACTGTGACAGCAGAAATGTTTTCATAACTGGAAATTCTATTCCTCCATTATGTAATGCGACACTGATTCACTCATCTAGAGGAGTAAAACTAATATTTTAATTGTGTATAATGGTTCATTCCAGTTTTTAAGTTAAATCTCATTATAAAATGCACTGTGACATCATAAATGGTTCATAACAGGAAATACTATTCCTCCATTATGTAATGCGACACTGATTAACTCATCTAGAGGAGTAACACTAATATTGTAATTGTTTATAATGGTTCATTCCAGTTTTTAAGGTAAATCTCATTATAAAATGCACTGTGACATCATAAATGGCTTCATAACAGGAAATACTATTCCTCCGTTATGTAATGCGACACTGATTCACTCATCTAGAGGAGTGAAACTAATATTTTAATTGTGTATAATGGTTCATTCCAGTTTTTAAGGTAAATCTCATTATAAAATGCACTGTGACATCATAAATGGCTTCATAACAGGAAATACTATTCCTCCATTATTTAATGCGACACTGATTCACTCATCTAGAGGAGTAAAACTAATATTTTAATTGTGTATAATGGTTCATTCCAGTTTTTAAGGTAAATCTCATTATAAAATGCACTGTGACATCATAAATGGCTTCATAACAGGAAATACTATTCCTCCATTATGTAATGCGACACTGATTCACTCATCTAGAGGAGTAAAACTAATATTTTAATTGTGTATAATGGTTCATTCCAGTTTTTAAGGTAAATCTCATTATAAAATGCACTGTGACATCATAAATGGCTTCATAACAGGAAATACTATTCTTCCATTATGTAATCCGACACTGATTCACTCATCTAGAGGAGTAAAACTAATATTTTAATTGTTTATAATGGTTCATTCCAGTTTTTAAGGTAAATCTCATTATAAAATGCACTGTGACATCATAAGTGGCTTCATAACAGGAAATACTATTCCTCCATTATGTAATGCGACACTGATTCACTCATCTAGAGGAGTAAAACTAATATTTTAATTGTGTATAATGGTTCATTCCAGTTTTTAAGGTAAATCTCATTATAAAATGCACTGTGACATCATAAATAGCTTCATAACTGGAAATACTATTCCTCCATTATGTAATGCGACACTGATTCACTCATCTAGAGGAGTAAAACTAATATTTTAATTGTGTATAATGGTTCATTCCAGTTTTTTAGGTAAATCTCATTATAAAATGCACTGTGACATCATAAATGGATTCATAACAGGAAATACTATTCCTCCATTATGTAATGCGACCCTGATTCACTCATCTAGAGGAGTAAAACTAATATTTTAATTGTGTATAATGGTTCATTCCAGTTTTTTAGGTAAATCTCATTATAAAATGAACTGTGACAGCAGATATGTCTTCATAACTGGAAATACTATTCCTCCATTATGTAATGCGACACTGATTCACTCATCTAGAGGAGTAACACTAATATTTTAATTGTTTATATTGGTTCATTCCAGTTTTTAAGGTAAATCTCATTATAAAATGAACTGTGACAGCAGAAATCGCTTCATAACTGGAAATACTATTCTTCCATTATGTAATCCGACACTGATTCACTGATCTGGAGGAGTAAAACAAATATTTTAATTGTTTATATTGGTTCATTCCAGTTTTTAAGGTAAATCTCATTATAAAATGAACTGTGACAGCAGAAATCGCTTCATAACTGGAAATACTATTCTTCCATTATGTAATCCGACACTGATTCACTCATCTAGAGGAGTAACACTAATATTTTAATTGTGTATAATGGTTCATTCCAGTTTTTAAGGGAAATCTCATTATAAAATGAACTTTGACAGCAGAAATGTCTTCATAACTGGAAATACTATTCCTCCATTATGTAATGCGGCACTGATTCAATCATCTAGAGGAGTAAAACTAATATTTTAATTGTGTATAATGGTTCATTCCAGTTTTTAAGTTAAATCTCATTATAAAATGCACTGTGACATCATAAATGGTTCATAACAGGAAATACTATTCCTCCATTATGTAATGCGACACTGACTGACACATCTAGAGGAGTAAAACTAATATTTTAATTGTTTATAATGGTTCATTCCAGTTTTTAAGGTAAATCTCATTATAAAATGAACTGTGACATCATAAATGGCTTCATAACTGGAAATACTATTCCTCCATTATATAATGCGACACTGATTCACTCATCTAGAGGAGTAAAACTAATATTTTAATTGTTTATAATGGTTCATTCCAGTTTTTAAGGTAAATCTCATTATAAAATGCACTGTGACATCATAAATGGCTTCATAACAGGAAATACTATTCCTCCATTATGTAATGCGACACTGATTCACTCATCTAGAGGAGTAAAACTAATATTTTAATTGTGTATAATGGTTCATTCCAGTTTTTAAGGTAAATCTCATTATAAAATGCACTGTGACATCATAAATGGATTCATAACAGGAAATACTATTCCTCCATTATGTAATGCGACCCTGATTCACTCATCTAGAGGAGTAACACTAATATTTTAATTGTTTATATTGGTTCATTCCAGTTTTTAAGGTAAATCTCATTATAAAATGAACTGTGACAGCAGAAATCGCTTCATAACTGGAAATACTATTCTTCCATTATGTAATCCGACACTGATTCACTGATCTGTAGGAGTAAAACAAATATTTTAATTGTGTATAATGGTTCATTCCAGTTTTTTAGGTAAATCTCATTATAAAATGCACTGTGACATCATAAATGGATTCATAACAGGAAATACTATTCCTCCATTATGTAATGCGACCCTGATTCACTCATCTAGAGGAGTAAAACTAATATTTTAATTGTGTATAATGGTTCATTCCAGTTTTTAAGGTAAATCTCATTATAAAATGCACTGTGACATCATAAATGGATTCATAACAGGAAATACTATTCCTCCATTATGTAATGCGACCCTGATTCACTCATCTAGAGGAGTAACACTAATATTTTAATTGTTTATATTGGTTCATTCCAGTTTTTAAGGTAAATCTCATTATAAAATGAACTGTGACAGCAGAAATCGCTTCATAACTGGAAATACTATTCTTCCATTATGTAATCCGACACTGATTCACTGATCTGGAGGAGTAAAACAAATATTTTAATTGTGTATAATGGTTCATTCCAGTTTTTTAGGTAAATCTCATTATAAAATGCACTGTGACATCATAAATGGCTTCATAACAGGAAATACTATTCCTCCGTTATGTAATGCGACACTGATTCACTCATCTAGAGGAGTAAAACTAATATTTTAATTGTGTATAATGGTTCATTCCAGTTTTTAAGGTAAATCTCATAATAAAATGCACTGTGACATCATAAATGGCTTCATAACAGGAAATACTATTCCTCCATCATGTAAAGCGATACTGATTCACTCATCTAGAGGAGTAAAACTAATATTTTAATTGTGTATAATGGTTCATTCCAGTTTTACAGGTAAATCTCATTATAAAATGCACTGTGACATCATAAATGGCTTCATAACAGGAAATACTATTCCTCCGTTATGTAATGCGACACTGATTCACTCATCTAGAGGAGTAAAACTAATATTTTAATTGTGTATAATGGTTCATTCCAGTTTTTAAGGTAAATCTCATTATAAAATGCACTGTGACATCATAAATGGCTTCATAACAGGAAATAATATTCCTCCGTTATGTAATGCGTCACTGATTCACTCATCTAGAGGAGTAAAACTAATATTTTAATTGTGTATAATGGTTCATTCCAGTTCTCAATGTAAATCTCATAATAAAATGCACTGTGACATCATACATGGCTTCATAACAGGAAATACTATTCCTCCGTTATGTAATGCGACACGGATTCACTAATCTAGAGGAGTAAAACTAATATTTTAATTGTGTATAATGGTTCATTCCAGTTTTTACGGTAAATCTCATTATAAAATGCACTGTGACATCATAAATGGTTTCATAACAGGAAATACTATTCCTCCGTTATGTAATGCGACACTGATTCACTCATCTAGAGGAGTAAAACTAATATTTTAATTGTGTATAATGGTTCATTCGAGTTTTTTAGGTAAATCTCATAATAAAATGCACTGTGACATCATAAATGGCTTCATAACAGGAAATACTATTCCTCCATCATGTAAAGCGATACTGATTCACTCATCTAGAGGAGTAAAACTAATATTTTAATTGTGTATAATGGTTCATTCCAGTTTTTAAGGTAAATCTCATTATAAAATGCACTGTGACATCATAAATGGCTTCATAACAGGAAATACTATTCCTCCGTTATGTAATGCGACACTGATTCACTCATCTAGAGGAGTAAAACTAATATTTTAATTGTGTATAATGGTTCATTCCAGTTTTTAAGGTAAATCTCATTATAAAATGCACTGTGACATCATAAATGGCTTCATAACAGGAAATACTATTCCTCCGTTATTTAATGCGACACTGATTCACTCATCTAGAGGTGTAAAACTAATATTTTAATTGTGTATAATGGTTCATTCCAGTTTTTAAGGTAAATCTCATAATAAAATGCACTGTGACATCATAAATGTCTTCATAAAAGGAAATACTATTCCTCCACCATGTAAAGCGATACTGATTCACTCATCTAGAGGAGTAAAACTAATATTTTAATTGTGTATAATGGTTCATTCCAGTTTTTAAGGTAAATCTCATTATAAAATGCACTGTGACATCATAAATGGCTTCATAACAGGAAATACTATTCCTCCGTTATGTAATGCGACACTGATTCACTCATCTAGAGGAGTAAAACTAATATTTTAATTGTGTATAATGGTTCATTCCAGTTTTTAAGGTAAATCTCATTATAAAATGCACTGTGTCATCATAAATGGCTTCATAACAGGAAATAATATTCCTCCGTTATGTAATGCGTCACTGATTCACTCATCTAGAGGAGTAAAACTAATATTTTAATTGTGTATAATGGTTCATTCCAGTTTTCAATGTAAATCTCATAATAAAATGCACTGTGACATCATACATGGCTTCATAACAGGAAATACTATTCCTCCGTTATGTAATGCGACACGGATTCACTAATCTAGAGGAATAAAACTAATATTTCAATTGTGTATAATGGTTCATTCCAGTTTTTACGGTAAATCTCATTATAAAATGCACTGTGACATCATAAATGGTTTCATAACAGGAAATACTATTCCTCCGTTATGTAATGCGACACTGATTCACTCATCTAGAGGAGTAAAACTAATATTTTAATTGTGTGTTATGGTTCATTCCAGTTTTTAATGTAAATCTCATTATAAAATGCACTGTGACATCATAAATGGCTTCATAACAGGAAATAATATTCCTCCGTTATGTAATGCGACACTGATTCACTCATCTAGAAGAGTAAAACTAATATTTTAATTGAGTATAATGGTTCATTCCAGTTTTTAAGGTAAATCTCATTATAAAATGCACTGTGACATCATAAATGGCTTCATAACAGGAAATACTATTCCTCCGTTATGTAATGCGACACTGATTCACTCATCTAGAGGAGTAAAACTAATATTTAATTGTGTATAATGGTTCATTTCAGTTTTTAAGGTAAATCTCATAATAAAATGCACTGTGACATCATAAATGGCTTCATAACAGGAAATACTATTCCTCCATCATGTAAAGCGATACTGATTCACTCATCTAGAGGAGTAAAACTAATATTTTAATTGTGTATAATGGTTCATTCCAGTTTTTAAGGTAAATCTCATAATAAAATGCACTGTGACATCATAAATGGCTTCATAACAGGAAATACTATTCCTCCATCATGTAAAGCGATACTGATTCACTCATCTAGAGGAGTAAAACTAATATTTTAATTGTGTATAATGGTCCATTCCAGTTTTTAAGGTAAATCTCATTATAAAATGCACTGTGACATCATAAATGGCTTCATAACAGGAAATACTATTCCTCCGTTATGTAATGCGACACTGATTCACTCATCTAGAGGAGTAAAACTAATATTTTAATTGTGTATAATGGTTCATTCCAGTTTTTAATGTAAATCTCATTATAAAATGCACTGTGACATCATAAATGGCTTCATAACAGGAAATAATATTCCTCCGTTATGTAATGCGACACTGATTCACTCATCTAGAAGAGTAAAACTAATGTTTTAATTGTGTATAATGGTTCATTCCAGTTTTTAAGGTAAATCTCATTATAAAATGAACTGTGACATTATAAATGGCTTCATAACAGGAAATACTATTCCTCCGTTATGTAATGCGACACTGATTCACTCATCTAGAGGAGTAAAACTAATATTTTAATTGTGTATAATGGTTCATTCCAGTTTTTAAGGTAAATCTCATTATAAAATGCACTGTGACATCATAAATGGCTTCATAACAGGAAATACTATTCCTCCGTTATGTAATGCGACACTGATTCACTCATCTAGAGGAGTAAACCTAATATTTAATTGTGTATAATGGTTCATTCCAGTTTTTAAGGTAAATCTCATTATAAAATGCACTGTGACATCATAAATGGCTTCATGACAGGAAATACTATTCCTCCATCATGTAAAGCGATGCTGATTCACTCATCTAGAGGAGTAAAACTAATATTTTCATTGTGTATAATGGTTCATTCCAGTTTTTAAGGTAAATCTCATAATAAAATGCACTGTGACATCATAAATGGCTTCATAACAGGAAATACTATTCCTCCATCATGTAAAGCGATACTGATTCACTCATCTAGAGGAGTAAAACTAATATTTTAATTGTGTATAATGGTTCATTCCAGTTTTTAAGGTAAATCTCATTATAAAATGCACTGTGACATCATAAATGGCTTCATAACAGGAAATACTATTCCTCCATCATGTAAAGCGATACTGATTCACTCATCTAGAAGAGTAAAACTAATATTTTAATTGTGTATAATGGTTCGTTCCAGTTTTTAAGGTAAATCTCATTATAAAATGCACTGTGACATCATAAATGGCTTCATAACAGGAAATACTATTCCTCCATCATGTAAAGCGATACTGATTCACTCATCTAGAGGAGTAAAACTAATATTTTAATTGTGTATAATGGTTCATTCCAGTTTTTAAGGTAAATCTCATTATAAAATGCACTGTGACATCATAAATGGCTTCATAACAGGAAATACTATTCTTCCGTTATGTAATGCGACACTGATTCACTCATCTAGAGGAGTAAAACTAATATTTTAATTGTGTATAATGGTTCATTCCAGTTTTTAAGGTAAATCTCATAATAAAATGCACTGTGACATCATAAATGGCTTCATAACAGGAAATACTATTCCTCCATCATGTAAAGCGATACTGATTCACTCATCTAGAGGAGTAAAACTAATATTTTAATTGTGTATAATGGTTCATTCCAGTTTTTAAGGTAAATCTCATTATAAAATGCACTGTGACATCATAAATGGCTTCATAACAGGAAATACTATTCCTCCATCATGTAAAGCGATACTGATTCACTCATCTAGAGGAGTAAAACTAATATTTTAATTGTGTATAATGGTTCATTCCAGTTTTTAAGGTAAATCTCATAATAAAATGCACTGTGACATCATAAATGGCTTCATAACAGGAAATACTATTCCTCCATCATGTAAAGCGATACTGATTCACTCCTCTAGAGGAGTAAAACTAATATTTTAATTGTGTATAATGGTTCATTCCAGTTTTTAAGGTAAATCTCATTATAAAATGCACTGTGACATCATAAATGGCTTCATAACAGGAAATACTATTCCTCCATCATGTAAAGCGATACTGATTCACTCATCTAGAGGAGTAAAACTAATATTTTAATTGTGTATAATGGTTCATTCCAGTTTTTAAGGTAAATCTCATTATAAAATGCACTGTGACATCATAAATGGCTTCATAACAGGAAATACTATTCCTCCATCATGTAAAGCGATACTGATTCACTCATCTAGAGGAGTAAAACTAATATTTTAATTGTGTATAATGGTTCATTCCAGTTTTTAAGGTAAATCTCATAATAAAATGCACTGTGACATCATAAATGGCTTCATAACAGGAAATACTATTCCTCCATTATGTAAAGCGATACTGATTCACTCATCTAGAGGATTAAAACTAATATTTTAATTGTGTATAATGGATCATTCCAGTTTTTAAGGTAAATCTCATTATAAAATGCACTGTGACATCATAAATAGCTTCATAACAGGAAATACTATTCCTCCATCATGTAAAGCGATACTGATTCACTCATCTAGAGGAGTAAAACTAATATTTAATTGTGTATAATGGTTCATTCCAGTTTTTAAGGTAAATCTCATTATAAAATGCACTGTGACATCATAAATGGCTTCATGACAGGAAATACTATTCCTCCATCATGTAAAGCGATGCTGATTCACTCATCTAGAGGAGTAAAACTAATATTTTAATTGTGTATAATGGTTCATTCCAGTTTTTAAGGTAAATCTCATAATAAAATGCACTGTGACATCATAAATGGCTTCATAACAGGAAATACTATTCCTCCATCATGTAAAGCGATACTGATTCACTCATCTAGAGGAGTAAAACTAATATTTTAATTGTGTATAATGGTTCATTCCAGTTTTTAAGGTAAATCTCATTATAAAATGCACTGTGACATCATAAATGGCTTCATAACAGGAAATACTATTCCTCCATCATGTAAAGCGATACTGATTCACTCATCTAGAGGAGTAAAACTAATATTTTAATTGTGTATAATGGTTCATTCCAGTTTTTAAGGTAAATCTCATTATAAAATGCACTGTGACATCATAAATGGCTTCATAACAGGAAATACTATTCCTCCATCATGTAAAGCGATACTGATTCACTCATCTAGAGGAGTAAAACTAATATTTTAATTGTGTATAATGGTTCATTCCAGTTTTTTAAGGTAAATCTCATTATAAAATGCACTGTGACATCATAAATGGCTTCATAACAGGAAATACTATTCCTCCATCATGTAAAGCGATACTGATTCACTCATCTAGAGGAGTAAAACTAATATTTTAATTGTGTATAATGGTTCATTCCAGTTTTTAAGGTAAATCTCATTATAAAATGCACTGTGACATCATAAATGGCTTCATAACAGGAAATACTATTCCTCCATCATGTAAAGCGATACTGATTCACTCATCTAGAGGAGTAAGACTAATATTTTAATTGTGTATAATGGTTCATTCCAGTTTTTAAGGTAAATCTCATTATAAAATGCACTGTGACATCATAAATGGCTTCATAGCAGGAAATACTATTTCTCCATCATGTAAAGCGATACTGATTCACTCATCTAGAGGAGTAAAACTAATATTTTAATTGTGTATAATGGTTCATTCCAGTTTTTAAGGTAAATCTCATTATAAAATGCACTGTGACATCATAAATAGCTTCATAACAGGAAATACTATTCCTCCATCATGTAAAGCGATACTGATTCACTCATCTAGAGGAGTAAAACTAATATTTTAATTGTTTATAATGGTTCATTCCAGTTTTTAAGGTAAATCTCATAATAAAATGCACTGTGACATCATAAATGGCTTCATAACAGGAAATTCTATTCCTCCATCATGTAAAGCGATACTGATTCACTCATCTAGAGGAGTAAAACTAATATTTTAATTGTGTATAATGGTTCATTCCAGTTTTTAATGTAAATCTCATAATAAAATGCACTGTGACATCATAAATGGCTTCATAACAGGAAATACTATTCCTCCATCATGTAAAGCGATACTGATTCACTCATCTAGAGGAGTAAAACTAATATTTTAATTGTGTATAATGGTTCATTCCAGTTTTTAAGGTAAATCTCATTATAAAATGCACTGTGACATCATAAATGGCTTCATAACAGGAAATACTATTCCTCCATCATGTAAAGCGATAGTGATTCACTCATCTAGAGGAGTAAAACTAATATTTTAATTGTGTATAATGGTCCATTCCAGTTTTTAAGGTAAATCTCATTATAAAATGCACTGTGACATCATAAATGGCTTCATAACAGGAAATACTATTCCTCCGTTATGTAATGCGACACTGATTCACTCATCTAGAGGAGTAAAACTAATATTTTAATTGTGTATAATGGTTCATTCCAGTTTTTAATGTAAATCTCATTATAAAATGCACTGTGACATCATAAATGGCTTCATAACAGGAAATAATATTCCTCCGTTATGTAATGCGACACTGATTCACTCATCTAGAAGAGTAAAACTAATGTTTTAATTGTGTATAATGGTTCATTCCAGTTTTTAAGGTAAATCTCATTATAAAATGAACTGTGACATTATAAATGGCTTCATAACAGGAAATACTATTCCTCCGTTATGTAATGCGACACTGATTCACTCATCTAGAGGAGTAAAACTAATATTTTAATTGTGTATAATGGTTCATTCCAGTTTTTAAGGTAAATCTCATTATAAAATGCACTGTGACATCATAAATGGCTTCATAACAGGAAATACTATTCCTCCGTTATGTAATGCGACACTGATTCACTCATCTAGAGGAGTAAAACTAATATTTAATTGTGTATAATGGTTCATTCCAGTTTTTAAGGTAAATCTCATTATAAAATGCACTGTGACATCATAAATGGCTTCATGACAGGAAATACTATTCCTCCATCATGTAAAGCGATGCTGATTCACTCATCTAGAGGAGTAAAACTAATATTTTCATTGTGTATAATGGTTCATTCCAGTTTTTAAGGAAAATCTCATTATAAAATGCACTGTGACATCATAAATGGCTTCATAACAGGAAATACTATTCCTCCATCATGTAAAGCGATACTGATTCACTCATCTAGAGGAGTAAAACTAATATTTTAATTGTGTATAATGGTTCATTCCAGTTTTTAAGGTAAATCTCATTATAAAATGCACTGTGACATCATAAATGGCTTCATAACAGGAAATACTATTCCTCCATCATGTAAAGCGATACTGATTCACTCATCTAGAAGAGTAAAACTAATATTTTAATTGTGTATAATGGTTCGTTCCAGTTTTTAAGGTAAATCTCATTATAAAATGCACTGTGACATCATAAATGGCTTCATAACAGGAAATACTATTCCTCCATCATGTAAAGCGATACTGATTCACTCATCTAGAGGAGTAAAACTAATATTTTAATTGTGTATAATGGTTCATTCCAGTTTTTAAGGTAAATCTCATTATAAAATGCACTGTGACATCATAAATGGCTTCATAACAGGAAATACTATTCTTCCGTTATGTAATGCGACACTGATTCACTCATCTAGAGGAGTAAAACTAATATTTTAATTGTGTATAATGGTTCATTCCAGTTTTTAAGGTAAATCTCATAATAAAATGCACTGTGACATCATAAATGGCTTCATAACAGGAAATACTATTCCTCCATCATGTAAAGCGATACTGATTCACTCATCTAGAGGAGTAAAACTAATATTTTAATTGTGTATAATGGTTCATTCCAGTTTTTAAGGTAAATCTCATTATAAAATGCACTGTGACATCATAAATGGCTTCATAACAGGAAATACTATTCCTCCATCATGTAAAGCGATACTGATTCACTCATCTAGAGGAGTAAAACTAATATTTTAATTGTGTATAATGGTTCATTCCAGTTTTTAAGGTAAATCTCATAATAAAATGCACTGTGACATCATAAATGGCTTCATAACAGGAAATACTATTCCTCCATCATGTAAAGCGATACTGATTCACTCCTCTAAAGGAGTAAAACTAATATTTTAATTGTGTATAATGGTTCATTCCAGTTTTTAAGGTAAATCTCATTATAAAATGCACTGTGACATCATAAATGGCTTCATAACAGGAAATACTATTCCTCCATCATGTAAAGCGATACTGATTCACTCATCTAGAGGAGTAAAACTAATATTTTAATTGTGTATAATGGTTCATTCCAGTTTTTAAGGTAAATCTCATTATAAAATGCACTGTGACATCATAAATGGCTTCATAACAGGAAATACTATTCCTCCATCATGTAAAGCGATACTGATTCACTCATCTAGAGGAGTAAAACTAATATTTTAATTGTGTATAATGGTTCATTCCAGTTTTTAAGGTAAATCTCATAATAAAATGCACTGTGACATCATAAATGGCTTCATAACAGGAAATACTATTCCTCCATTATGTAAAGCGATACTGATTCACTCATCTAGAGGAGTAAAACTAATATTTTAATTGTGTATAATGGATCATTCCAGTTTTTAAGGTAAATCTCATTATAAAATGCACTGTGACATCATAAATAGCTTCATAACAGGAAATACTATTCCTCCATCATGTAAAGCGATACTGATTCACTCATCTAGAGGAGTAAAACTAATATTTAATTGTGTATAATGGTTCATTCCAGTTTTTAAGGTAAATCTCATTATAAAATGCACTGTGACATCATAAATGGCTTCATGACAGGAAATACTATTCCTCCATCATGTAAAGCGATGCTGATTCACTCATCTAGAGGAGTAAAACTAATATTTTCATTGTGTATAATGGTTCATTCCAGTTTTTAAGGTAAATCTCATAATAAAATGCACTGTGACATCATAAATGGCTTCATAACAGGAAATACTATTCCTCCATCATGTAAAGCGATACTGATTCACTCATCTAGAGGAGTAAAACTAATATTTTAATTGTGTATAATGGTTCATTCCAGTTTTTAAGGTAAATCTCATTATAAAATGCACTGTGACATCATAAATGGCTTCATAACAGGAAATACTATTCCTCCATCATGTAAAGCGATACTGATTCACTCATCTAGAGGAGTAAAACTAATATTTTAATTGTGTATAATGGTTCATTCCAGTTTTTAAGGTAAATCTCATTATAAAATGCACTGTGACATCATAAATGGCTTCATAACAGGAAATACTATTCCTCCATCATGTAAAGCGATACTGATTCACTCATCTAGAAGAGTAAAACTAATATTTTAATTGTGTATAATGGTTCGTTCCAGTTTTTAAGGTAAATCTCATTATAAAATGCACTGTGACATCATAAATGGCTTCATAACAGGAAATACTATTCCTCCATCATGTAAAGCGATACTGATTCACTCATCTAGAGGAGTAAAACTAATATTTTAATTGTGTATAATGGTTCATTCCAGTTTTTAAGGTAAATCTCATTATAAAATGCACTGTGACATCATAAATGGCTTCATAACAGGAAATACTATTCTTCCGTTATGTAATGCGACACTGATTCACTCATCTAGAGGAGTAAAACTAATATTTTAATTGTGTATAATGGTTCATTCCAGTTTTTAAGGTAAATCTCATAATAAAATGCACTGTGACATCATAAATGGCTTCATAACAGGAAATACTATTCCTCCATCATGTAAAGCGATACTGATTCACTCATCTAGAGGAGTAAAACTAATATTTTAATTGTGTATAATGGTTCATTCCAGTTTTTAAGGTAAATCTCATTATAAAATGCACTGTGACATCATAAATGGCTTCATAACAGGAAATACTATTCCTCCATCATGTAAAGCGATACTGATTCACTCATCTAGAGGAGTAAAACTAATATTTTAATTGTGTATAATGGTTCATTCCAGTTTTTAAGGTAAATCTCATAATAAAATGCACTGTGACATCATAAATGGCTTCATAACAGGAAATACTATTCCTCCATCATGTAAAGCGATACTGATTCACTCCTCTAGAGGAGTAAAACTAATATTTTAATTGTGTATAATGGTTCATTACAGTTTTTAAGGTAAATCTCATTATAAAATGCACTGTGACATCATAAATGGCTTCATAACAGGAAATACTATTCCTCCATCATGTAAAGCGATACTGATTCACTCATCTAGAGGAGTAAAACTAATATTTTAATTGTGTATAATGGTTCATTCCAGTTTTTAAGGTAAATCTCATTATAAAATGCACTGTGACATCATAAATGGCTTCATAACAGGAAATACTATTCCTCCATCATGTAAAGCGATACTGATTCACTCATCTAGAGGAGTAAAACTAATATTTTAATTGTGTATAATGGTTCATTCCAGTTTTTAAGGTAAATCTCATAATAAAATGCACTGTGACATCATAAATGGCTTCATAACAGGAAATACTATTCCTCCATTATGTAAAGCGATACTGATTCACTCATCTAGAGGAGTAAAACTAATATTTTAATTGTGTATAATGGATCATTCCAGTTTTTAAGGTAAATCTCATTATAAAATGCACTGTGACATCATAAATAGCTTCATAACAGGAAATACTATTCCTCCATCATGTAAAGCGATACTGATTCACTCATCTAGAGAAGTAAAACTAATATTTAATTGTGTATAATGGTTCATTCCAGTTTTTAAGGTAAATCTCATTATAAAATGCACTGTGACATCATAAATGGCTTCATGACAGGAAATACTATTCCTCCATCATGTAAAGCGATGCTGATTCACTCATCTAGAGGAGTAAAACTAATATTTTAATTGTGTATAATGGTTCATTCCAGTTTTTAAGGTAAATCTCATTATAAAATGCACTGTGACATCATAAATGGCTTCATAACAGGAAATACTATTCCTCCATCATGTAAAGCGATACTGATTCACTCATCTAGAGGAGTAAAACTAATATTTTAATTGTGTATAATGGTTCATTCCAGTTTTTAAGGTAAATCTCATTATAAAATGCACTGTGACATCATAAATGGCTTCATAACAGGAAATACTATTCCTCCATCATGTAAAGCGATACTGATTCACTCATCTAGAGGAGTAAAACTAATATTTTAATTGTGTATAATGGTTCATTCCAGTTTTTAAGGTAAATCTCATTATAAAATGAACTGTGACATCATAAATGGCTTCATAACAGGAAATACTATTCCTCCATCATGTAAAGCGATACTGATTCACTCATCTAGAGGAGTAAAACTAATATTTTAATTGTGTATAATGGTTCATTCCAGTTTTTAAGGTAAATCTCATTATAAAATGCACTGTGACATCATAAATGGCTTCATAACAGGAAATACTATTCCTCCATCATGTAAAGCGATACTGATTCACTCATCTAGAAGAGTAAAACTAATATTTTAATTGTGTATAATGGTTCGTTCCAGTTTTTAAGGTAAATCTCATTATAAAATGCACTGTGACATCATAAATGGCTTCATAACAGGAAATACTATTCCTCCATCATGTAAAGCGATACTGATTCACTCATCTAGAGGAGTAAAACTAATATTTTAATTGTGTATAATGGTTCATTCCAGTTTTTAAGGTAAATCTCATTATAAAATGCACTGTGACATCATAAATGGCTTCATAACAGGAAATACTATTCTTCCGTTATGTAATGCGACACTGATTCACTCATCTAGAGGAGTAAAACTAATATTTTAATTGTGTATAATGGTTCATTCCAGTTTTTAAGGTAAATCTCATAATAAAATGCACTGTGACATCATAAATGGCTTCATAACAGGAAATACTATTCCTCCATCATGTAAAGCGATACTGATTCACTCATCTAGAGGAGTAAAACTAATATTTTAATTGTGTATAATGGTTCATTCCAGTTTTTAAGGTAAATCTCATTATAAAATGCACTGTGACATCATAAATGGCTTCATAACAGGAAATACTATTCCTCCATCATGTAAAGCGATACTGATTCACTCATCTAGAGGAGTAAAACTAATATTTTAATTGTGTATAATGGTTCATTCCAGTTTTTAAGGTAAATCTCATAATAAAATGCACTGTGACATCATAAATGGCTTCATAACAGGAAATACTATTCCTCCATCATGTAAAGCGATACTGATTCACTCCTCTAGAGGAGTAAAACTAATATTTTAATTGTGTATAATGGTTCATTCCAGTTTTTAAGGTAAATCTCATTATAAAATGCACTGTGACATCATAAATGGCTTCATAACAGGAAATACTATTCCTCCATCATGTAAAGCGATACTGATTCACTCATCTAGAGGAGTAAAACTAATATTTTAATTGTGTATAATGGTTCATTCCAGTTTTTAAGGTAAATCTCATTATAAAATGCACTGTGACATCATAAATGGCTTCATAACAGGAAATACTATTCCTCCATCATGTAAAGCGATACTGATTCACTCATCTAGAGGAGTAAAACTAATATTTTAATTGTGTATAATGGTTCATTCCAGTTTTTAAGGTAAATCTCATAATAAAATGCACTGTGACATCATAAATGGCTTCATAACAGGAAATACTATTCCTCCATTATGTAAAGCGATACTGATTCACTCATCTAGAGGAGTAAAACTAATATTTTAATTGTGTATAATGGATCATTCCAGTTTTTAAGGTAAATCTCATTATAAAATGCACTGTGACATCATAAATAGCTTCATAACAGGAAATACTATTCCTCCATCATGTAAAGCGATACTGATTCACTCATCTAGAGGAGTAAAACTAATATTTAATTGTGTATAATGGTTCATTCCAGTTTTTAAGGTAAATCTCATTATAAAATGCACTGTGACATCATAAATGGCTTCATGACAGGAAATACTATTCCTCCATCATGTAAAGCGATGCTGATTCACTCATCTAGAGGAGTAAAACTAATATTTTAATTGTGTATAATGGTTCATTCCAGTTTTTAAGGTAAATCTCATAATAAAATGCACTGTGACATCATAAATGGCTTCATAACAGGAAATACTATTCCTCCATCATGTAAAGCGATACTGATTCACTCATCTAGAGGAGTAAAACTAATATTTTAATTGTGTATAATGGTTCATTCCAGTTTTTAAGGTAAATCTCATTATAAAATGCACTGTGACATCATAAATGGCTTCATAACAGGAAATACTATTCCTCCATCATGTAAAGCGATACTGATTCACTCATCTAGAGGAGTAAAACTAATATTTTAATTGTGTATAATGGTTCATTCCAGTTTTTAAGGTAAATCTCATTATAAAATGCACTGTGACATCATAAATGGCTTCATAACAGGAAATACTATTCCTCCATCATGTAAAGCGATACTGATTCACTCATCTAGAAGAGTAAAACTAATATTTTAATTGTGTATAATGGTTCGTTCCAGTTTTTAAGGTAAATCTCATTATAAAATGCACTGTGACATCATAAATGGCTTCATAACAGGAAATACTATTCCTCCATCATGTAAAGCGATACTGATTCACTCATCTAGAGGAGTAAAACTAATATTTTAATTGTGTATAATGGTTCATTCCAGTTTTTAAGGTAAATCTCATTATAAAATGCACTGTGACATCATAAATGGCTTCATAACAGGAAATACTATTCCTCCATCATGTAAAGCGATACTGATTCACTCATCTAGAGGAGTAAAACTAATATTTTAATTGTGTATAATGGTTCATTCCAGTTTTTAAGGTAAATCTCATTATAAAATGCACTGTGACATCATAAATGGCTTCATAACAGGAAATACTATTCCTCCATCATGTAAAGCGATACTGATTCACTCATCTAGAGGAGTAAAACTAATATTTTAATTGTGTATAATGGTTCATTCCAGTTTTTAAGGTAAATCTCATTATAAAATGCACTGTGACATCATAAATGGCTTCATAACAGGAAATACTATTCCTCCATCATGTAAAGCGATACTGATTCACTCATCTAGAGGAGTAAAACTAATATTTTAATTGTGTATAATGGTTCATTCCAGTTTTTAAGGTAAATCTAATTATAAAATGCACTGTGACATCATAAATGGCTTCATAACAGGAAATACTATTCCTCCATCATGTAAAGCGATACTGATTCACTCATCTAGAGGAGTAAAACTAATATTTTAATTGTTTATAATGGTTCATTCCAGTTTTTAAGGTAAATCTCATTATAAAATGCACTGTGACATCATAAATGGCTTCATAACAGGAAAGACTATTCCTCCATCATGTAAAGCGATACTGATTCACTCATCTAGAGGAGTAAAACTAATATTTTAATTGTGTATAATGGTTCATTCCAGTTTTTAAGGTAAATCTCATTATAAAATGCACTGTGACATCATAAATGGCTTCATAACAGGAAATACTATTCCTCCATCATGTAAAGCGATACTGATTCACTCATCTAGAGGAGTAAAACTAATATTTTAATTGTGTATAATGGTTCATTCCAGTTTTTTAAGGTAAATCTCATTATAAAATGCACTGTGACATCATAAATGGCTTCATAACAGGAAATACTATTCCTCCATCATGTAAAGCGATACTGATTCACTCATCTAGAGGAGTAAAACTAATATTTTAATTGTGTATAATGGTTCATTCCAGTTTTTAAGGTAAATCTCATTATAAAATGCACTGTGACATCATAAATGGCTTCATAACAGGAAATACTATTCCTCCATCATGTAAAGCGATACTGATTCACTCATCTAGAGGAGTAAGACTAATATTTTAATTGTGTATAATGGTTCATTCCAGTTTTTAAGGTAAATCTCATTATAAAATGCACTGTGACATCATAAATGGCTTCATAGCAGGAAATACTATTTCTCCATCATGTAAAGCGATACTGATTCACTCATCTAGAGGAGTAAAACTAATATTTTAATTGTGTATAATGGTTCATTCCAGTTTTTAAGGTAAATCTCATTATAAAATGCACTGTGACATCATAAATAGCTTCATAACAGGAAATACTATTCCTCCATCATGTAAAGCGATACTGATTCACTCATCTAGAGGAGTAAAACTAATATTTTAATTGTTTATAATGGTTCATTCCAGTTTTTAAGGTAAATCTCATAATAAAATGCACTGTGACATCATAAATGGCTTCATAACAGGAAATTCTATTCCTCCATCATGTAAAGCGATACTGATTCACTCATCTAGAGGAGTAAAACTAATATTTTAATTGTGTATAATGGTTCATTCCAGTTTTTAATGTAAATCTCATAATAAAATGCACTGTGACATCATAAATGGCTTCATAACAGGAAATACTATTCCTCCATCATGTAAAGCGATACTGATTCACTCATCTAGAGGAGTAAAACTAATATTTTAATTGTGTATAATGGTTCATTCCAGTTTTTAAGGTAAATCTCATTATAAAATGCACTGTGACATCATAAATGGCTTCATAACAGGAAATACTATTCCTCCATCATGTAAAGCGATAGTGATTCACTCATCTAGAGGAGTAAAACAAATATTTTAATTGTGTATAATGGTTCATTCCAGTTTTTAAGGTAAATCTCATAATAAAATGCACTGTGACATCATAAATGGCTTCATAACAGGAAATACTATTCTTCCATCATGTAAAGCGATACTGATTCACTCATCTAGAGGAGTAAAACTAATATTTTAATTGTGTATAATGGTTCATTCCAGTTTTTAAGGTAAATCTCATAATAAAATGCACTGTGACATCATAAATGGCTTCATAACAGGAAATACTATTCCTCCATCATGTAAAGGGATACTGATTCACTCATCTACAGGAGTAAAACTAATATTTTAATTGTGTATAATGGTTCATTCCAGATTTTAAAGTAAATCTCATAATAAAATGCACTGTGACATCATAAATGGCTTCATAACAGGAAATAATATTCCTCCGTTATGTAATGCGTCACTGACTCACTCATCTAGAGGAGTAAAACTAATATTTTAATTGTGTATAATGGTTCATTCCAGTTTTCAATGTAAATCTTATAATAAAATGCACTGTGACATCATACATGGCTTCATAACAGGAAATACTATTCCTCCGTTATGTAATGCGACACGGATTCACTAATCTAGAAGAGTAAAACTAATATTTTAATTGTGTATAATGGTTCATTCCAGTTTTTAAGGTAAATCTCATAATTAAATGCACTGTGACATCATAAATGGCTTCATAACAGGAAATACTATTCCTCCATCATGTAAAGCGATACTGATTCACTCATCTAGAGGAGTAAAACTAATATTTTAATTGTGTATAATGGTTCATTCCAGTTTTTAAGGTAAATCTCATTATAAAATGCACTGTGACATCATAAATGGCTTCATAACAGGAAATACTATTCCTCCATCATGTAAAGCGATACTGATTCACTCATCTAGAGGAGTAAAAGTAATATTTTAATTGTGTATAATGGTTCATTCCAGTTTTTAAGGTAAATCTCATAATAAAATGCACTGTGACATCATAAATGGCTTTATAATAGGAAATACTATTCCTCCATCATGTAAAGCGATACTGATTCACTCATCTAGAGGAGTAAAACTAATATTTTAATTGTGTATAATGGTTCATTCCAGTTTTTAAGGTAAATCTCATTATAAAATGCACTGTGACATCATAAATGGCTTCATAACAGGAAATACTATTCCTCCATTATGTAATGAGACACTGATTCACTCATCTAGAGGAGTAAAACTAATATTTTAATTGTGTATAATGGTTCATTCCAGTTTTTAAGGTAAATCTCATAATAAAATGCACTGTGACATCATAAATGGCTTCATAACAGGAAATACTATTCCTCCATCATGTAAAGCGATACTGATTCACTCATCTAGAGGAGTAAAACTAATATTTTAATTGTGTATAATGGTTCATTCCAGTTTTTAAGGTAAATCTCATAATAAAATGCACTGTGACATCATAAATGGCTTCATAACAGGAAATACTATTCCTCCATCATGTAAAGGGATACTGATTCACTCATCTAGAGGAGTAAAACTAATATTTTAATTGTGTATAATGGTTCATTCCAGTTTTTAAAGTAAATCTCATTATAAAATGCACTGTGACATCATAAATGGCTTCATAACAGGAAATACTATTCCTCCATCATGTACAGCGATACTGATTCACTCATCTAGAGGATTAAAACTAATATTTTAATTGTGTATAATGGTTCATTCCAGTTTTTAAGGTAAATCTCATAATAAAATGCACTGTGACATCATAAATGGCTTCATAACAGGAAATACTATTCCTCCATCATGTAAAGCGATACTGATTCACTCATCTAGAGGAGTAAAACTAATATTTTAATTGTGTATAATGGTTCATTCCAGTTTTTCAGGTAAATCTCATAATAAAATGCACTGTGACATCATAAATGGCTTCATAACAGGAAATACTATTCCTCCATCATGTAAAGCGATACTGATTCACTCATCTAGAGGAGTAAAACTAATATTTTAATTGTGTATAATGGTTCATTCCAGTTTTTAAGGTAAATCTCATAATAAAATGCACTGTGACATCATAAATGGCTTCATAACAGGAAATAATATTCCTCCGTTATGTAATGCGTCACTGACTCACTCATCTAGAGGAGTAAAACTAATATTTTCATTGTGTATAATGGTTCATTCCAGTTTTCAATGTAAATCTCATAATAAAAGGCACTGTGACATCATACATGGCTTCATAACAGGAAATACTATTCCTCCGTTATGTAATGCGACACTGATTCACTCATCTAGAGGAGTAAAACTAATATTTTAATTGTGTATAATGGTTCATTCCAGTTTTTAAGGTAAATCTCATAATAAAATGCACGGTGACATCATAAATGTCTTCATAACAGGAAATACTATTCCTCCATCATGTAAAGCGATACTGATTCACTCATCTAGAGGAGTAAAACTAATATTTTAATTGTGTATAATGGTTCATTCCAGTTTTTAATGCAAATCTCATTATAAAATGCACTGTGACATCATAAATGGCTTCATAACAGGAAATAATATTCCTCCGTTATGTAATGCGACACTGATTCACTCATCTAGAAGAGTAAAACTAATATTTTAATTGAGTATAATGGTTCATTCCAGTTTTTAAGGTAAATCTCATTATAAAATGCACTGTGACATCATAAATGGCTTCATAACAGGAAATACTATTCCTCCATCATGTACAGCGATACTGATTCACTCATCTAGAGGATTAAACTTATATTTTAATTGTGTATGATAGTTCATTCCAATTGTTAAGGTAAATCTCATAATAAAATGCACTGTGACATCATAAATGGCTTCATAACAGGAAATACTATTCCTCCATCATGTAAAGCGATACTGTTTCACTCATCTAGAGGAGTAAAACTAATATTTTAATTGTGTATAATGGTTCATTCCAGTTTTTCAGGTAAATCTCATAATAAAATGCACTGTGACATCATAAATGGCTTCATAACAGGAAATACTATTCCTCCATCATGTAAAGCGATAATGTTTCACTCATCTAGAGGAGTAAAACTAATATTTTAATTGTGTATAATGGTTCATTCCAGTTTTTCAGTTAAATCTAATAATAAAATGCACTGTGACATCATAAATGGCTTCATAACAGGAAATACTATTCCTCCATCATGTAAAGCGATACTGATTCACGCATCTAGAGGAGTAAAACTAATATTTTAATTGTGTATAATGGTTCATTCCAGTTTTTAAGGTAAATCTATAATAATAAAATGTACTGTGACATCATAAATGTCTTCATAACAGGTAATACTATTCCTCCATCATGTAAAGCGATACTGATTCACTAATCTAGAGGAGTAAAACTAATATTTTAATTGTGTATAATGGTTCATTCCAGTTTTTAAGGTAAATCTCATTATAAAATGCACTGTGACATCATAAATGGCTTCATAACAGGAAATACTATTCCTCCGTTATGTAATGCGACACTGATTCACTCATCTAGAGGAGTAAAACTAATATTTTAATTGTGTATAATGGTTCATTCCAGTTTTTAAGGTAAATCTCATTATAAAATGCACTGTGACATCATAAATGGCTTCATAACAGGAAATACTATTCCTCCGTTATGTAATGCGACACTGATTCACTCATCTAGAGGAGTAAAACTAATATTTTAATTGTGTATAATGGTTCATTCCAGTTTTTAAGGTAAATCTCATAATAAAATGCACTGTGACATCATAAATGGCTTCATAACAGGAAATACTATTCCTCCATCATGTAAAGCGATACTGATTCACTCATCTAGAGGAGTAAAACTAATATTTTAATTGTGTATAATGGTTCATTCCAGTTTTACAGGTAAATCTCATTATAAAATGCACTGTGACATCATAAATGGCTTCATAACAGGAAATACTATTCCTCCGTTATGTAATGCGACACTGATTCACTCATCTAGAGGAGTAAAACTAATATTTTAATTGTGTATAATGGTTCATTCCAGTTTTTAAGGCAAATCTCATTATAAAATGCACTGTGACATCATAAATGGCTTCATAACAGGAAATAATATTCCTCCGTTATGTAATGCGTCACTGATTCACTCATCTAGAGGAGTAAAACTAATATTTTAATTGTGTATAATGGTTCATTCCAGTTCTCAATGTAAATCTCATAATAAAATGCACTGTGACATCATACATGGCTTCATAACAGGAAATACTATTCCTCCGTTATGTAATGCGACACGGATTCACTAATCTAGAGGAATAAAACTAATATTTTAATTGTGTATAATGGTTCATTCCAGTTTTTACGGTAAATCTCATTATAAAATGCACTGTGACATCATAAATGTCTTCATAACAGGAAATACTATTCCTCCATCATGTAAAGCGATACTGATTCACTCATCTAGAGGAGTAAAACTAATATTTTAATTGTGTATAATGGTTCATTCCAGTTTTTAATGCAAATCTCATTATAAAATGCACTGTGACATCATAAATGGCTTCATAACAGGAAATAATATTCCTCCGTTATGTAATGCGACACTGATTCACTCATCTAGAAGAGTAAAACTAATATTTTAATTGAGTATAATGGTTCATTCCAGTTTTTAAGGTAAATCTCATTATAAAATGCACTGTGACATCATAAATGGCTTCATAACAGGAAATACTATTCCTCCATCATGTACAGCGATACTGATTCACTCATCTAGAGGATTAAACTAATATTTTGATTGTGTATAATAGTTCATTCCAGTTTTTAAGGTAAATCTCATAATAAAATGCACTGTGACATCATAAATGGCTTCATAACAGGAAATACTATTCCTCCATCATGTAAAGCGATACTGTTTCACTCATCTAGAGGAGTAAAACTAATATTTTAATTGTGTATAATGGTTCATTCCAGTTTTTCAGGTAAATCTCATAATAAAATGCACTGTGACATCATAAATGGCTTCATAACAGGAAATACTATTCCTCCATCATGTAAAGCGATACTGATTCACTCATCTAGAGGAGTAAAACTAATATTTTAATTGTGTATAATGGTTCATTCCAGTTTTCAAGGTAAATCTCATAATAAAATGCACTGTGACATCATAAATGGCTTCATAACAGGAAATACTCTTCCTCCATCATGTAAAGCGATACTGATTCACTCATCTAGAGGAGTAAAACTAATATTTTAATTGTGTATAATGGTTCATTCCAGTTTTTAAGGTAAATCTCATTATAAAATGCACTGTGACATCATAAATGGCTTCATAACAGGAAATACTATTCCTCCGTTATGTAATGCGACACTGATTCACTCATCTAGAGGAGTAAAACTAATATTTTAATTGTGTATAATGGTTCATTCCAGTTTTTAAGGTAAATCTCATTATAAAATGCACTGTGACATCATAAATGGCTTCATAACAGGAAATACTATTCCTCCGTTATGTAATGCGACACTGATTCACTCATCTAGAAGAGTAAAACTAATATTTTAATTGAGTATAATGGTTCATTCCAGTTTTTAAGGTAAATCTCATTATAAAATGCACTGTGACATCATAAATGGCTTCATAACAGGAAATACTATTCCTCCATCATGTACAGCGATACTGATTCACTCATCTAGAGGATTAAACTAATATTTTAATTGTGTATAATGGTTCATTCCAGTTTTTAAGGTAAATCTCATAATAAAATGCACTGTGACATCATAAATGGCTTCATAACAGGAAATACTATTCCTCCATCATGTAAAGCGATACTGTTTCACTCATCTAGAGGAGTAAAACTAATATTTTAATTGTGTATAATGGTTCATTCCAGTTTTACAGGTAAATCTCATTATAAAATGCACTGTGACATCATAAATGGCTTCATAACAGGAAATACTATTCCTCCGTTATTTAATGCGACACTGATTCACTCATCTAGAGGAGTAAAACTAATATTTTAATTGTGTATAATGGTTCATTCCAGTTTTTAAGGTAAATCTCATTATAAAATGCACTGTGACATCATAAATGGCTTCATAACAGGAAATAATATTCCTCCGTTATGTAATGCGTCACTGATTCACTCATCTAGAGGAGTAAAACTAATATTTTAATTGTGTATAATGGTTCATTCCAGTTCTCAATGTAAATCTCATAATAAAATGCACTGTGACATCATACATGGCTTCATAACAGGAAATACTATTCCTCCGTTATGTAATGCGACACGGATTCTCTAATCTAGAGGAGTAAAACTAATATTTTAATTGTGTATAATGGTTCATTCCAGTTTTTACGGTAAATCTCATTATAAAATGCACTGTGACATCATAAATGTTTTCATAACAGGAAATACTATTCCTCCGTTATGTAATGCGACACTGATTCACTCATCTAGCGGAGTAAAACTAATATTTTAATTGTGTATAATGGTTCATTCCAGTTTTTTAGGTAAATCTCATAATAAAATGCACTGTGACATCATAAATGGCTTCATAACAGGAAATACTATTCCTCCATCATGTAAAGCGATACTGATTCACTCATCTAGAGGAGTAAAACTAATATTTTAATTGTGTATAATGGTTCATTCCAGTTTTTAATGTAAATCTCATTATAAAATGAACTGTGACATCATAAATGGCTTCATAACAGGAATTAATATTCCTCCGTAATGTAATGCGACACTGATTCACTCATCTAGAAGAGTAAAACTAATATTTTAATTGAGTATAATGGTTCATTCCAGTTTTTAAGGTAAATCTCATTATAAAATGCACTGTGACATCATAAATGGCTTCATAACAGGAAATACTATTCCTCCGTTATGTAATGCGACACTGATTCACTCATCTAGAGGAGTAAAACTAATATTTTAATAGTTTATAATGGTTCATTCCAGTTTTTCAGGTAAATCTCATTATAAAATGCACTGTGACATCATAAATGGCTTCATAACAGGAAATACTATTCCTCCATCATGTAAAGCGATACTGATTCACTCATCTAGAGGAGTAAAACTAATATTTTAATTGTGTATAATGGTTCATTCCAGTTTTTAAGGTAAATCTCATTATAAAATGCACTGTGACATCATAAATGGCTTCATAACTGGAAATACTATTCCTCCGTTATGTAATGCGACACTGATTCACTCATCTAGAGGAGTAAAACTAATATTTTAATTGTGTATAATGGTTCATTCCAGTTTTTAAGGTAAATCTCATAATAAAATGCACTGTGACATCATAAATGGCTTCATAACAGGAAATACTATTCCTCCATCATGTAAAGCGATACTGATTCACTCATCTAGAGGAGTAAAACTAATATTTTAATTGTGTATAATGGTTCATTCCAGTTTTTCAGGTAAATCTCATAATAAAATGCACTGTGACATCATAAATGGCTTCATAACAGGAAATACTATTCCTCCATCATGTAAAGCGATACTGATTCACTCATCTAGAGGAGTAAAACTAATATTTTAATTGTGTATAATGGTTCATTCCAGTTTTTAAGGTAAATCTCATAATAAAATGCACTGTGACATCATAAATGGCTTCATAACAGGAAATAATATTCCTCCGTTATGTAATGCGTCACTGACTCACTCATCTAGAGGAGTAAAACTAATATTTTCATTGTGTATAATGGTTCATTCCAGTTTTCAATGTAAATCTCATAATAAAAGGCACTGTGACATCATACATGGCTTCATAACAGGAAATACTATTCCTCCGTTATGTAATGCGACACTGATTCACTCATCTAGAGGAGTAAAACTAATATTTTAATTGTGTATAATGGTTCATTCCAGTTTTTAAGGTAAATCTCATAATAAAATGCACGGTGACATCATAAATGTCTTCATAACAGGAAATACTATTCCTCCATCATGTAAAGCGATACTGATTCACTCATCTAGAGGAGTAAAACTAATATTTTAATTGTGTATAATGGTTCATTCCAGTTTTTAATGCAAATCTCATTATAAAATGCACTGTGACATCATAAATGGCTTCATAACAGGAAATAATATTCCTCCGTTATGTAATGCGACACTGATTCACTCATCTAGAAGAGTAAAACTAATATTTTAATTGAGTATAATGGTTCATTCCAGTTTTTAAGGTAAATCTCATTATAAAATGCACTGTGACATCATAAATGGCTTCATAACAGGAAATACTATTCCTCCATCATGTACAGCGATACTGATTCACTCATCTAGAGGATTAAACTTATATTTTAATTGTGTATGATAGTTCATTCCAATTGTTAAGGTAAATCTCATAATAAAATGCACTGTGACATCATAAATGGCTTCATAACAGGAAATACTATTCCTCCATCATGTAAAGCGATACTGTTTCACTCATCTAGAGGAGTAAAACTAATATTTTAATTGTGTATAATGGTTCATTCCAGTTTTTCAGGTAAATCTCATAATAAAATGCACTGTGACATCATAAATGGCTTCATAACAGGAAATACTATTCCTCCATCATGTAAAGCGATAATGTTTCACTCATCTAGAGGAGTAAAACTAATATTTTAATTGTGTATAATGGTTCATTCCAGTTTTTCAGTTAAATCTAATAATAAAATGCACTGTGACATCATAAATGGCTTCATAACAGGAAATACTATTCCTCCATCATGTAAAGCGATACTGATTCACGCATCTAGAGGAGTAAAACTAATATTTTAATTGTGTATAATGGTTCATTCCAGTTTTTAAGGTAAATCTATAATAATAAAATGTACTGTGACATCATAAATGTCTTCATAACAGGTAATACTATTCCTCCATCATGTAAAGCGATACTGATTCACTAATCTAGAGGAGTAAAACTAATATTTTAATTGTGTATAATGGTTCATTCCAGTTTTTAAGGTAAATCTCATTATAAAATGCACTGTGACATCATAAATGGCTTCATAACAGGAAATACTATTCCTCCGTTATGTAATGCGACACTGATTCACTCATCTAGAGGAGTAAAACTAATATTTTAATTGTGTATAATGGTTCATTCCAGTTTTTAAGGTAAATCTCATTATAAAATGCACTGTGACATCATAAATGGCTTCATAACAGGAAATACTATTCCTCCGTTATGTAATGCGACACTGATTCACTCATCTAGAGGAGTAAAACTAATATTTTAATTGTGTATAATGGTTCATTCCAGTTTTTAAGGTAAATCTCATAATAAAATGCACTGTGACATCATAAATGGCTTCATAACAGGAAATACTATTCCTCCATCATGTAAAGCGATACTGATTCACTCATCTAGAGGAGTAAAACTAATATTTTAATTGTGTATAATGGTTCATTCCAGTTTTACAGGTAAATCTCATTATAAAATGCACTGTGACATCATAAATGGCTTCATAACAGGAAATACTATTCCTCCGTTATGTAATGCGACACTGATTCACTCATCTAGAGGAGTAAAACTAATATTTTAATTGTGTATAATGGTTCATTCCAGTTTTTAAGGCAAATCTCATTATAAAATGCACTGTGACATCATAAATGGCTTCATAACAGGAAATAATATTCCTCCGTTATGTAATGCGTCACTGATTCACTCATCTAGAGGAGTAAAACTAATATTTTAATTGTGTATAATGGTTCATTCCAGTTCTCAATGTAAATCTCATAATAAAATGCACTGTGACATCATACATGGCTTCATAACAGGAAATACTATTCCTCCGTTATGTAATGCGACACGGATTCACTAATCTAGAGGAATAAAACTAATATTTTAATTGTGTATAATGGTTCATTCCAGTTTTTACGGTAAATCTCATTATAAAATGCACTGTGACATCATAAATGTCTTCATAACAGGAAATACTATTCCTCCATCATGTAAAGCGATACTGATTCACTCATCTAGAGGAGTAAAACTAATATTTTAATTGTGTATAATGGTTCATTCCAGTTTTTAATGCAAATCTCATTATAAAATGCACTGTGACATCATAAATGGCTTCATAACAGGAAATAATATTCCTCCGTTATGTAATGCGACACTGATTCACTCATCTAGAAGAGTAAAACTAATATTTTAATTGAGTATAATGGTTCATTCCAGTTTTTAAGGTAAATCTCATTATAAAATGCACTGTGACATCATAAATGGCTTCATAACAGGAAATACTATTCCTCCATCATGTACAGCGATACTGATTCACTCATCTAGAGGATTAAACTAATATTTTGATTGTGTATAATAGTTCATTCCAGTTTTTAAGGTAAATCTCATAATAAAATGCACTGTGACATCATAAATGGCTTCATAACAGGAAATACTATTCCTCCATCATGTAAAGCGATACTGTTTCACTCATCTAGAGGAGTAAAACTAATATTTTAATTGTGTATAATGGTTCATTCCAGTTTTTCAGGTAAATCTCATAATAAAATGCACTGTGACATCATAAATGGCTTCATAACAGGAAATACTATTCCTCCATCATGTAAAGCGATACTGATTCACTCATCTAGAGGAGTAAAACTAATATTTTAATTGTGTATAATGGTTCATTCCAGTTTTCAAGGTAAATCTCATAATAAAATGCACTGTGACATCATAAATGGCTTCATAACAGGAAATACTCTTCCTCCATCATGTAAAGCGATACTGATTCACTCATCTAGAGGAGTAAAACTAATATTTTAATTGTGTATAATGGTTCATTCCAGTTTTTAAGGTAAATCTCATTATAAAATGCACTGTGACATCATAAATGGCTTCATAACAGGAAATACTATTCCTCCGTTATGTAATGCGACACTGATTCACTCATCTAGAGGAGTAAAACTAATATTTTAATTGTGTATAATGGTTCATTCCAGTTTTTAAGGTAAATCTCATTATAAAATGCACTGTGACATCATAAATGGCTTCATAACAGGAAATACTATTCCTCCGTTATGTAATGCGACACTGATTCACTCATCTAGAAGAGTAAAACTAATATTTTAATTGAGTATAATGGTTCATTCCAGTTTTTAAGGTAAATCTCATTATAAAATGCACTGTGACATCATAAATGGCTTCATAACAGGAAATACTATTCCTCCATCATGTACAGCGATACTGATTCACTCATCTAGAGGATTAAACTAATATTTTAATTGTGTATAATGGTTCATTCCAGTTTTTAAGGTAAATCTCATAATAAAATGCACTGTGACATCATAAATGGCTTCATAACAGGAAATACTATTCCTCCATCATGTAAAGCGATACTGTTTCACTCATCTAGAGGAGTAAAACTAATATTTTAATTGTGTATAATGGTTCATTCCAGTTTTACAGGTAAATCTCATTATAAAATGCACTGTGACATCATAAATGGCTTCATAACAGGAAATACTATTCCTCCGTTATTTAATGCGACACTGATTCACTCATCTAGAGGAGTAAAACTAATATTTTAATTGTGTATAATGGTTCATTCCAGTTTTTAAGGTAAATCTCATTATAAAATGCACTGTGACATCATAAATGGCTTCATAACAGGAAATAATATTCCTCCGTTATGTAATGCGTCACTGATTCACTCATCTAGAGGAGTAAAACTAATATTTTAATTGTGTATAATGGTTCATTCCAGTTCTCAATGTAAATCTCATAATAAAATGCACTGTGACATCATACATGGCTTCATAACAGGAAATACTATTCCTCCGTTATGTAATGCGACACGGATTCTCTAATCTAGAGGAGTAAAACTAATATTTTAATTGTGTATAATGGTTCATTCCAGTTTTTACGGTAAATCTCATTATAAAATGCACTGTGACATCATAAATGTTTTCATAACAGGAAATACTATTCCTCCGTTATGTAATGCGACACTGATTCACTCATCTAGCGGAGTAAAACTAATATTTTAATTGTGTATAATGGTTCATTCCAGTTTTTTAGGTAAATCTCATAATAAAATGCACTGTGACATCATAAATGGCTTCATAACAGGAAATACTATTCCTCCATCATGTAAAGCGATACTGATTCACTCATCTAGAGGAGTAAAACTAATATTTTAATTGTGTATAATGGTTCATTCCAGTTTTTAATGTAAATCTCATTATAAAATGAACTGTGACATCATAAATGGCTTCATAACAGGAATTAATATTCCTCCGTAATGTAATGCGACACTGATTCACTCATCTAGAAGAGTAAAACTAATATTTTAATTGAGTATAATGGTTCATTCCAGTTTTTAAGGTAAATCTCATTATAAAATGCACTGTGACATCATAAATGGCTTCATAACAGGAAATACTATTCCTCCGTTATGTAATGCGACACTGATTCACTCATCTAGAGGAGTAAAACTAATATTTTAATAGTTTATAATGGTTCATTCCAGTTTTTCAGGTAAATCTCATTATAAAATGCACTGTGACATCATAAATGGCTTCATAACAGGAAATACTATTCCTCCATCATGTAAAGCGATACTGATTCACTCATCTAGAGGAGTAAAACTAATATTTTAATTGTGTATAATGGTTCATTCCAGTTTTTAAGGTAAATCTCATTATAAAATGCACTGTGACATCATAAATGGCTTCATAACTGGAAATACTATTCCTCCGTTATGTAATGCGACACTGATTCACTCATCTAGAGGAGTAAAACTAATATTTTAATTGTGTATAATGGTTCATTCCAGTTTTTAAGGTAAATCTCATTATAAAATGCACTGTGACATCATAAATGGCTTCATAACAGGAAATACTATTCCTCCGTTATGTAATGCGACACTGATTCACTCATCTAGAGGAGTAAAACTAATATTTTAATTGTGTATAATGGTTCATTCCAGTTTTTAAGGTAAATCTCATTATAAAATGCACTGTGACATCATAAATGGCTTCATAACAGGAAATACTATTCCTCCATCATGTAAAGTGATACTGATTCACTAATCTAGAGGAGTAAAACTAATATTTTAATTGTGTATAATGGTTCATTCCAGTTTTTAAGGTAAATCTCATTATAAAATGCACTGTGACATCATAAATGGCTTCATAACAGGAAATACTATTCCTCCGTTATGTAATGCGACACTGATTCACTCATCTAGAGGAGTAAAACTAATATTTTAATTGTGTATAATGGTTCATTCCAGTTTTTAAGGTAAATCTCATTATAAAATGCACTGTGACATCATAAATGGCTTCATAACAGGAAATACTATTCCTCCGTTATGTAATGCGACACTGATTCACTCATCTAGAGGAGTAAAACTAATATTTTAATTGTGTATAATGGTTCATTCCAGTTTTTAAGGTAAATCTCATAATAAAATGCACTGTGACATCATAAATGGCTTCATAACAGGAAATACTATTCCTCCATCATGTAAAGCGATACTGATTCACTCATCTAGAGGAGTAAAACTAATATTTTAATTGTGTATAATGGTTCATTCCAGTTTTACAGGTAAATCTCATTATAAAATGCACTGTGACATCATAAATGGTTTCATAACAGTAAATACTATTCCTCCGTTATGTAATGCGACACTGATTCACTCATCTAGAGGAGTAAAACTAATATTTTAATTGTGTATAATGGTTCATTCCAGTTTTTTAGGTAAATCTCATAATAAAATGCACTGTGACATCATAAATGGCTTCATAACAGGAAATACTATTCCTCCATCATGTAAAGCGATACTGATTCACTCATCTAGAGGAGTAAAACTAATATTTTAATTGTGTATAATGGTTCATTCCAGTTTTTAATGTAAATCTCATTATAAAATGCACTGTGACATCATAAATGGCTTCATAACAGGAAATAATATTCCTCCGTTATGTAATGCGACACTGATTCACTCATCTAGAAGAGTAAAACTAATCTTTTAATTGAGTATAATGGTTCATTCCAGTTTTTAAGGTAAATCTCATTATAAAATGCACTGTGACATCATAAATGGCTTCATAACAGGAAATACTATTCCTCCGTTATGTAATGCGACACTGATTCACTCATCTAGAGGAGTAAAACTAATATTTTAATTGTGTATAATGGTTCATTCCAGTTTTTAAGGTAAATCTCATTATAAAATGCACTGTGACATCATAAATGGCTTCATAACAGGAAATACTATTCCTCCGTTATGTAATGCGACACTGATTCACTCATCTAGAGGAGTAAAACTAATATTTTAATTGTGTATAATGGTTCATTCCAGTTTTTAAGGTAAATCTCATAATAAAATGCACTGTGACATCATAAATATCTTCATAAAAGGAAATACTATTCCTCCATCATGTAAAGCGATACTGATTCACTCATCTAGAGGAGTAAAACTAATATTTTAATTGTGTATAATGGTTCATTCCAGTTTTTAAGGTCAATCTCATTATAAAATGCACTGTGACATCATAAATGTCTTCATAACAGGAAATACTATTCCTCCGTTATGTAATGCGACACTGATTCACTCATCTAGAGGAGTAAAACTAATATTTTAATTGTGTATAATGGTTCATTCCAGTTTTTAAGGTAAATCTCATTATAAAATGCACTGTGTCATCATAAATGGCTTCATAACAGGAAATAATATTCCTCCGTTATGTAATGCGTCACTGATTCACTCATCTAGAGGAGTAAAACTAATATTTTAATTGTGTATAATGGTTCATTCCAGTTTTTAAGGTAAATCTCATTATAAAATGCACTGTGACATCATAAATGGCTTCATAACAGGAAATACTATTCCTCCGTTATGTAATGCGACACGGATTCACTAATCTAGAGGAGTAAAACTAATATTTCAATTGTGTATAATGGTTCATTCCAGTTTTTACGGTAAATCTCATTATAAAATGCACTGTGACATCATAAATGGTTTCATAACAGGAAATACTATTCCTCCGTTATGTAATGCGACACTGATTCACTCATCTAGAGGAGTAAAACTAATATTTTAATTGTGTGTTATGGTTCATTCCAGTTTTTAATGTAAATCTCATTATAAAATGCACTGTGACATCATAAATGGCTTCATAACAGGAAATAATATTCCTCCGTTATGTAATGCGACACTGATTCACTCATCTAGAAGAGTAAAACTAATATTTTAATTGAGTATAATGGTTCATTCCAGTTTTTAAGGTAAATCTCATTATAAAATGCACTGTGACATCATAAATGGCTTCATAACAGGAAATACTATTCCTCCGTTATGTAATGCGACACTGATTCACACATCTAGAGGAGTAAAACTAATATTTAATTGTGTATAATGGTTCATTTCAGTTTTTAAGGTAAATCTCATAATAAAATGCACTGTGACATCATAAATGGCTTCATAACAGGAAATACTATTCCTCCATCATGTAAAGCGATACTGATTCACTCATCTAGAGGAGTAAAACTAATATTTTAATTGTGTATAATGGTTCATTCCAGTTTTTAAGGTAAATCTCATAATAAAATGCACTGTGACATCATAAATTGCTTCATAACAAGAAATACTATTCCTCCATCATGTAAAGCGATACTGATTCACTCATCTAGAGGAGTAAAACTAATATTTTAATTGTGTATAATGGTCCATTCCAGTTTTTAAGGTAAATCTCATTATAAAATGCACTGTGACATCATAAATGGCTTCATAACAGGAAATTCTATTCCTCCGTTATGTAATGCGACACTGATTCACTCATGTAGAGGAGTAAAACTAATATTTTAATTGTGTATAATGGTTCATTCCAGTTTTTAATGTAAATCTCATTATAAAATGCACTGTGACATCATAAATGGCTTCATAACAGGAAATAATATTCCTCCGTTATGTAATGCGACACTGATTCACTCATCTAGAAGAGTAAAACTAATGTTTTAATTGTGTATAATGGTTCATTCCAGTTTTTAAGGTAAATCTCATTATAAAATGAACTGTGACATTATAAATGGCTTCATAACAGGAAATACTATTCCTCCGTTATGTAATGCGACACTGATTCACTCATCTAGAGGAGTAAAACTAATATTTTAATTGTGAATAATGGTTCATTCCAGTTTTTAAGGTAAATCTCATTATAAAATGCACTGTGACATCATAAATGGCTTCATAACAGGAAATATTATTCCTCCATTATGTAATGCGACACTGATTCACTCATCTAGAGGAGTAAAACTAATATTTTAATTGTGTATAATGGTTCATTACAGTTTTTTAGGTAAATCTCATTATAAAATGCACTGTGACATAAATGGGTTCATAACAGGAAATACTATTCCTCCGTTATGTAATGCGACACTGATTCATTCATCTAGAGGTGTAAAACTAATATTTTAATTGTGTATAATGGTTCATTCCAGTTTTTAAGGTAAATCTCATTATAAAATGCACTGTGACATCATAAATGGCTTCATAACAGGAAATACTATTCCTCCATTATGTAATCCGACACTGATTCACTCATCTAGAGGAGTAAAACTAATATTTGAATTGTGTATAATGATTCATTACAGTTTTTTAGGTAAATCTCATTATAAAATGAACTGTGACAGCAGAAATGTCTTCATAACAGGAAATACTATTCCTCCGTTATGTAATGCGACACTGATTCACTCATCTAGAGGAGTAAATCTAATATTTTAATTGTGTATAATGGTTCATTCCAGTTTTTAAGGTAAATCTCATTATAAAATGCACTGTGACATCATAAATGGCTTCATAACAGGAAATACTATTCCTCCGTTATGTAATGCGACACTGATTCACTCATCTAGAAGAGTAAAACTAATATTTTAATTGAGTATAATGGTTCATTCCAGTTTTTAAGGTAAATCTCATTATAAAATGCACTGTGACATCATAAATGGCTTCATAACAGGAAATACTATTCCTCCATCATGTACAGCGATACTGATTCACTCATCTAGAGGATTAAACTAATATTTTAGTTGTGTATAATGGTTCATTCCAGTTTTTAAGGTAAATCTCATAATAAAATGCACTGTGACATCATAAATGGCTTCATAACAGGAAATACTATTCCTCCATCATGTAAAGCGATACTGTTTCACTCATCTAGAGGAGTAAAACTAATATTTTAAATGTGTATAATGGTTCATTCCAGTTTTTCAGTTAAATCTCATAATAAAATGCACTGTGACATCATAAATGGCTTCATAACAGGAAATACTATTCCTCCATCATGTAAAGCGATACTGATTCACTCATCTAGAGGAGTAAAACTAATATTTTAATTGTGTATAATGGTTCATTCCAGTTTTTAAGGTAAATCTCATAATAAAATGCACTGTGACATCATAAATGGCTTCATAACAGGTAATACTATTCCTCCATCATGTAAAGTGATACTGATTCACTAATCTAGAGGAGTAAAACTAATATTTTAATTGTGTATAATGGTTCATTCCAGTTTTTAAGGTAAATCTCATTATAAAATGCACTGTGACATCATAAATGGCTTCATAACAGGAAATACTATTCCTCCGTTATGTAATGCGACACTGATTCACTCATCTAGAGGAGTAAAACTAATATTTTAATTGTGTATAATGGTTCATTCCAGTTTTTAAGGTAAATCTCATTATAAAATGCACTGTGACATCATAAATGGCTTCATAACAGGAAATACTATTCCTCCGTTATGTAATGCGAGACTTATTCACTCATCTAGAGGAGTAAAACTAATATTTTAATTGTGTATAATGGTTCATTCCAGTTTTTAAGGTAAATCTCATAATAAAATGCACTGTGACATCATAAATGGCTTCATAACAGGAAATACTATTCCTCCATCATGTAAAGCGATACTGATTCACTCATCTAGAGGAGTAAAACTAATATTTTAATTGTGTATAATGGTTCATTCCAGTTTTACAGGTAAATCTCATTATAAAATGCACTGTGACATCATAAATGGCTTCATAACAGGAAATACTATTCCTCCGTTATGTAATGCGACACTGATTCACTCATCTAGAGGAGTAAAACTAATATTTTAATTGTGTATAATGGTTCATTCCAGTTTTTAAGGTAAATCTCATTATAAAATGCACTGTGACATCATAAATGGCTTCATAACAGGAAATAATATTCCTCCGTTATGTAATGCGTCACTGATTCACTCATCTAGAGGAGTAAAACTAATATTTTAATTGTGTATAATGGTTCATTCCAGTTCTCAATGTAAATCTCATAATAAAATGCACTGTGACATCATACATGGCTTCATAACAGGAAATACTATTCCTCCGTTATGTAATGCGACACTGATTCACTCATCTAGAGGAGTAAAACTAATATTTTAATTGTGTATAATGGTTCATTCCAGTTTTTAAGGTAAATCTCATTATAAAATGCACTGTGACATCATAAATGGCTTCATAACAGGAAATACTATTCCTCCGTTATTTAATGCGACACTGATTCACTCATCTAGAGGTGTAAAACTAATATTTTAATTGTGTATAATGGTTCATTCCAGTTTTTAAGGTAAATCTCATAATAAAATGCACTGTGACATCATAAATGTCTTCATAAAAGGAAATACTATTCCTCCACCATGTAAAGCGATACTGATTCACTCATCTAGAGGAGTAAAACTAATATTTTAATTGTGTATAATGGTTCATTCCAGTTTTTAAGGTAAATCTCATTATAAAATGCACTGTGACATCATAAATGGCTTCATAACAGGAAATACTATTCCTCCGTTATGTAATGCGACACTGATTCACTCATCTAGAGGAGTAAAACTAATATTTTAATTGTGTATAATGGTTCATTCCAGTTTTTAAGGTAAATCTCATTATAAAATGCACTGTGTCATCATAAATGGCTTCATAACAGGAAATAATATTCCTCCGTTATGTAATGCGTCACTGATTCACTCATCTAGAGGAGTAAAACTAATATTTTAATTGTGTATAATGGTTCATTCCAGTTTTCAATGTAAATCTCATAATAAAATGCACTGTGACATCATACATGGCTTCATAACAGGAAATACTATTCCTCCGTTATGTAATGCGACACGGATTCACTAATCTAGAGGAATAAAACTAATATTTCAATTGTGTATAATGGTTCATTCCAGTTTTTACGGTAAATCTCATTATAAAATGCACTGTGACATCATAAATGGTTTCATAACAGGAAATACTATTCCTCCGTTATGTAATGCGACACTGATTCACTCATCTAGAGGAGTAAAACTAATATTTTAATTGTGTGTTATGGTTCATTCCAGTTTTTAATGTAAATCTCATTATAAAATGCACTGTGACATCATAAATGGCTTCATAACAGGAAATAATATTCCTCCGTTATGTAATGCGACACTGATTCACTCATCTAGAAGAGTAAAACTAATATTTTAATTGAGTATAATGGTTCATTCCAGTTTTTAAGGTAAATGTCATAATAAAATGCACTGTGACATCATAAATGGCTTCATAACAGGAAATACTATTCCTCCATCATGTAAAGCGATACTGATTCACTCATCTAGAGGATTAAACTAATATTTTAATTGTGTATAATGGTTCATTCCAGTTTTTAAGGTAAATCTCATTATAAAATGCACTGTGACATCATAAATGGCTTCATAACAGGAAATACTATTCCTCCGTTATGTAATGCGACACTGATTCACTCATCTAGAGGAGTAAAACTAATATTTTAATTGTGTATAATGGTTCATTCCAGTTTTTAAGGTAAATCTCATTATAAAATGCACTGTGTCATCATAAATGGCTTCATAACAGGAAATAATATTCCTCCGTTATGTAATGCGTCACTGATTCACTCATCTAGAGGAGTAAAACTAATATTTTAATTGTGTATAATGGTTCATTCCAGTTTTCAATGTAAATCTCATAATAAAATGCACTGTGACATCATACATGGCTTCATAACAGGAAATACTATTCCTCCGTTATGTAATGCGACACGGATTCACTAATCTAGAGGAATAAAACTAATATTTCAATTGTGTATAATGGTTCATTCCAGTTTTTACGGTAAATCTCATTATAAAATGCACTGTGACATCATAAATGGTTTCATAACAGGAAATACTATTCCTCCGTTATGTAATGCGACACTGATTCACTCATCTAGAGGAGTAAAACTAATATTTTAATTGTGTGTTATGGTTCATTCCAGTTTTTAATGTAAATCTCATTATAAAATGCACTGTGACATCATAAATGGCTTCATAACAGGAAATAATATTCCTCCGTTATGTAATGCGACACTGATTCACTCATCTAGAAGAGTAAAACTAATATTTTAATTGAGTATAATGGTTCATTCCAGTTTTTAAGGTAAATCTCATAATAAAATGCACTGTGACATCATAAATGGCTTCATAACAGGAAATACTATTCCTCCATCATGTAAAGCGATACTGATTCACTCATCTAGAGGAGTAAAACTAATATTTTAATTGTGTATAATGGTTCATTCCAGTTTTTAAGGTAAATCTCATTATAAAATGCACTGTGACATCATAAATGGCTTCATAACAGGAAATACTATTCCTCCGTTATGTAATGCGACACTGATTCACTCATCTAGAGGAGTAAAACTAATATTTTAATTGTGTATAATGGTTCATTCCAGTTTTTAAGGTAAATCTCATTATAAAATGCACTGTGTCATCATAAATGGCTTCATAACAGGAAATAATATTCCTCCGTTATGTAATGCGTCACTGATTCACTCATCTAGAGGAGTAAAACTAATATTTTAATTGTGTATAATGGTTCATTCCAGTTTTCAATGTAAATCTCATAATAAAATGCACTGTGACATCATACATGGCTTCATAACAGGAAATACTATTCCTCCGTTATGTAATGCGACACGGATTCACTAATCTAGAGGAATAAAACTAATATTTCAATTGTGTATAATGGTTCATTCCAGTTTTTACGGTAAATCTCATTATAAAATGCACTGTGACATCATAAATGGTTTCATAACAGGAAATACTATTCCTCCGTTATGTAATGCGACACTGATTCACTCATCTAGAGGAGTAAAACTAATATTTTAATTGTGTGTTATGGTTCATTCCAGTTTTTAATGTAAATCTCATTATAAAATGCACTGTGACATCATAAATGGCTTCATAACAGGAAATAATATTCCTCCGTTATGTAATGCGACACTGATTCACTCATCTAGAAGAGTAAAACTAATATTTTAATTGAGTATAATGGTTCATTCCAGTTTTTAAGGTAAATCTCATAATAAAATGCACTGTGACATCATAAATGGCTTCATAACAGGAAATACTATTCCTCCATCATGTAAAGCGATACTGATTCACTCATCTAGAGGATTAAACTAATATTTTAGTTGTGTATAATGGTTCATTCCAGTTTTTAAGGTAAATCTCATAATAAAATGCACTGTGACATCATAAATGGCTTCATAACAGGAAATACTATTCCTCCATCATGTAAAGCGATACTGTTTCACTCATCTAGAGGAGTAAAACTAATATTTTAAATGTGTATAATGGTTCATTCCAGTTTTTCAGTTAAATCTCATAATAAAATGCACTGTGACATCATAAATGGCTTCATAACAGGAAATACTATTCCTCCATCATGTAAAGCGATACTGATTCACTCATCTAGAGGAGTAAAACTAATATTTTAATTGTGTATAATGGTTCATTCCAGTTTTTAAGGTAAATCTCATAATAAAATGCACTGTGACATCATAAATGGCTTCATAACAGGTAATACTATTCCTCCATCATGTAAAGTGATACTGATTCACTAATCTAGAGGAGTAAAACTAATATTTTAATTGTTTATAATGGTTCATTCCAGTTTTTAAGGTAAATCTCATTATAAAATGCACTGTGACATCATAAATGGCTTCATAACAGGAAATACTATTCCTCCGTTATGTAATGCGACACTGATTCACTCATCTAGAGGAGTAAAACTAATATTTTAATTGTGTATAATGGTTCATTCCAGTTTTTAAGGTAAATCTCATTATAAAATGCACTGTGACATCATAAATGGCTTCATAACAGGAAATACTATTCCTCCGTTATGTAATGCGACACTGATTCACTCATCTAGAGGAGTAAAACTAATATTTTAATTGTGTATAATGGTTCATTCCAGTTTTTAAGGTAAATCTCATAATAAAATGCACTGTGACATCATAAATGGCTTCATAACAGGAAATACTATTCCTCCATCATGTAAAGCGATACTGATTCACTCATCTAGAGGAGTAAAACTAATATTTTAATTGTGTATAATGGTTCATTCCAGTTTTACAGGTAAATCTCATTATAAAATGCACTGTGACATCATAAATGGCTTCATAACAGGAAATACTATTCCTCCGTTATGTAATGCGACACTGATTCACTCATCTAGAAGAGTAAAACTAATGTTTTAATTGTGTATAATGGTTCATTCCAGTTTTTAAGGTAAATCTCATTATAAAATGAACTGTGACATTATAAATGGCTTCATAACAGGAAATACTATTCCTCCGTTATGTAATGCGACACTGATTCACTCATCTAGAGGAGTAAAACTAATATTTTAATTGTGAATAATGGTTCATTCCAGTTTTTAAGGTAAATCCCATTATAAAATGCACTGTGACATCATAAATGGCTTCATAACAGGAAATATTATTCCTCCATTATGTAATGCGACACTGATTCACTCATCTAGAGGAGTAAAACTAATATTTTAATTGTGTATAATGGTTCATTACAGTTTTTTAGGTAAATCTCATTATAAAATGAACTGTGACAGCAGAAATGTCTTCATAACTCGAAATACTATTCCTCCATTATGTAATGCGACACTGATTCACTCATCTAGAAGAATAAAACTAATATTTTAATTGTGTATAATGGTTCATTCCAGTTTTTTATGTAAATCTCATTATAAAATGCACTATGACATCATAATTGCCTTCATAACAGGAAATACTATTCCTCCGTTATGTAATGCGACACTGAGTCACTCATCTAGAGGAGTAAAACTAATATTTTAATTGTGTATAATGGTTCATTCCTGTTTTTAAGGTAAATCTTATTATAAAAATCACTGTGATATCATAAATGGCTTCATAACAGGAAATACTATTCCTCCGTTATGTAATGCGACACTGATTCACTCATCTAGAGGAGTAAAACTAATATTTTAATTGTGTATAATGGTTCATTCCAGTTTTTTAGGTAAATCTCATTATAAAATGCACTGTGACATCATAAATGGCTTCATAAAAGGAAATACAATTCCTCCGTTATGTAATGCGACACTGATTCACTCATCTAGAGGAGTAAAACTAATATTTTAATTGTGTATAATGGTTCATTCCAGTTTTTAAGGTAAATCTCATTATAAAATGCACTGTGACATCATAAATGGCTTCATAACAGGAAATACTATTCCTCCGTTATGTAATGCGACACTGATTCACTCATCTAGAGGAGTAAAACTAATATTTTAATTGTTTATAATGGTTCATTCCAGTTTTTCAGGTAAATCTCATTATAAAATGCACTGTGACATCATAAATGGCTTCATAACAGGAAATACTATTCCTCCGTTATGTAATGCGACACTGATTCACTCATCTAGAGGAGTAAAACTAATATTTTAATTGTTTATAATGGTTCATTCCAGTTTTTTAGGTAAATCTCATTATAAAATGCACTGTGACATAAATGGGTTCATAACAGGAAATACTATTCCTCCGTTATGTAATGCGACACTGATTCATTCATCTAGAGGTGTAAAACTAATATTTTAATTGTGTATAATGGTTCATTCCAGTTTTTAAGGTAAATCTCATTATAAAATGCACTGTGACATCATAAATGGCTTCATAACAGGAAATACTATTCCTCCATTATGTAATCCGACACTGATTCACTCATCTAGAGGAGTAAAACTAATATTTGAATTGTGTATAATGATTCATTACAGTTTTTTAGGTAAATCTCATTATAAAATGAACTGTGACAGCAGAAATGTCTTCATAACAGGAAATACTATTCCTCCGTTATGTAATGCGACACTGATTCACTCATCTAGAGGAGTAAATCTAATATTTTAATTGTGTATAATGGTTCATTCCAGTTTTTAAGGTAAATCTCATTATAAAATGCACTGTGACATCATAAATGGCTTCATAACAGGAAATACTATTCCTCCGTTATGTAATGCGACACTGATTCACTCATCTAGAAGAGTAAAACTAATATTTTAATTGAGTATAATGGTTCATTCCAGTTTTTAAGGTAAATCTCATTATAAAATGCACTGTGACATCATAAATGGCTTCATAACAGGAAATACTATTCCTCCATCATGTACAGCGATACTGATTCACTCATCTAGAGGATTAAACTAATATTTTAGTTGTGTATAATGGTTCATTCCAGTTTTTAAGGTAAATCTCATAATAAAATGCACTGTGACATCATAAATGGCTTCATAACAGGAAATACTATTCCTCCATCATGTAAAGCGATACTGTTTCACTCATCTAGAGGAGTAAAACTAATATTTTAAATGTGTATAATGGTTCATTCCAGTTTTTCAGTTAAATCTCATAATAAAATGCACTGTGACATCATAAATGGCTTCATAACAGGAAATACTATTCCTCCATCATGTAAAGCGATACTGATTCACTCATCTAGAGGAGTAAAACTAATATTTTAATTGTGTATAATGGTTCATTCCAGTTTTTAAGGTAAATCTCATAATAAAATGCACTGTGACATCATAAATGGCTTCATAACAGGTAATACTATTCCTCCATCATGTAAAGTGATACTGATTCACTAATCTAGAGGAGTAAAACTAATATTTTAATTGTGTATAATGGTTCATTCCAGTTTTTAAGGTAAATCTCATTATAAAATGCACTGTGACATCATAAATGGCTTCATAACAGGAAATACTATTCCTCCGTTATGTAATGCCACACTGATTCACTCATCTAGAGGAGTAAAACTAATATTTTAATTGTGTATAATGGTTCATTCCAGTTTTTAAGGTAAATCTCATTATAAAATGCACTGTGACATCATAAATGGCTTCATAACAGGAAATACTATTCCTCCGTTATGTAATGCGACACTGATTCACTCATCTAGAGGAGTAAAACTAATATTTTAATTGTGTATAATGGTTCATTCCAGTTTTTAAGGTAAATCTCATAATAAAATGCACTGTGACATCATAAATGGCTTCATAACAGGAAATACTATTCCTCCATCATGTAAAGCGATACTGATTCACTCATCTAGAGGAGTAAAACTAATATTTTAATTGTGTATAATGGTTCATTCCAGTTTTACAGGTAAATCTCATTATAAAATGCACTGTGACATCATAAATGGCTTCATAACAGGAAATACTATTCCTCCGTTATGTAATGCGACACTGATTCACTCATCTAGAGGAGTAAAACTAATATTTTAATTGTTTATAATGGTTCATTCCAGTTTTTTAGGTAAATCTCATTATAAAATGCACTGTGACATAAATGGGTACATAACAGGAAATACTATTCCTCCGTTATGTAATGCGACACTGATTCATTCATCTAGAGGTGTAAAACTAATATTTTAATTGTGTATAATGGTTCATTCCAGTTTTTAAGGTAAATCTCATTATAAAATGCACTGTGACATCATAAATGGCTTCATAACAGGAAATACTATTCCTCCATTATGTAATCCGACACTGATTCACTCATCTAGAGGAGTAAAACTAATATTTGAATTGTGTATAATGATTCATTACAGTTTTTTAGGTAAATCTCATTATAAAATGAACTGTGACAGCAGAAATGTCTTCATAACAGGAAATACTATTCCTCCGTTATGTAATGCGACACTGATTCACTCATCTAGAGGAGTAAATCTAATATTTTAATTGTGTATAATGGTTCATTCCAGTTTTTAAGGTAAATCTCATTATAAAATGCACTGTGACATCATAAATGGCTTCATAACAGGAAATACTATTCCTCCGTTATGTAATGCGACACTGATTCACTCATCTAGAAGAGTAAAACTAATATTTTAATTGAGTATAATGGTTCATTCCAGTTTTTAAGGTAAATCTCATTATAAAATGCACTGTGACATCATAAATGGCTTCATAACAGGAAATACTATTCCTCCATCATGTACAGCGATACTGATTCACTCATCTAGAGGATTAAACTAATATTTTAGTTGTGTATAATGGTTCATTCCAGTTTTTAAGGTAAATCTCATAATAAAATGCACTGTGACATCATAAATGGCTTCATAACAGGAAATACTATTCCTCCATCATGTAAAGCGATACTGTTTCACTCATCTAGAGGAGTAAAACTAATATTTTAAATGTGTATAATGGTTCATTCCAGTTTTTCAGTTAAATCTCATAATAAAATGCACTGTGACATCATAAATGGCTTCATAACAGGAAATACTATTCCTCCATCATGTAAAGCGATACTGATTCACTCATCTAGAGGAGTAAAACTAATATTTTAATTGTGTATAATGGTTCATTCCAGTTTTTAAGGTAAATCTCATAATAAAATGCACTGTGACATCATAAATGGCTTCATAACAGGTAATACTATTCCTCCATCATGTAAAGTGATACTGATTCACTAATCTAGAGGAGTAAAACTAATATTTTAATTGTGTATAATGGTTCATTCCAGTTTTACAGGTAAATCTCATTATAAAATGCACTGTGACATCATAAATGGCTTCATAACAGGAAATACTATTCCTCCGTTATGTAATGCGACACTGATTCACTCATCTAGAGGAGTAAAACTAATATTTTAATTGTGTATAATGGTTCATTCCAGTTTTTAAGGTAAATCTCATTATAAAATGCACTGTGACATCATAAATGGCTTCATAACAGGAAATAATATTCCTCCGTTATGTAATGCGTCACTGATTCACTCATCTAGAGAAGTAAAACTAATATTTTAATTGTGTATAATGGTTCATTCCAGTTCTCAATGTAAATCTCATAATAAAATGCACTGTGACATCATACATGGCTTCATAACAGGAAATACTATTCCTCCGTTATGTAATGCGACACGGATTCACTAATCTAGAGGAGTAAAACTAATATTTTAATTGTGTATAATGGTTCATTCCAGTTTTTACGGTAAATCTCATTATAAAATGCACTGTGACATCATAAATGGTTTCATAACAGGAAATACTATTCCTCCGTTATGTAATGCGACACTGATTCACTCATCTAGAGGAGTAAAACTAATATTTTAATTGTGTATAATGGTTCATTCGAGTTTTTTAGGTAAATCTCATAATAAAATGCACTGTGACATCATAAATGGCTTCATAACAGGAAATACTATTCCTCCATCATGTAAAGCGATACTGATTCACTCATCTAGAGGAGTAAAACTAATATTTTAATTGTGTATAATGGTTCATTCCAGTTTTTAAGGTAAATCTCATTATAAAATGCACTGTGACATCATAAATGGCTTCATAACAGGAAATACTATTCCTCCGTTATGTAATGCGACACTGATTCACTCATCTAGAGGAGTAAAACTAATATTTTAATTGTGTATAATGGTTCATTCCAGTTTTTAAGGTAAATCTCATTATAAAATGCACTGTGACATCATAAATGGCTTCATAACAGGAAATACTATTCCTCCGTTATGTAATGCCACACTGATTCACTCATCTAGAGGAGTAAAACTAATATTTTAATTGTGTATAATGGTTCATTCCAGTTTTTAAGGTAAATCTCATTATAAAATGCACTGTGACATCATAAATGGCTTCATAACAGGAAATACTATTCCTCCGTTATGTAATGCGACACTGATTCACTCATCTAGAGGAGTAAAACTAATATTTTAATTGTGTATAATGGTTCATTCCAGTTTTTAAGGTAAATCTCATAATAAAATGCACTGTGACATCATAAATGGCTTCATAACAGGAAATACTATTCCTCCATCATGTAAAGCGATACTGATTCACTCATCTAGAGGAGTAAAACTAATATTTTAATTGTGTATAATGGTTCATTCCAGTTTTACAGGTAAATCTCATTATAAAATGCACTGTGACATCATAAATGGCTTCATAACAGGAAATACTATTCCTCCGTTATGTAATGCGACACTGATTCACTCATCTAGAGGAGTAAAACTAATATTTTAATTGTTTATAATGGTTCATTCCAGTTTTTTAGGTAAATCTCATTATAAAATGCACTGTGACATAAATGGGTACATAACAGGAAATACTATTCCTCCGTTATGTAATGCGACACTGATTCATTCATCTAGAGGTGTAAAACTAATATTTTAATTGTGCATAATGGTTCATTCCAGTTTTTAAGGTAAATCTCATTATAAAATGCACTGTGACATCATAAATGGCTTCATAACAGGAAATACTATTCCTCCATTATGTAATCCGACACTGATTCACTCATCTAGAGGAGTAAAACTAATATTTGAATTGTGTATAATGATTCATTACAGTTTTTTAGGTAAATCTCATTATAAAATGAACTGTGACAGCAGAAATGTCTTCATAACAGGAAATACTATTCCTCCGTTATGTAATGCGACACTGATTCACTCATCTAGAGGAGTAAATCTAATATTTTAATTGTGTATAATGGTTCATTCCAGTTTTTAAGGTAAATCTCATTATAAAATGCACTGTGACATCATAAATGGCTTCATAACAGGAAATACTATTCCTCCGTTATGTAATGCGACACTGATTCACTCATCTAGAAGAGTAAAACTAATATTTTAATTGAGTATAATGGTTCATTCCAGTTTTTAAGGTAAATCTCATTATAAAATGCACTGTGACATCATAAATGGCTTCATAACAGGAAATACTATTCCTCCATCATGTACAGCGATACTGATTCACTCATCTAGAGGATTAAACTAATATTTTAGTTGTGTATAATGGTTCATTCCAGTTTTTAAGGTAAATCTCATAATAAAATGCACTGTGACATCATAAATGGCTTCATAACAGGAAATACTATTCCTCCGTTATGTAATGCGACACTGATTCACTCATCTAGAGGAGTAAAACTAATATTTTAATTGTGTATAATGGTTCATTACAGTTTTTTAGGTAAATCTCATTATAAAATGAACTGTGACAGCAGAAATGTCTTCATAACTCGAAATACTATTCCTCCATTATGTAATGCGACACTGATTCACTCATCTAGAAGAATAAAACTAATATTTTAATTGTGTATAATGGTTCATTCCAGTTTTTTATGTAAATCTCATTATAAAATGCGCTATGACATCATAATTGCCTTCATAACAGGAAATACTATTCCTCCGTTATGTAATGCGACACTGAGTCACTCATCTAGAGGAGTAAAACTAATATTTTAATTGTGTATAATGGTTCATTCCTGTTTTTAAGGTAAATCTTATTATAAAAATCACTGTGACATCATAAATGGCTTCATAACAGGAAATACTATTCCTCCGTTATGTAATGCGACACTGATTCACTCATCTAGAGGAGTAAAACTAATATTTTAATTGTGTATAATGGTTCATTCCAGTTTTTTAGGTAAATCTCATTATAAAATGCACTGTGACATCATAAATGGCTTCATAAAAGGAAATACAATTCCTCCGTTATGTAATGCGACACTGATTCACTCATCTAGAGGAGTAAAACTAATATTTTAATTGTGTATAATGGTTCATTCCAGTTTTTAAGGTAAATCTCATTATAAAATGCACTGTGACATCATAAATGGCTTCATAACAGGAAATACTATTCCTCCGTTATGTAATGCGACACTGATTCACTCATCTAGAGGAGTAAAACTAATATTTTAATTGTTTATAAAGGTTCATTCCAGTTTTTCAGGTAAATCTCATTATAAAATGCACTGTGACATCATAAATGGCTTCATAACAGGAAATACTATTCCTCCGTTATGTAATGCGACACTGATTCACTCATCTAGAGGAGTAAAACTAATATTTTAATTGTTTATAATGGTTCATTCCAGTTTTTAAGGTAAATCTCATTATAAAATGCACTGTGACATCATAAATGGCTTCATAACAGGAAATACTATTCCTCCGTTATGTAATGCGACACTGATTCACTCATCTAGAGGAGTAAAACTAATATTTTAATTGTGTATAATGGTTCATTCCAGTTTTTACGGTAAATCTCATTATAAAATGCACTGTGACATCATAAATGGTTTCATAACAGGAAATACTATTCCTCCGTTATGTAATGCGACACTGATTCACTCATCTAGAGGAGTAAAACTAATATTTTAATTGTGTATAATGGTTCATTCCAGTTTTTAATGTAAATCTCATTATAAAATGCACTGTGACATCATAAATGGCTTCATAACAGGAAATAATATTCCTCCGTTATGTAATGCGACACTGATTCACTCATCTAGAAGAGTAAAACTAATATTTTAATTGTGTATAATGGTTCATTCCAGTTTTTAAGGTAAATCTCATAATAAAATGCACTGTGACATCATAAATGGCTTCATAACAGGAAATACTATTCCTCCGTTATGTAATGCGACACTGATTCACTCATCTAGAGGAGTAAAACTAATATTTTAATTGTGTATAATGGTTCATTCCAGTTTTTAAGGTAAATCTCATAATAACATGCACTGTGACATCAAAAATGGCTTCATAACAGGAAATAATAATCCTCCGTTAGGTAATGCGACACTGATTCACTCATCTAGAAGAGTAAAACTAATATTTTAATTGTGTATAATGGTTCATTCCAGTTTTTAATGTAAATCTCATTATAAAATGCACTGTGACATCATAAATGGCTTCATAACAGGAAATACTATTCCTCCGTTATGTAATGCGACACTGTTTCACTCATCTAGAGGAGTAAAACTAATATTTTAATTGTGTATAATGGTTCATTCCAGTTTTTAAGGTAAATCTCATAATAAAATGCACTGTGACATCATATATGGCTTCATAACAGGAAATACTATTCCTCCATCATGTAAAGAGATACTGATTCACTCATCTAGGGGAGTAAAACTAATATTTTAATTGTGTATAATGGTTCATTCCAGTTTTTAAGGTAAATCTCATTATAAAATGCACTGTGACATCATAAATGGCTTCATAACAGGAAATACTATTCCTCCGTTATGTAATGCGACACTGATTCACTCATCTAGAGGAGTAAAACTAATATTTTAATTGTGTATAATGGTTCATTCCAGTTTTTAATGTAAATCTCATTATAAAATGCACTGTGACATCATAAATGGCTTCATAACAGGAAATAATATTCCTCCGTTATGTAATGCGACACTGATTCACTCATCTAGAAGAGTAAAACTAATATTTTAATTGTGTATAATGGTTCATTCCAGTTTTTAAGGTAAATCTCATTATAAAATGAACTGTGACATCATAAATGGCTTCATAACAGGAAATACTATTCCTCCGTTATGTAATGCGACACTGATTCACTAATCTAGAGGAGTAAAACTAATATTTTAATTGTGTATAATGGTTCATTCCAGTTTTTAAGGTAAATCTCATAATAAAATGCACTTTGACATCATAAATGGCTTCATAACAGGAAATACTATTCCTCCATTATGTAATGCGACACTGATTCACTCATCTAGAGGAGTAAAACTAATATTTTAATTGTGTATAATGGTTCATTCCAGTTTTTAAGGTAAATCTCATAATAAAATGCACTGTGACATCATAAATGGCTTCATAACAGGAAATACTATTCCTCCGTTATGTAATGCGACACTGATTCACTCATCTAGAGGAGTAAAACTAATATTTTAATTGTTTATAATGATTCATTCCAGTTTTTCAGGTAAATCTCATAATAAAATGCACTGTGACATCATAAATGGCTTCATAACAGGAAATACTATTCCTCCGTTATGTAATGCGACGCTGATTCACTAATCTAGAGGAGTAAAACTAATATTTTAATTGTGTATAAATGTTCATTCCAGTTTTTAAGGTAAATCTCATAATAAAATGCACTGTGACATCATAAATGGCTTCATAACAGGAAATACTATTCCTCCATTATGTAATGCGACACTGATTCACTCATCTAGAGGAGTAAAACTAATATTTTAATTGTGTATAATGGTTCATTCCAGTTTTTAAGGTAAATCTCATAATAAAATGCACTATGACATCATAAATGGCTTCATAACAGGAAATACTATTGCTCCATTATGTAATGCAATACTGATTCACTCATCTAGAGGAGTAAAACTAATATTTTAATTGTGTATAATGGTTCATTCCAGTTTTTAAGGTAAATCTCATAATAAAATGCACTGTGACATCATAAATGGCTTCATAACAGGAAATACTATTCCTCCATCATGTAAAGCGACACTGAGTCACTCATCTAGAGGAGTAAAACTAATATTTTAATTGTGTATAATGGTTCATTCCAGTTTTTAAGGTAAATCTCATTATAAAATGAACTGTGACATCATAAATGGCTTCATAACAGGAAATACAATTCCTCCGTTATGTAATGCGACACTGATTCACTCATCTAGAGGAGTAAAACTAATATTTTAATTGTTTATAATGGTTCATTCCAGTTTTTCAGGTAAATCTCATTATAAAATGCACTGTGACATCATAAATGGCTTCATAACAGGAAATACTATTCCTCCGTTATGTAATGCGACACTGATTCACTCATCTAGAGGAGTAAAACTAATATTTTAATTGTTTATAATGGTTCATTCCAGTTTTTAAGGTAAATCTCATTATAAAATGCACTGTGACATCATAAATGGCTTCATAACAGGAAATACTATTCCTCCGTTATGTAATGCGACACTGATTCACTCATCTAGAGGAGTAAAACTAATATTTTAATTGTTTATAATGGTTCATTCCAGTTTTTCAGGTAAATCTCATTATAAAATGCACTGTGACATCATAAATAGCTTCATAACAGGAAATACTATTCCTCCGTTATGTAATGCGACACTGATTCACTCATCTAGAGGAGTAAAACTAATATTTTAATTGTTTATAATGGTTCATTCCAGTTTTTAAGGTAAATCTCATTATAAAATGCACTGTGACATCATAAATGGCTTCATAACAGGAAATACTATTCCTCCGTTATGTAATGCGACACTGATTCACTCATCTAGAGGAGTAAAACTAATATTTTAATTGTTTATAATGGTTCATTCCAGTTTTTCAGGTAAATCTCATTATAAAATGCACCGTGACATCATAAATGGCTTCATAACAGGAAATACTATTCCTCCGTTATGTAATGCGACACTGATTCACTCATCTAGAGGAGTAAAACTAATATTTTAATTGTTTATAATGGTTCATTCCAGTTTTTAAGGTAAATCTCATTATAAAATGCACTGTGACATCATAAATGGCTTCATAACAGGAAATACTATTCCTCCATTATGTAATGCGACACTGATTCACTCATCTAGAGGAGTAAAACTAATATTTTAATTGTGTATAATTTTTCATTACAGTTTTTTAGTTAAATCTCATTATAAAATGCACTGTGACATCATAAATGGCTTCATAACAGGAAATACTATTCCTCCGTTATGTAATGCGACACTGATTCACTCATCTAGAGGAGTAAAACTAATATTTTAATTGTTTATAATGGTTCATTCCAGTTTTTCAGGTAAATCTCATTATAAAATGCACTGTGACATCATAAATGGCTTCATAACAGGAAATACTATTCCTCCGTTATGTAATGCGACACTGATTCACTCATCTAGAGGAGTAAAACTAATATTTTAATTGTTTATAATGGTTCATTCCAGTTTTTAAGGTAAATCTCATTATAAAATGCACTGTGACATCATAAATGGCTTCATAACAGGAAATACTATTCCTCCGTTATGTAATGCGACACTGATTCACTCATCTAGAGGAGTAAAACTAATATTTTAATTGTTTATAATGGTTCATTCCAGTTTTTCAGGTAAATCTCATTATAAAATGCACCGTGACATCATAAATGGCTTCATAACAGGAAATACTATTCCTCCGTTATGTAATGCGACACTGATTCACTCATCTAGAGGAGTAAAACTAATATTTTAATTGTTTATAATGGTTCATTCCAGTTTTTAAGGTAAATCTCATTATAAAATGCACTGTGACATCATAAATGGCTTCATAACAGGAAATACTATTCCTCCATTATGTAATGCGACACTGATTCACTCATCTAGAGGAGTAAAACTAATATTTTAATTGTGTATAATTTTTCATTACAGTTTTTTAGTTAAATCTCATTATAAAATGAACTGTGACAGCAGAAATGGCTTCATAACTCGAAATACTATTCCTCCATTATGTAATGCGACACTGATTCACTCATCTAGAGGAGTAAAACTAATATTTTAATTGTGTATAATGGTTCATTCTAGTTTTTAATGTAAATCTCATTATAAAATGCACTGTGACATCATAAATGCCTTCATAACAGGAAATACTATTCCTCCGTTATGTAATGCGACACTGATTCACTCATCTAGAGGAGTAAAACTAATATTTTAATTGTGTATAATGGTTCATTCCAGTTTTTCATGTAAATCTCATTATAAAATGCACCGTGACATCATAAATGGCTTCATAACAGGAAATACTATTCCTCCGTTATGTAATGCGACACTGATTCACTCATCTAGAGGAGTAAAACTAATATTTTAATTGTTTATAATGGTTCATTCCAGTTTTTAAGGTAAATCTCATTATAAAATGCACTGTGACATCATAAATGGCTTCATAACAGGAAATACTATTCCTCCATTATGTAATGCGACACTGATTCACTCATCTAGAGGAGCAAAACTAATATTTTAATTGTGTATAATTTTTCATTACAGTTTTTTAGTTAAATCTCATTATAAAATGAACTGTGACAGCAGAAATGTCTTCATAACTCGAAATACTATTCCTCCATTATGTAATGCGACACTGATTCACTCATCTAGAGGAGTAAAACTAATATTTTAATTGTGTATAATGGTTCATTCTAGTTTTTAATGTAAATCTCATTATAAAAGGCACTGTGACATCATAAATGCCTTCATAACAGGAAATACTATTCCTCCGTTATGTAATGCGACACTGATTCACTCATCTAGAGGAGTAAAACTAATATTTTAATTGTGTATAATGGTTCATTCCTGTTTTTAAGGTAAATCTTATTATAAAAATCACTGTGACATCATAAATGGCTTCATAACAGGAAATACTATTCCTCCGTTATGTAATGCGACACTGATTCACTCATCTAGAGGAGTAAAACTAATATTTTAATTGTGTATAATGGTTCATTCCAGTTTTTTAGGTAAATCTCATTATAAAATGCACTGTGACATCATAAATGGCTTCATAAAAGGAAATACAATTCCTCCGTTATGTAATGCGACACTGATTCACTCATCTAGAGGAGTAAAACTAATATTTTAATTGTGTATAATGGTTCATTCCAGTTTTTAAGGTAAATCTCATTATAAAATGCACTGTGACATCATAAATGGCTTCATAACAGGAAATACTATTCCTCCGTTATGTAATGCGACACTGATTCACTCATCTAGAGGAGTAAAACTAATATTTTAATTGTTTATAATGGTTCATTCCAGTTTTTCAGGTAAATCTCATTATAAAATGCACCGTGACATCATAAATGGCTTCATAACAGGAAATACTATTCCTCCGTTATGTAATGCGACACTGATTCACTCATCTAGAGGAGTAAAACTAATATTTTAATTGTTTATAATGGTTCATTCCAGTTTTTAAGGTAAATCTCATTATAAAATGCACTGTGACATCATAAATGGCTTCATAACAGGAAATACTATTCCTCCATTATGTAATGCGACACTGATTCACTCATCTAGAGGAGTAAAACTAATATTTTAATTGTGTATAATTTTTCATTACAGTTTTTTAGTTAAATCTCATTATAAAATGAACTGTGACAGCAGAAATGTCTTCATAACTCGAAATACTATTCCTCCATTATGTAATGCGACACTGATTCACTCATCTAGGGGAGTAAAACTAATATTTTAATTGTGTATAATGGTTCATTCTAGTTTTTAATGTAAATCTCATTATAAAATGCACTGTGACATCATAAATGCCTTCATAACAGGAAATACTATTCCTCCGTTATGTAATGCGACACTGATTCACTCATCTAGAGGAGTAAAACTAATATTTTAATTGTGTATAATGGTTCATTCCAGTTTTTCAGGTAAATCTCATTATAAAATGCACCGTGACATCATAAATGGCTTCATAACAGGAAATACTATTCCTCCGTTATGTAATGCGACACTGATTCACTCATCTAGAGGAGTAAAACTAATATTTTAATTGTTTATAATGGTTCATTCCAGTTTTTAAGGTAAATCTCATTATAAAATGCACTGTGACATCATAAATGGCTTCATAACAGGAAATACTATTCCTCCATTATGTAATGCGACACTGATTCACTCATCTAGAGGAGCAAAACTAATATTTTAATTGTGTATAATTTTTCATTACAGTTTTTTAGTTAAATCTCATTATAAAATGAACTGTGACAGCAGAAATGTCTTCATAACTCGAAATACTATTCCTCCATTATGTAATGCGACACTGATTCACTCATCTAGAGGAGTAAAACTAATATTTTAATTGTGTATAATGGTTCATTCTAGTTTTTAATGTAAATCTCATTATAAAAGGCACTGTGACATCATAAATGCCTTCATAACAGGAAATACTATTCCTCCGTTATGTAATGCGACACTGATTCACTCATCTATGAGGAGTAAAACTAATATTTTAATTGTGTATAATGGTTCATTCCTGTTTTTAAGGTAAATCTTATTATAAAAATCACTGTGACATCATAAATGGCTTCATAACAGGAAATACTATTACTCCGTTATGTAATGCGACACTGATTCACTCATCTAGAGGAGTAAAACTAATATTTTAATTGTGTATAATGGTTCATTCCAGTTTTTTAGGTAAATCTCATTATAAAATGCACTGTGACATCATAAATGGCTTCATAAAAGGAAATACAATTCCTCCGTTATGTAATGCGACACTGATTCACTCATCTAGAGGAGTAAAACTAATATTTTAATTGTGTATAATGGTTCATTCCAGTTTTTAAGGTAAATCTCATTATAAAATGCACTGTGACATCATAAATGGCTTCATAACAGGAAATACTATTCCTCCGTTATGTAATGCGACACTGATTCACTCATCTAGAAGAGTTAAAATAATATTTTAATTGTTTATAATGATTCATTCCAGTTTTTCAGGTAAATCTCATTATAAAATGCACTGTGACATCATAAATGGCTTCATAACAGGAAATACTATTCCTCCGTTATGTAATGCGACACTGATTCACTCATCTAGAGGAGTAAAACTAATATTTTAATTGTGTATAATGGTTCATTCCAGTTTTTTAGGTAAATCTCATTATAAAATGCACTGTGACATAAATGGCTTCATAACAGGAAATACTATTCCTCCGTTATGTAATGCAACACTGATTCACTCATCTAGTGGAGTAAAACTAATATTTTAATTGTGTATAATGGTTCATTCCAGTTTTTAAGTTAAATCTCATTATAAAATGAACTGTGACATCATAAATGGCTTCATAACAGGAAATACTATTGCTCCATTATGTAATGCGACAATGATTCACTCATCTAGAGGAGTTAAACTAATATTTTAATTGTGTATAATGGTTCATTCCAGTTTTTCAGGTAAATCTCATTATAAAATGAACTGTGACATCATAAATGGCTTCATAACAGGAAATACTATTTCTCCGTTATGTAATGCGACACTCATTCACTCATCTAGAGGAGTAAAACTAATATTTTAATTGTTTATAATGGTTCATTCCAGTTTTTCAGGTAAATCTCATTATAAAATGCACCGTGACATCATAAATGGCTTCATAACAGGAAACACTATTCCTCCGTTATGTAATGCGACACTGATTCACTCATCTAGAGGAGTTAAACTAATATTTTAATTGTGTATAATGGTTCATTCCAGTTTTTCAGGTAAATCTCATTATAAAATGAACTGTGACATCATAAATGGCTTCATAACAGGAAATACTATTTCTCCGTTATGTAATGCGACACTGATTCACTAATCTAGAGTAGTAAAACTAATATTTTAATTGTGTATAATGGTTCATTCCAGTTTTTAAGGTAAATCTCATCATAAAATGCACTGTGACATCATAAATGGCTTCATAACAGGAAATACTATTCCTCCATTATGTAATGCGACACTGATTCACTCATCTAGAGGAGTAAAACTAATATTTTAATTGTGTATAATGGTTCATTCCAGTTTTTAAGGTAAATCTCATAATAAAATGCACTGTGACATCATAAATGGCTTCATAACAGGAAATACTATTCCTCCATTATGTAATGCGATACTGATTCACTCATCTAGAGGAGTAAAACTAATATTTTAATTGTGTATAATGGTTCATTCCAGTTTTTAAGGTAAATCTCATAATAAAATGCACTGTGACATCATAAATGGCTTCATAACAGGAAATACTATTCCTCCATCATGTAAAGCGACACTGATTCACTCATCTAGAGGAGTAAAACTAATATTTTAATTGTGTATAATGGTTCATTCCAGTTTTTAAGGTAAATCTCATTATAAAATGAACTGTGACATCATAAATGGCTTCATAACAGGAAGTACTATTCCTCCGTTATGTAATGCGACACTGATTCACTCATCTAGAGGTGTAAAACTAATATTTTAATTGTTTATAATGGTTCATTCCAGTTTTTCAGGTAAATCTCATTATAAAATGCACCGTGACATCATAAATGGCTTCATAACAGGAAACACTATTCCTCCGTTATGTAATGCGACACTCATTCACTCATCTAGAGGAGTAAAACTAATATTTTAATTGTTTATAATGGTTCATTCCAGTTTTTAAGGTAAATCTCATTATAAAATGCACCGTGACATCATAAATGGCTTCATAACAGGAAACACTATTCCTCCGTTATGTAATGCGACTCTCATTCACTCATCTAGAGGAGTAAAACTAATATTTTAATTGTGTATAATGGTTCATTCCAGTTTTTAAGGTAAATCTCATAATAAAATGCACTGTGACATCATAAATGGCTTCATAACAGGAAATACTATTCCTCCATCATGTAAAGCGACACTGATTCACTCATCTAGAGGAGTAAAACTAATATTTTAATTGTGTATAATGGTTCATTCCAGTTTTTAAGGTAAATCTCATTATAAAATGAACTGTGACATCATAAATGGCTTCATAACAGGAAGTACTATTCCTCCGTTATGTAATGCGACACTGATTCACTCATCTAGAGGTGTAAAACTAATATTTTAATTGTTTATAATGGTTCATTCCAGTTTTTCAGGTAAATCTCATTATAAAATGCACCGTGACATCATAAATGGCTTCATAACAGGAAACACTATTCCTCCGTTATGTAATGCGACACTCATTCACTCATCTAGAGGAGTAAAACTAATATTTTAATTGTTTATAATGGTTCATTCCAGTTTTTAAGGTAAATCTCATTATAAAATGCACCGTGACATCATAAATGGCTTCATAACAGGAAACACTATTCCTCCGTTATGTAATGCGACTCTCATTCACTCATCTAGAGGAGTAAAACTAATATTTTAATTGTTTATAATGGTTCATTCCAGTTTTTAAGGTAAATCTCATTATAAAATGCACTGTGACATCATAAATGGCTTCATAACAGGAAATACTATTCCTCCGTTATGTAATGCGACACTGATTCACTCATCTAGAGGAGTAAAACTAATATTTTAATTGTTTATAATGGTTCATTCCAGTTTTTCAGGTAAATCTCATTATAAAATGCACCGTGACATCATAAATGGCTTCATAACAGGAAATACTATTCCTCCGTTATGTAATGCGACACTGATTCACTCATCTAGAGGAGTAAAACTAATATTTTAATTGTTTATAATGATTCATTCCAGTTTTTCAGGTAAATCTCATTATAAAATGCACTGTGACATCATAAATGGCTTCATAACAGGAAATACTATTCCTCCATTATGTAATGCGACACTGATTCACTCATCTAGAGGAGTAAAACTAATATTTTAATTGTTTATAATGGTTAATTCCAGTTTTTAATATAAATCTCATTATAAAATGAACTGTGACAGCATAAATGGCTTCATAACAGGAAATACTATTCCTCCATTATGTAATGCGACACTGATTCACTCATCTCGAGGAGTAAAACTAATATTTTAATTGTGTATAATGGTTCATTCCAGTTTTTTCTGTAAATCTCATTATAAAATGAACTGTGACAGCAGAAATGTCTTCATAACTGGAAATACTATTCCTCCATTATGTAATGCGACACTGATTCATTCATCTAGAGGAGTCAAACTAATATTTTAATTGTGTATAATGGTTCATTCCAGTTTTTTAGGTAAATCTCATTATAAAATGCACTGTGACAGCAGATATGTCTTCATAACTAGAAATACTATTCCTCCATTATGTAATGCGACACTTATTCACTCATCTAGAGGAGTAAAACTAATATTTTAATTGTGTATAATGGTTCATTCCAGTTTTTAAGGTAAATCTCATTATAAAATGCACTGTGACATCATAAATGGATTCATAACAGGAAATACTATTCCTCCGTTATGTAATGAGACACTGATTCACTCATCTAGAGGAGTAAAACTAATGTTTTAAATGTGTATAATGGTTCATTCCAGTTTTTAAGGTAAATCTCATTATAAAATGCACTGTGACATCATAAATGGCTTCATGACAGGAAATACTATTCATCCATTATGTAATGCGACACTGATTCACTCATCTAGAGGAGTAAAACTAATATTTTAATTGTTTATAATGGTTCATTCCAGTTTTTAAGGTAAATCTCATTATAAAATGCACTGTGACATCATAAATGGCTTCATAACAGGAAATACTATTCCTCCATTATGTAATGCGACACTGATTCACTCATCTAGAGCAGTAAAACTAATATTTTAATTGTGTATAATGGTTCATTCCAGTTTTTAAGGTAAATCTCATTATAAAATGCACTGTGACATCATAAATGGCTTCATAACAGGAAATACTATTCCTCCATTATGTAATGCGACACTGATTCACTCATCTAGAGGAGTAAAACTAATATTTTAATTGTGTATAATGGTTCATTCCATTTTTTTAGGTAAATCTCATTATAAAATGAACTGTGACAGCAGATATGTCTTCATAACTGGAAATACTATTCCTCCATTATGTAATGCGACACTTATTCACTCATCTAGAGGAGTAAAACTAATATTTTAATTGTGTATAATGGTTCATTCCAGTTTTTAAGGTAAATCTCATTATAAAATGCACTGTGACATCATAAATGGATTCATAACAGGAAATACTATTCCTCCATTATGTAATTAGACACTGATTCACTCATCTAGGGGAGTAAAACTAATATTTTAAATGTGTATAATGGTTCATTCCAGTTTTTAAGGTAAATCTCATTATAAAATGCACTGTGACATCATAAATGGCTTCATGACAGGAAATACTATTCATCCATTATGTAATGCGACACTGATTCACTCATCTAGAGGAGTAAAACTAATATTTTAATTGTTTGTAATGGTTCATTCCAGTTTTTAAGGTAAATCTCATTATAAATTGCACTGTGACATCATAAATGGCTTCATAACAGGAAATACTATTCCTCCATTATGTAATGCGACACTGATTCACTCATCTAGAGGAGTAAAACTAATATTTTAATTGTGTATAATTTTTCATTACAGTTTTTTAGTTAAATCTCATTATAAAATGAACTGTGACAGCAGAAATATCTTCATAACTCGAAATACTATTCCTCCATTATGTAATGCGACACTGATTCACTCATCTAGAGGAGTAAAACTAATATTTTAATTGTGTATAATGGTTCATTCCTGTTTTTAAGTTAAATCTTATTATAAAAATCACTGTGACATCATAAATGGCTTCATAACAGGAAATACTATTCCTCCGTTATGTAATGCGACACTGATTCACTCATCTAGAGGAGTAAAACTAATATTTTAATTGTGTATAATGGTTCATTCCAGTTTTTTAGGTAAATCTCATTATAAAATGCACTGTGACATCATAAATGGCTTCATAAAAGGAAATACAATTCCTCCGTTATGTAATGCGACACTGATTCACTCATCTAGAGGAGTAAAACTAATATTTTAATTGTGTATAATGGTTCATTCCAGTTTTTAAGGTAAATCTCATTATAAAATGCACTGTGACATCATAAATGGCTTCATAACAGGAAATACTATTCCTCCGTTATGTAATGCGACACTGATTCACTCATCTAGAAGAGTTAAACTAATATTTTAATTGTTTATAATGATTCATTCCAGTTTTTCAGTTAAATCTCATTATAAAATGCACTGTGACATCATAAATGGCTTCATAACAGGAAATACTATTCCTCCGTTATGTAATGCGACACTGATTCACTCATCTAGAGGAGTAAAACTAATATTTTAATTGTGTATAATGGTTCATTCCAGTTTTTTAGGTAAATCTCATTATAAAATGCACTGTGACATAAATGGCTTCATAACAGGAAATACTATTCCTCCGTTATGTAATGCAACACTGATTCACTCATCTAGAGGAGTAAAACTAATATTTTAATTGTGTATAATGGTTCATTCCAGTTTTTAAGGTAAATCTCATTATAAAATGCACTGTGACATCATAAATGGCTTCATAACAGGAAATACTATTCCTCCATTATGTAATGCGACACTGATTCAATCATCTAGAGGAGTAAAACTAATATTTTAATTGTGTATAATGGTTCATTCCAGTTTTTCAGGTACATCTCATTATAAAATGAACTGTGACAGCAGAAATGTCTTCATAACTGGAAATACTATTCCTCCATTATGTAATGCGACATTGATTCACTCATCTAGAGGAGTAAAACTAATATTTTAATTGTGTATAATGGTTCATTCCAGTTTTTAAGGTAAATCTCATTATAAAATGCACTGTGACATCATAAATGGCTTCATAACAGGAAATACTATTCCTCCGTTATGTAATGCGACACTGATTCACTCATCTAGAGGAGTAAAACTAATATTTTAATTGTGTATAATGGTTCATTCCAGTTTTTAAGGTAAATCTCATAATAAAATGCACTGTGACATCATAAATGGCTTCATAACAGGAAATACTATTCCTCCATTATGTAATGCGATACTGATTCACTCATCTAGAGGAGTAAAACTAATATTTTAATTGTGTATAATGGTTCATTCCAGTTTTTAAGGTAAATCTCATAATAAAACGCACTGTGACATCATAAATGGCTTCATAACAGGAAATACTATTTCTCCATCATGTAAAGCGACACTGATTCACTCATCTAGAGGAGTAAAACTAATATTTTAATTGTGTATAATGGTTCATTACAGTTTTTAAGGTAAATCTCATTATAAAATGAACTGTGACATCATAAATGGCTTCATAACAGGAAATACTATTCCTCAGTTAGGTAATGCGACACTGATTCACTCATCTAGAGGAGTAAAACTAATATTTTAATTGTTTATAATGGTTCATTCCAGTTTTTCAGGTAAATCTCATTATAAAATGCACCGTGACATCATAAATGGCTTCATAACAGGAAACACTATTCCTCCGTTATGTAATGCGACACTCATTCACTCATCTAGAGGAGTAAAACTAATATTTTAATTGTTTATAATGGTTCATTCCCGTTTTTCAGGTAAATCTCATTACAAAATGCACCGTGACATCATAAATGGCTTCATAACAGGAAACACTATTCCTCCGTTATGTAATGCGACACTCATTCACTCATCTAGAGGAGTAAAACTAATATTTTAATTGTTTATAATGGTTCATTCCAGATTTTAAGGTAAATCTCATTATAAAATGCACTGTGACATCATAAATGGCTTCATAACAGGAAATACTATTCCTCCGTTATGTAATGCGACACTGATTCACTCATCTAGAGGAGTAAAACTAATATTTTAATTGTTTATAATGGTTCATTCCAGTTTTTCAGGTAAATCTCATTATAAAATGCACCGTGACATCATAAATGGCTTCATAACAGGAAATACTATTCCTCCGTTATGTAATGCGACACTAATTCACTCATCTAGAGGAGTAAAACTAATATTTTAATTGTTTATAATGGTTCATTCCAGTTTTTAATGTAAATCTCATTATAAAATGCACTGTGACATCATAAATGGCTTCATAACAGGAAATAATATTCCTCCGTTATGTAATGCGACACTGATTCACTCATCTAGAAGAGTAAAACTAATATTTTAATTGTGTATAATGGTTCATTCCAGTTTTTAAGGTAAATCTCATCATAAAATGAACTGTGACATCATAAATGGCTTCATAACAGGAAATACTATTTCTCCCTTATGTAATGCGACACTGATTCACTAATCTAGAGGAGTAAAACTAATATTTTAATTGTGTATAATGGTTCATTCCAGTTTTTAAGGTAAATCTCATAATAAAATGCACTGTGACATCATAAATGGCTTCATAACAGGAAATACTATTCCTCCATTATGTAATGCGACACTGATTCACTCATCTAGAGGAGTAAAACTAATATTTTAATTGTGTATAATGGTTCATTCCAGTTTTTAAGGTAAATCTCATAATAAAATGCACTGTGACATCATAAATGGCTTCATAACAGGAAATACTATTCCTCCATTATGTAATGCGATACTGATTCACTCATCTACAGGAGTAAAACTAATATTTTAATTGTGTATAATGGTTCATTCCAGTTTTTAAGGTAAATCTCATAATAAAATGCACTGTGACATCATAAATGGCTTCATAACAGGAAATACTATTTCTCCATCATGTAAAGCGACACTGATTCACTCATCTAGAGGAGTAAAACTAATATTTTAATTGTGTATAATGGTTCATTCCAGTTTTTAAGGTAAATCTCATTATAAAATGAACTGTGACATCATAAATGGCTTCATAACAGGAAATACTATTCCTCCGTTAGGTAATGCGACACTGATTCACTCATCTAGAGGAGTAAAACTAATATTTTAATTGTTTATAATGGTTCATTCCAGTTTTTCAGGTAAATCTCATTATAAAATGCACCGTGACATCATAAATGGCTTCATAACAGGAAACACTATTCCTCCGTTATGTAATGCGACACTCATTCACTCATCTAGAGGAGTAAAACTAATATTTTAATTGTTTATAATGGTTCATTCCAGTTTTTCATGTAAATCTCATTACAAAATGCACCGTGACATCATAAATGGCTTCATAACAGGAAACACTCTTCCTCCGTTATGTAATGCGACACTCATTCACTCATCTAGAGGAGTAAAACTAATATTTTAATTGTTTATAATGGTTCATTCCAGTTTTTAAGGTAAATCTCATTATAAAATGCACTGTGACATCATAAATGGCTTCATAACAGGAAATACTATTCCTCCGTTATGTAATGCGACACTGATTCACTCATCTAGAGGAGTAAAACTAATATTTTAATTGTTTATAATGGTTCATTCCAGTTTTTCAGGTAAATCTCATTATAAAATGCACCGTGACATCATAAATGGCTTCATAACAGGAAATACTATTCCTCCGTTATGTAATGCGACACTGATTCACTCATCTAGAGGAGTAAAACTAATATTTTAATTGTTTATAATGGTTCATTCCAGTTTTTAAGGTAAATCTCATTATAAAATGCACTGTGACATCATAAATGGCTTCATAACAGGAAATACTATTCCTCCGTTATGTAATGCGACACTAATTCACTCATCTAGAGGAGTAAAACTAATATTTTTATTGTTTATAATGATTCATTCCAGTTTTTCAGGTAAATCTCATTATAAAATGCACTGTGACATCATAAATGGCTTCATAACAGGAAATACTATTCCTCCATTATGTAATGCGACACTGATTCACTCATCTAGAGGAGTAAAACTAATATTTTAATTGTTTATAATGGTTCATTCCAGTTTTTAATATAAATCTCATTATAAAATGCACTGTGACATCATAAACGGCTTCATAACAGGAAATACTATTCCTCCATTATGTAATGCGATACTGATTCACTCATCTAGAGGAGTAAAACTAATATTTTAATTGTGTATAATGGTTCATTCCAGTTTTAAATGTATATCTCATTATAAAATGGACTGTGACATCATAAATGGCTTCATAACAGGAAATACTATTCCTCCATTATGTAATGCGACACTTATTCACTCATCTAGAGGAGTAAAACAAATATTTTATTTGTGTATAATGGTTCATTCCAGTTTTAAATGTATATCTCATTATAAAATGGACTGTTACAGCAGAAATGTCTTCATAACTGGAAATACTATTCCTCCATTATGTAATGCGACACTGATTCATTCATCTAGAGGAGTAAAACTAATATTTTAATTGTGTATAATGGTTCATTCCAGTTTTTAAGTTAAATCTCATTATAAAATGAACTGTGACAGCATAAATGGCTTCATAACAGGAAATACTATTCCTCCATTATGTAATGCGACACTGATTCATTCATCTAGAGGAGTCAAACTAATATTTTAATTGTGTATAATGGTTCATTCCAGTTTTTTAGGTAAATCTCATTATAAAATGCACTGTGACAGCAGATATGTCTTCATAACTAGAAATACTATTCCTCCATTATGTAATGCGACACTTATTCACTCATCTAGAGGAGTAAAACTAATATTTTAATTGTGTATAATGGTTCATTCCAGTTTTTAAGGTAAATCTCATTATAAAATGCACTGTGACATCATAAATGGATTCATAACAGGAAATACTTTTCCTCCATTATATAATGAGACACTGATTCACTCATCTAGAGGAGTAAAACTAATATTTAAAATGTGTATAATGGTTCATTCCAGTTTTTAAGGTAAATCTCATTATAAAATGCACTGTGACAACATAAATGGCTTCATGACAGGAAATACTATTCATCCATTATGTAATGCGACACTGATTCACTCATCTAGAGGAGTAAAACTAATATTTTAATTGTTTATAATGGTTCATTCCAGTTTTTAAGGTAAATCTCATTATAAAATGCACTGTGACATCATAAATGGCTTCATAACAGGAAATACTATTCCTCCATTATGTAATGCGACACTGATTCACTCATCTAGAGGAGTAAAACTAATATTTTAATTGTGTATAATGGTTCATTCCAGTTTTTAATGTAAATCTCATTATAAAATGCACTGTGACATCATAAATGGCTTCATAACAGGAAATACTATTCCTCCATTATGTAATGCGACACTGATTCACTCATCTAGAGGAGTAAAACTAATATTTTAATTGTGTATAATGGTTCATTCCAGTTTTTAAGGTAAATCTCATTATAAAATGCACTGTGACATCATAAATGGCTTCATAACAGGAAATACTATTCTTCCATTATGTAATGCGACACTGATTCACTCATCTAGAGGAGTAAAACTAATATTTTAATTGTGTATAATGGTTCATTCCAGTTTTTAAGGTAAATCTCATTATAAAATGCACTGTGACATAATAAATGGCTTCATAACAGGAAATACTATTCCTCCATTATGTAATGCGACACTGATTCACTCATCTAGAGGAGTAAAACTAATATTTTAATTGTGTATAATGGTTCATTCCTTTTTTTAGATAAATCTCATTATAAAATGAACTGTGACAGCAGATATGTCTTCATAAATGGAAATACTATTCCTCCATTATGTAATGCGACACTTATTCACTCATCTAGAGGAGTAAAACTAATATTTTAATTGTGTATAATGGTTCATTCCAGTTTTTAAGGTAAATCTCATTATAAAATGCACTGTGACATCATAAATGGATTCATAACAGGAAATACTATTCCTCCATTATGTAATGAGACACTGATTCACTCATCTAGAGGAGTAAAACTAATATTTTAAATGTGTATAATGGTTCATTCCAGTTTTTAAGGTAAATCTCATTATAAAATGCACTGTGACATCATAAATGGCTTCATAACAGGAAATACTATTCCTCCATTATGTAATGCGACACTGATTCACTCATCTAGAGGAGTAAAACTAATATTTTAATTGTGTATAATGGTTCATTCCATTTTTTAGGTAAATCTCATTATAAAATGAACTGTGACAGCAGAAATGTCTTCATAACTGGAAATACTATTCCTCCATTATGTAATGCGACACTGATTCACTCATCTAGAGGAGTAAAACTAATATTTTAATTGTGTATAATGGATCATTCCAGTTTTTAAGGTAAATCTTATTATAAAATGCACTGTGACATCATAAATGGCTTCATAACAGGAAATACTATTCCTCCGTTATGTAATGTGACACTGATTCAATCATCTAGAGGAGTAAAACTAATATTTTAATTGTGTATAATGGTTCTTTCCAGTGTTTAAGTTAAATCTCATTATAAAATGCACTGTGACATCATAAATGGCTTTATAACAGGAAATACTATTCCTCCATCATGTAAAGCGATACTGGTTTACTCATCTAAAGGAGTAAAACTAATATTTTAATTGTGTATAATGGTTCATTCCAGTTTTTAAGGTAAATCTCATTATAAAATGCACTGTGACATCATAAATGGCTTCATAACAGGAAATACTATTCCTCCATCATGTAAAGCGATACTGATTCACTCATCTAGAGGAGTAAAACTAATATTTTAATTGTGTATAATGGTTCATTCCAGTTTTTAAGGTAAATCTCATTATAAAATGCACTGTGACATCATAAATGGCTTCATAACAGGAAATACTATTCCTCCATCATGTAAAGCGATACTGATTCACTCATCTAGAGGAGTAAAACTAATATTTTAATTGTGTATAATGGTTCATTCCAGTTTTTAAGGTAAATCTCATTATAAAATGCACTGTGACATCATAAATGGCTTCATAACAGGAAATACTATTCCTCCATCATGTAAAGCGATACTGATTCACTCATCTAGAGGAGTAAAACTAATATTTTAATTGTGTATAATGGATCATTCCAGTTTTTAAGGTAAATCTCATTATAAAATGCACTGTGACATCATAAATGGCTTCATAACAGGAAATACTATTCCTCCATCATGTAAAGCGATACTGATTCACTCATCTAGAGGAGTAAAACTAATATTTAATTGTGTATAATGGTTCATTCCAGTTTTTAAGGTAAATCTCATTATAAAATGCACTGTGACATCATAAATGGCTTCATGACAGTAAATACTATTCCTCCATCATGTAAAGCGATACTGATTCACTCATCTAGAGGAGTAAAACTAATATTTTAATTGTGTATAATGGTTCATTCCAGTTTTTAATTTAAATCTCATTATAAAATGCACTGTGACATCATAAATGGCTTCATAACAGGAAATACTATTCCTCCATTATGTAATGCGACACTGATTCACTCATCTAGAAGAGTAAAACTAATATTTTAATTGTGTAAATTGGTTCATTCCAGTTTTTAAGGTAAATCTCATTATAAAATGCACTGTGACATCATAAATGGCTTCATAACAGGAAATACTATTCCTCCATCATGTAAAGCGATACTGGTTTACTCATCTAAAGGAGTAAAACTAATATTTTAATTGTGTATAATGGTTCATTCCAGTTTTTAAGGTAAATCTCATTATAAAATGCACTGTGACATCATAAATGGCTTCATAACAGGAAATACTATTCCTCCATCATGTAAAGCGATACTGATTCACTCATCTAGAGGAGTAAAACTAATATTTTAATTGTGTATAATGGTTCATTCCAGTTTTTAAGGTAAATCTCATTATAAAATGCACTGTGACATCATAAATGGCTTCATAACAGGAAATACTATTCATCCATCATGTAAAGCGATACTGATTCACTCATCTAGAGGAGTAAAACTAATATTTTAATTGTGTATAATGGTTCATTCCAGTTTTTAAGGTAAATCTCATAATAAAATGCACTGTGACATCATAAATGGCTTCATAACAGGAAATACTATTCCTCCATCATGTAAAGCGATACTGATTCACTCATCTAGAGGAGTAAAACTAATATTTTAATTGTGTATAATGGATCATTCCAGTTTTTAAGGTAAATCTCATTATAAAATGCACTGTGACATCATAAATGGCTTCATAACAGGAAATACTATTCCTCCATCATGTAAAGCGATACTGATTCACTCATCTAGAGGAGTAAAACTAATATTTAATTGTGTATAATGGTTCATTCCAGTTTTTAAGGTAAATCTCATTATAAAATGCACTGTGACATCATAAATGGCTTCATGACAGTAAATACTATTCCTCCATCATGTAAAGCGATACTGATTCACTCATCTAGAGGAGTAAAACTAATATTTTAATTGTGTATAATGGTTCATTCCAGTTTTTAAGGTAAATCTCATAATAAAATGCACTGTGACATCATAAATGGCTTCATAACAGGAAATACTATTCCTCCATCATGTAAAGCGATACTGATTCACTCATCTAGAAGAGTAAAACTAATATTTTAATTGTGTATATTGGTTCATTCCAGTTTTTAAGGTAAATCTCATTATAAAATGCACTGTGACATCATAAATGGCTTCATAACAGGAAATACTATTCCTCCATCATGTAAAGCGATACTGGTTTACTCATCTAAAGGAGTAAAACTAATATTTTAATTGTGTATAATGGTTCATTCCAGTTTTTAAGGTAAATCTCATTATAAAATGCACTGTGACATCATAAATGGCTTCATAACAGGAAATACTATTCCTCCATCATGTAAAGCGATACTGATTCACTCATCTAGAGGAGTAAAACTAATATTTTAATTGTGTATAATGGTTCATTCCAGTTTTTAAGGTAAATCTCATTATAAAATGCACTGTGACATCATAAATGGCTTCATAACAGGAAATACTATTCCTCCATCATGTAAAGCGATACTGATTCACTCATCTAGAGGAGTAAAACTAATATTTTAATTGTGTATAATGGTTCATTCCAGTTTTTAAGGTAAATCTCATAATAAAATGCACTGTGACATCATAAATGGCTTCATAACAGGAAATACTATTCCTCCATCATGTAAAGCGATACTGATTCACTCATCTAGAGGAGTAAAACTAATATTTTAATTGTGTATAATGGATCATTCCAGTTTTTAAGGTAAATCTCATTATAAAATGCACTGTGACATCATAAATGGCTTCATAACAGGAAATACTATTCCTCCATCATGTAAAGCGATACTGATTCACTCATCTAGAGGAGTAAAACTAATATTTAATTGTGTATAATGGTTCATTCCAGTTTTTAAGGTAAATCTCATTATAAAATGCACTGTGACATCATAAATGGCTTCATGACAGTAAATACTATTCCTCCATCATGTAAAGCGATACTGATTCACTCATCTAGAGGAGTAAAACTAATATTTTAATTGTGTATAATGGTTCATTCCAGTTTTTAAGGTAAATCTCATAATAAAATGCACTGTGACATCATAAATGGCTTCATAACAGGAAATACTATTCCTCCATCATGTAAAGCGATACTGATTCACTCATCTAGAGGAGTAAAACTAATATTTTAATTGTGTATAATGGTTCATTCCAGTTTTTAAGGTAAATCTCATTATAAAATGCACTGTGACATCATAAATGGCTTCATAACAGGAAATACTATTCCTCCATCATGTAAAGCGATACTGATTCACTCATCTAGAGGAGTAAAACTAATATTTTAATTGTGTATAATGGTTCATTCCAGTTTTTAAGGTAAATCTCATTATAAAATGCACTGTGACATCATAAATGGCTTCATAACAGGAAATACTATTCCTCCATCATGTAAAGCGATACTGATTCACTCATCTAGAGGAGTAAAACTAATATTTTAATTGTGTATAATGGTTCATTCCAGTTTTTAAGGTAAATCTCATTATAAAATGCACTGTGACATCATAAATGGCTTCATAACAGGAAATACTATTCCTCCATCATGTAAAGCGATACTGATTCACTCATCTAGAAGAGTAAAACTAATATTTTAATTGTGTATAATGGTTCGTTCCAGTTTTTAAGGTAAATCTCATTATAAAATGCACTGTGACATCATAAATGGCTTCATAACAGGAAATACTATTCCTCCATCATGTAAAGCGATACTGATTCACTCATCTAGAGGAGTAAAACTAATATTTTAATTGTGTATAATGGTTCATTCCAGTTTTTAAGGTAAATCTCATTATAAAATGCACTGTGACATCATAAATGGCTTCATAACAGGAAATACTATTCCTCCATCATGTAAAGCGATACTGATTCACTCATCTAGAGGAGTAAAACTAATATTTTAATTGTGTATAATGGTTCATTCCAGTTTTTAAGGTAAATCTCATTATAAAATGCACTGTGACATCATAATTGGCTTCATAACAGGAAATACTATTCCTCCATCATGTAAAGCGATACTGATTCACTCATCTAGAGGAGTAAAACTAATATTTTAATTGTGTATAATGGTTCATTCCAGTTTTTAAGGTAAATCTCATTATAAAATGCACTGTGACATCATAAATGGCTTCATAACAGGAAATACTATTCCTCCATCATGTAAAGCGATACTGATTCACTCATCTAGAGGAGTAAAACTAATATTTTAATTGTGTATAATGGTTCATTCCAGTTTTTAAGGTAAATCTCATTATAAAATGAACTGTGACATCATAAGTGGCTTCATAACAGAAATACTATTCCTCCATCATGTAAAGCGATACTGATTCACTCATCTAGAGGAGTAAAATTAATATTTTAATTGTGTATAATGGTTCATTCCAGTTTTTAAGGTAAATCTCATTATAAAATGCACTGTGACATCATAAATGGCTTCATAACAGGAAATACTATTCCTCCATCATGTAAAGCGATACTGATTCACTCATCTAGAGGAGTAAAACTAATATTTTAATTGTGTATAATGGTTCATTCCAGTTTTTAAGGTAAATCTCATTATAAAATGCACTGTGACATCATAAATGACTTCATAACAGGAAATACTATTCCTCCATCATGTAAAGCGATACTGATTCACTCATCTAGAGGAGTAAAACTAATATTTTAATTGTGTATAATGGTTCATTCCAGTTTTTAAGGTAAATCTCATTATAAAATGCACTGTGACATCATAAATGGCTTCATAACAGGAAATACTATTCCTCCATCATGTAAAGCGATACTGATTCACTCATCTAGAGGAGTAAAACTAATATTTTAATTGTGTATAATGGTTCATTCCAGTTTTTAAGGTAAATCTCATTATAAAATGCACTGTGACATCATAAATGGCTTCATAACAGGAAATACTATTCCTCCATCATGTAAAGCGATACTGATTCACTCATCTAGAGGAGTAAAACTAATATTTTAATTGTGTATAATGGTTCATTCCAGTTTTTAAGGTAAATCTCATTATAAAATGCACTGTGACATCATAAATGGCTTCATAACAGGAAATACTATTCCTCCATCATGTAAAGCGATACTGATTCACTCATCTAGAGGAGTAAAGCTAATATTTTAATTGTGTATAATGGTTCATTCCAGTTTTTAAGGTAAATCTCATTATAAAATGAACTGTGACATCATAAATGGCTTCATAACAGGAAATACTATTCCTCCATCATGTAAAGCGATACTGATTCACTCATCTAGAGGAGTAAAACTAATATTTTAATTGTGTATAATGGTTCATTCCAGTTTTTAAGGTAAATCTCATTATAAAATGCACTGTGACATCATAAATGGCTTCATAACAGGAAATACTATTCCTCCATCATGTAAAGCGATACTGATTCACTCATCTAGAGAAGTAAAACTAATATTTTTATTGTGTATAATGGTTCATTCCAGTTTTTAAGGTAAATCTCATTATAAAATGCACTGTGACATCATAAATGGCTTCATAACAGGAAATACTATTCTTCCATCATGTAAAGCGATACTGATTCACTCATCTACAGGAGTAAAACTAATATTTTAATTGTGTATAATGGTTCATTCCAGTTTTTAAGGTAAATCTCATTATAAAATGCACTGTGACATCATAAATGGCTTCATAACAGGAAATACTATTCCTCCATCATGTAAAGCGATACTGATTCACTCATCTAGAGGAGTAAAACTAATATTTTAATTGTGTATAATGGTTCATTCCAGTTTTTATGGTAAATCTCATTAAAAAATGCACTGTGACATCATAAATGGCTTCATAACAGGAAATACTATTCCTCCATCATGTAAAGCGATACTGATTCACTCATCTAGAGGAGTAAAACTAATATTTTATTTGTGTATAATGGTTCATTCCAGTTTTTAAGGTAAATCTCATTATAAAATGCACTGTGACATCATAAATGGCTTCATAACAGGAAATACTATTCCTCCATCATGTAAAGCGATACTGATTCACTAATCTAGAGGAGTAAAACTAATATTTTAATTGTGTATAATGGTTCATTCCAGTTTTTAAGGTAAATCTCATTATAAAATGCACTGTGACATCATAAATGGCTTCATAACAGGAAATACTATTCCTCCATCATGTAAAGCGATACTGATTCACTCATCTAGAGGAGAAAAAGTAATATTTTAATTGTGTATAATGGTTCATTCCAGTTTTTAAGGTAAATCTCATTATAAAATGCACTGTGACATCATGAATGGCTTCATAACAGGAAATAATATTCCTCCATCATATAAAGCGATACTGATTCACTCATCTAGAGGAGTAAAACTAATATTTTAATTGTGTATAATGGTTCATTCCAGTTTTTAAGGTAAATCTCATTATAAAATGCACTGTGACATCATAAATGGCTTCATAGCAGGAAATACTATTTCTCCATCATGTAAAGCGATACTGATTCCCTCATCTAGAGGAGTAAAACTAATATTTTAATTGTGTATAATGGTTCATTCCAGTTTTTAAGGTAAATCTCATTATAAAATGCACTGTGACATCATAAATGGCTTCATAACAGGAAATACTATTCCTCCATCATGTAAAGCGATACTGATTCACTCATCTAGAGGAGTAAAACTAATATTTTAATTGTGTATAATGGTTCATTCCAGTTTTTAAGGTAAATCTCATTATAAAATGCACTGTGACATCATAAATGGCTTCATAACAGGAAATACTATTCCTCCATCATGTAAAGCGATACTGATTCACTCATCTAGAGGAGTAAAACTAATATTTTAATTGTGTATAATGGTTCATTCCAGTTTTTAAGGTAAATCTCATTATAAAATGCACTGTGACATCATAAATGGCTTCATAACAGGAAATACTATTCCTCCATCATGTAAAGCGATACTGATTCACTCATCTAGAGGAGTAAAACTAATATTTTAATTGTGTATAATTGTTCATTCCAGTTTTTAAGGTAAATCTCATTATAAAATGCACTGTGACATCATAAATGGCTTCATAACAGGAAATACTATTCCTCCATCATGTAAAGCGATACTGATTCACTCATCTAGAGGAGTAAAACTAATATTTTAATTGTGTATAATGGTTCATTCCAGTTTTTAAGGTAAATCTCATCATAAAATGAACTGTGACATCATAAATGGCTTCATAACAGGAAATACTATTCCTCCATCATGTAAAGCGATACTGATTCACTCATCTAGAGGAGTAAAACTAATATTTTAATTGTGTATAATGGTTCATTCCAGTTTTTAAGGTAAATCTCATTATAAAATGCACTGTGACATCATAAATGGCTTCATAACAGGAAATACTATTCCTCCATCATGTAAAGCGATACTGATTCACTCATCTAGAGGAGTAAAACTAATATTTTAATTGTGTATAATGGTTCATTCCAGTTTTTAAGGTAAATCTCATTATAAAATGCACTGTGACATCATAAATGGCTTCATAACAGGAAATACTATTCCTCCATCATGTAAAGCGATACTGATTCACTCATCTAGAGAAGTAAAACTAATATTTTTATTGTGTATAATGGTTCATTCCAGTTTTTAAGGTAAATCTCATTATAAAATGCACTGTGACATCATAAATGGCTTCATAACAGGAAATACTATTCTTCCATCATGTAAAGCGATACTGATTCACTCATCTAGAGGAGTAAAACTTATATTTTAATTGTGTATAATGGTTCATTCCAGTTTTTAAGTTAAATCTCATTATAAAATGCACTGTGACATCATAAATGGCTTCATAACAGGAAATACTATTCCTCCATCATGTAAAGCGATACTGATTCACTCATCTAGAGGAGTAAAACTAATATTTTAATTGTGTATAATGGTTCATTCCAGTTTTTATGGTAAATCTCATTATAAAATGCACTGTGACATCATAAATGGCTTCATAACAGGAAATACTATTCCTCCATCATGTAAAGCGATACTGATTCACTCATCTAGAGGAGTAAACCTAATATTTTAATTGTGTATAATGGTTCATTCCAGTTTTTAAGGTAAATCTCATTATAAAATGCACTGTGACATCATAAATGGCTTCATAGCAGGAAATACTATTTCTCCATCATGTAAAGCGATACTGATTCCCTCATCTAGAGGAGTAAAACTAATATTTTAATTGTGTATAATGGTTCATTCCAGTTTTTAAGGTAAATCTCATTATAAAATGCACTGTGACATCATAAATAGCTTCATAACAGGAAATACTATTCCTCCATCATGTAAACCGATACTGATTCACTCATCTAGAGGAGTAAAACTAATATTTTAATTGTTTATAATGGTTCATTCCAGTTTTTAAGGTAAATCTCATAATAAAATGCACTGTGACATCATAAATGGTTTCATAACAGGAAATACTATTCCTCCATCATGTAAAGCGATACTGATTCACTCATCTAGAGGAGTAAAACTAATATTTTAATTGTGTATAATGGTTCATTCCAGTTTTTAAGGTAAATCTCATTATAAAATGCACTGTGACATCATAAATGGCTTCGTAACAGGAAATACTATTCCTCCATCATGTAAAGCGATACTGATTCACTCATCTAGAGGAGTAAAACTAATATTTTAATTGTGTATAATGTTTCATTCCAGTTTTTAAGGTAAATCTCATTATAAAATGCACTGTGACATCATAAATGGCTTCATAACAGGAAATAATATTCCTCCGTTATGTAATGCGATACTGATTCACTCATCTAGAGGAGTAAAACTAATATTTTAATTGTGTATAATGGTTCAATCCCATTTTTAAGTTAAATCTCATTATAAAATGCACTGTGACATCATAAATGGCTTCATAACAGGAAATACTATTCCTCCATCTTGTAAAGCGATACTGATTCACTCATCTAGAGGAGTAAAACTAATATTTTTATTGTGTATAATGGTTCATTCCAGTTTTCAAGGTAAATCTCATAATAAAATGCACTGTGACATCATAAATGGCTTCATAACAGGAAATACTATTCCTCCATCATGTAAAGCGATACTGATTCACTCATCTAGAGGAGTAAAACTAATATTTTAATTGTGTATAATGGTTCATTCCAGTTTTTAAGGTAAATCTCATTATAAAATGCACTGTGACGTCATAAATGTCTTCATAACAGGAAATACTATTCCTCCATCATGTAAAGCGATACTGATTCACTCATCTAGAGGAGTAAAACTAATATTTTAATTGTGTATAATGGTTCATTCCAGTTTTTAAGGTAAATCTCATAATAAAATGCACTGTGACATCATAAATGGCTTCATAACAGGAAATACTATTCCTCCATCATGTAAAGCGATACTGATTCACTCATCTAGAGGAGTAAAACTAATATTTTAATTGTGTATAATTGTTCATTCCAGTTTTTAAGGTAAATCTCATAATAAAATGCACTGTGACATCATAAATGGCTTCATAACAGGAAATACTATTCCTCCATCATGTAAAGCGATACTGATTCACTCATCTAGAGGAGTAAAACTAATATTTTAATTGTGTATAATGGTTCATTCCAGTTTTTAAGGTAAATCTCATTATAAAATGCATTGTGACATCATGAATGGCTTCATAACAGGAAATACTATTCCTCCATCATGTAAAGCGATACTGATTCACTCATCTAGAGGAGTAAAAGTAATATTTTAATTGTGTATAATGGTTCATTCCAGTTTTTAAGGTAAATCTCATAATAAAATGCACTGTGACATCATAAATGGCTTCATAACAGGAAATACTATTCCTCCATCATGTAAAGCGATACTGATTCACTCATCTAGAGGAGTAAAACTAATATTTTAATTGTGTATAATGGTTCATTCCAGTTTTTAAGGTAAATCTCATTATAAAATGCACTGTGACATCATAAATGGCTTCATAACAGGAAATACTATTCCTCCATTATGTAATGAGACACTGATTCACTCATCTAGAGGAGTAAAACTAATATTTTAATTGTGTATAATGGTTCATTCCAGTTTTTAAGGTAAATCTCATATTAAAATGCACTGTGACATCATAAATGGATTCATAACAGGAAATACTATTCCTCCATCATGTAAAGCGATACTGATTCACTCATCTAGAGGAGTAAAACTAATATTTTAATTGTGTATAATGGTTCATTCCAGTTTTTAAGGTAAATCTCATAATAAAATGCACTGTGACATCATAAATGGCTTCATAACAGGAAATACTATTCCTCCATCATGTAAAGGGATACTGATTCACTCATCTAGAGGAGTAAAACTAATATTTTAATTGTGTATAATGGTTCATTCCAGTTTTTAAATTAAATCTCATTATAAAATGCACTGTGACATCATAAATGGCTTCATAACAGGAAATACTATTCCTCCATCATGTACAGCGATATTGATTCACTCATCTAGAGGATTAAAACTAATATTTTAATTGTGTATAATGGTTCATTCCAGTTTTTAAGGTAAATCTCATAATAAAATGCACTGTGACATCATAAATGTCTTCATAACAGGAAATACTATTCCTCCATCATGTAAAGCGATACTGATTCACTCATCTAGAGGAGTAAAACTAATATTTTAATTGTGTATAATGGTTCATTCCAGTTTTTCAGGTAAATTTCATAATAAAATGCACTGTGATATCATAAATGGCTTCATAACAGGAAATACTATTCCTCCATCATGTAAAGCGATACTGATTCACTCATCTAGAGGAGTAAAACTAATATTTTAATTGTGTATAATGGTTCATTCCAGTTTTTAAGGTAAATCTCATAATAAAATGCACTGTGACATCATAAATGGCTTCATAACAGGAAATAATATTCCTCCGTTATGTAATGCGTCACTGACTCACTCATCTAGAGGAGTAAAACTAATATTTTAATTGTGTATAATGGTTCATTCCAGTTTTCAATGTAAATCTCATAATAAAATGCACTGTGACATCATACATGGCTTCATAACAGGAAATACTATTCCTCCGTTATGTAATGCGACACGGATTCACTAATCTAGAGGAGTAAAACTAATATTTTAATTGTGTATAATGGTTCATTCCAGTTTTTAAGGTAAATCTCATAATAAAATGCACTGTGACATCATAAATGTCTTCATAACAGGAAATACTATTCCTCCATCATGTAAAGCGATACTAATTCACTCATCTAGAGGAGTAAAACTAATATTTTAATTGTGTATAATGGTTCATTCCAGTTTTTAATGCAAATCTCATTATAAAATGCACTGTGACATCATAAATGGCTTCATAACAGGAAATAATATTCCTCCGTTATGTAATGCGACACTGATTCACTCATCTAGAAGAGTAAAACTAATATTTTAATTGAGTATAATGGTTCATTCCAGTTTTTAAGGTAAATCTCATTATAAAATGCACTGTGACATCATAAATGGCTTCATAACAGGAAATACTATTCCTCCATCATGTACAGCGATACTGATTCACTCATCTAGAGGATTAAAACTAATATTTTAATTGTGTGTAATGGTTCATTCCAGTTTTTAAGGTAAATCTCATAATAAAATGCACTGAGACATCATAAATGGCTTCATAACAGGAAATACTATTCCTCCATCATGTAAAGCGATACTGATTCACTCATCTAGAGGAGTAAAACTAATATTTTAATTGTGTATAATGGTTCATTCCAGTTTTTAAGGTAAATCTCATAATAAAATGCACTGTGACATCATAAATGGCTTCATAACAGGAAATACTATTCCTCCATCATGTAAAGCGATACTGATTCACTCATCTAGAGGAGTAAAACTAATATTTTAATTGTGTATAATGGTTCATTCCAGTTTTTAAGTTAAATCTCATAATAAAATGCACTGTGTCATCATAAATGGCTTCATAACAGGAAATACTATTCCTCCATCATGTAAAGCGATACTGATTCACTCATCTAGAGGAGTAAAACTAATATTTTAATTGTGTATAATGGTTCATTCCAGTTTTTAAGGTAAATCTCATAATAAAATGCACTGTGACATCATAAATGGCTTCATAACAGGAAATACTTTTCCTCCATCATGTAAAGCGATACTGATTCACTCATCTAGAGGAGTAAAACTAATATTTTAATTGTGTATAATGGTTCATTCCAGTTTTTAAAATAAATCTCATTATAAAATGCACTGTGACATCATAAATGGCTTCATAACAGGAAATACTATTCCTCCATCATGTAAAGCGATACTGATTCACTCATCTAGAGGAGTAAAAGTAATATTTTAATTGTGTATAATGGTTCATTCCAGTTTTTAAGGTAAATCTCATAATAAAATGCACTGTGACATCATAAATGGCTTCATAACAGGAAATACTATTCCTCCATCATGTAAAGCGATACTGATTCACTCATCTAGAGGAGTAAAACTAATATTTTAATTGTGTATAATGGTTCATTCCAGTTTTTAAGGTAAATCTCATTATAAAATGCACTGTGACATCATAAATGGCTTCATAACAGGAAATACTATTCCTCCATTATGTAATGAGACACTGATTCACTCATCTAGAGGAGTAAAACTAATATTTTAATTGTGTATAATGGTTCATTCCAGTTTTTAAGGTAAATCTCATAATAAAATGCACTGTGACATCATAAATGGCTTCATAACAGGAAATACTATTCCTCCATCATGTAAAGCGATACTGATTCACTCATCTAGAGGAGTAAAACTAATATTTTAATTGTGTATAATGGTTCATTCCAGTTTTTAAGGTAAATCTCATAATAAAATGCACTGTGACATCATAAATGGCTTCATAACAGGAAATACTATTCCTCCATCATGTAAAGGGATACTGATTCACTCATCTAGAGGAGTAAAACTAATATTTTAATTGTGTATAATGGTTCATTCCAGTTTTTAAAGTAAATCTAATTATAAAATGCACTGTGACATCATAAATGGCTTCATAACAGGAAATACTATTCCTCCGTTATGTAATCGACACGGATTCACTAATCTAGAGGAGTAAAACTAATATTTTAATTGTGTATAATGGTTCATTCCAGTTTTTAAGGTAAATCTCATAATAAAATGCACTGTGACATCATAAATGTCTTCATAACAGGAAATACTATTCCTCCATCATGTAAAGCGATACTAATTCACTCATCTAGAGGAGTAAAACTAATATTTTAATTGTGTATAATGGTTCATTCCAGTTTTTAATGCAAATCTCATTATAAAATGCACTGTGACATCATAAATGGCTTCATAACAGGAAATAATATTCCTCCGTTATGTAATGCGACACTGATTCACTCATCTAGAAGAGTAAAACTAATATTTTAATTGAGTATAATGGTTCATTCCAGTTTTTAAGGTAAATCTCATTATAAAATGCACTGTGACATCATAAATGGCTTCATAACAGGAAATACTATTCCTCCATCATGTACAGCGATACTGATTCACTCATCTAGAGGATTAAAACTAATATTTTAATTGTGTATAATGGTTCATTCCAGTTTTTAAGGTAAATCTCATAATAAAATGCACTGTGACATCATAAATGGCTTCATAACAGGAAATACTATTCCTCCATCATGTAAAGCGATACTGATTCACTCATCTAGAGGAGTAAAACTAATATTTTAATTGTGTATAATGGTTCATTCCAGTTTTTAAGGTAAATCTCATAATAAAATGCACTGTGACATCATAAATGGCTTCATAACAGGAAATACTATTCCTCCATCATGTAAAGCGATACTGATTCACTCATCTAGAGGAGTAAAACTAATATTTTAATTGTGTATAATGGTTCATTCCAGTTTTTAAGTTAAATCTCATAATAAAATGCACTGTGACATCATAAATGGCTTCATAACAGGAAATACTATTCCTCCATCATGTACAGCGATACTGATTCACTCATCTAGAGGATTAAAACTAATATTTTAATTGTGTATAATGGTTCATTCCAGTTTTTAAGGTAAATCTCATAATAAAATGCACTGTGACATCATAAATGGCTTCATAACAGGAAATACTATTCCTCCATCATGTAAAGCGATACTGATTCACTCATCTAGAGGAGTAAAACTAATATTTATTTGTGTATAATGGTTCATTCCAGTTTTTAAGGTAAATCTCATTATAAAATGCACTGTGACATCATAAATGGCTTCATAACAGGAAATACTATTCCTCCATTATGTAATGAGACACTGATTCACTCATCTAGAGGAGTAAAACTAATATTTTAATTGTGTATAATGGTTCATTCCAGTTTTTAAGGTAAATCTCATAATAAAATGCACTGTGACATCATAAATGGCTTCATAACAGGAAATACTATTCCTCCATCATGTAAAGCGATACTGATTCACTCATCTAGAGGAGTAAAACTAATATTTTAATTGTGTATAATGGTTCATTCCAGTTTTTAAGGTAAATCTCATAATAAAATGCACTGTGACATCATAAATGGCTTCATAACAGGAAATACTATTCCTCCATCATGTAAAGGGATACTGATTCACTCATCTAGAGGAGTAAAACTAATATTTTAATTGTGTATAATGGTTCATTCCAGTTTTTAAAGTAAATCTCATTATAAAATGCACTGTGACATCATAAATGGCTTCATAACAGGAAATACTATTCCTCCATCATGTAAAGCGATACTGATTCACTCATCTAGAGGAGTAAAACTAATATTTTAATTGTGTATAATGGTTCATTCCAGTTTTTAAGGTAAATCTCATAATAAAATGCACTGTGACATCATAAATGGCTTCATAACAGGAAATAATATTCCTCCGTTATGTAATGCGTCACTGACTCACTCATCTAGAGGAGTAAAACTAATATTTTAATTGTGTATAATGGTTCATTCCAGTTTTCAATGTAAATCTCATTATAAAATGCACTGTGACATCATAAATGGCTTCATAACAGGAAATAATATTCCTCCGTTATGTAATGCGACACTGATTCACTCATCTAGAAGAGTAAAACTAATATTTTAATTGAGTATAATGGTTCATTCCAGTTTTTAAGGTAAATCTCATTATAAAATGAACTGTGACATCATAAATGGCTTCATAACAGGAAATACTATTCCTCCGTTATGTAATGCGACACTGATTCACTCATCTAGAGGAGTAAAACTAATATTTTAATTGTGTATAATGGTTCATTTCAGTTTTTAAGGTAAATCTCATAATAAAATGCACTGTGACATCATAAATGGCTTCATAACAGGAAATACTATTCCTCCATCATGTAAAGCGATACTGATTCACTCATCTAGAGGAGTAAAACTAATATTTTAATTGTGTATAATGGTTCATTCCAGTTTTTAAGGTAAATCTCATTATAAAATGCACTGTGACATCATAAATGGCTTCATAACAGGAAATACTATTCCTCCGTTATGTAATGCGACACTGTTTCACTCATCTAGAGGAGTAAAACTAATATTTTAATTGTGTATAATGGTTCATTCCAGTTTTTAAGGTAAATCTCATAATAAAATGCACTGTGACATCATAAATGGCTTCATAATAGGAAATACTATTCCTCCATCATGTAAAGCGATACTGATTCACTCATCTAGAGGAGTAAAACTAATATTTTAATTGTGTATAATGGTTCATTCCAGTTTTTAAGGTAAATCTCATTATAAAATGCACTGTGACATCATAAATGGCTTCATAACAGGAAAAAATATTCCTCCGTTATGTAATGCGACACTGATTCAGTCATCTAGAGAAGTAAAACTAATATTTTAATTGTGTATAATGGTTCATTCCAGTTTTTAATGTAAATCTCATTATAAAATGCACTGTGACAACATAAATGGCTTCATAACAGGGAATAATATTCCTCCGTTATGTAATGCGACACTGATTCACTCATCTAGAAGAGTAAAACTAATATTTTAATTGTGTATAATGGTTCATTTCAGTTTTTAAGGTAAATCTCATAATAAAATGCACTGTGACATCATAAATGGCTTAATAACAGGAAATACTATTCCTCCATCATGTAAAGCGATACTGATTCACTCATCTAGAGGAGTAAAACTAATATTTTAATTGTGTATAATGGTTCATTCCAGTTTTTAAGGTAAATCTCATAATAAAATGCACTGTGACATCATAAATGGCTTCATAACAGGAAATACTATTCCTCCATCATGTAAAGCGATACTGATTCACTCATCTAGAGGAGTCAAACTAATATTTTAATTGTGTATAATGATTCATTCCAGTTTTTAAGGTAAATCTCATTATAAAATGCACTGTGACATCATAAATGGCTTCATAACAGGAAATACTATTCCTCCGTTATGTAATGCGACACTGATTCACTCATCTAGAGGAGTAAAACTAATATTTTAATTGTTTATCATGGTTCATTCCAGTTTTTAAGGTAAATCTCATTATAAAATGCACTGTGACATCATAAATGGCTTCATAACAGGAAATACTATTCCTCCGTTATGTAATGCGACACTGATTTACGCATTTAGAGGAGTAAAACTAATATTTTAATTGTTTATAATGATTCATTCCAGTTTTTCAGGTAAATCTCATTATAAAATGAACTGTGACATCATAAATGGCTTCATAAAAGGAAATACTATTCCTCCGTTATGTAATGCGACACTGATTCACTCATCTAGAGGAGTAAAACTAATGTTTTAATTGTGTATAATGGTTCATTCCAGTTTTTTAGGTAAATCTCATTATAAAATGCACTGTGACATAAATGGCTTCATAACAGGAAATACTATTCCTCCGTTATGTAATGCGACACTGATTCACTCATCTAGAGGAGTAAAACTAATATTTTAATTGTGTATAATGGTTCATTCCAGTTTTTAAGGTAAATCTCATTATAAAATGCACTGTGACATCATAAATGGCTTCATAACATGAAATACTATTCCTCCGTTATGTAATGCGACACTGATTCACTCATCTAGAGGAGTAAAACTAATATTTTAATTGTTTATAATGGTTCATTCCAGTTTTTCAGGTAAATCTCATTATAAAATGCACTGTGACATCATAAATGGCTTCATAACAGGAAATACTATTCCTCCGTTATGTAATGCGACACTGATTCACTCATCTAGAGGAGTAAAACTAATATTTTAATTGTTTATAATAGTTCATTCCAGTTTTTAAGGTAAATCTCATTATAAAATGCACTGTGACATCATAAATGGCTTCATAACAGGAAATACTATTCCTCCGTTATGTAATGCGACACTGATTCACTCATCTAGAGGAGTAAAACTAATATTTTAATTGTGTATAATGGTTCATTCCAGTTTTTTAGGTAAATCTCATTATAAAATGCACTGTGACATAAATGGCTTCATAACAGGAAATACTATTCCTCCGTTATGTAATGCGACACTGATTCACTCATCTAGAGGAGTAAAACTAATATTTTAATTGTTTATAATGGTTCATTCCAGTTTTTAAGGTAAATCTCATTATAAAATGCACTGTGACATCATAAATGGCTTCATAACAGGAAATACTATTCCTCCGTTATGTAATGCGACACTGATTTACTCATTTAGAGGAGTAAAACTAATATTTTAATTGTTTATAATGATTCATTCCAGTTTTTCAGGTAAATCTCATTATAAAATGCACTGTGACATCATAAATGGCTTTATAACAGGAAATACTATTCCTCCGTTATGTAATGCGACACTGATTCACTCATCTAGAGGAGAAAAATAATGTTTTAATTGTGTATAATGGTTTATTCCAGTTTTTTAGGTAAATCTCATTATAAAATGCACTGTGACATAAATGGCTTCATAACAGGAAATACTATTCCTCCGTTATGTAATGCGACACTGATTCACTCATCTAGAGGAGTAAAACTAATATTTTAATTGTGTATAATGGTTCATTCCAGTTTTTAAGGTAAATCTCATTATAAAATGCACTGTGACATCATAAATGGCTTCATAACAGGAAATACTATTCCTCCGTTATGTAATGCGACACTGATTCACTCATCTAGACGAGTTAAACTAATATTTTAATTGTTTATAATGATTCATTCCAGTTTTTCAGGTAAATCTCATTATAAAATGCACTGTGACATCATAAATGTCTTCATAACAGGAAATACTATTCCTCCGTTATGTAATGCGACACTGATTCACTCATCTAGAGGAGTAAAACTAATATTTTAATTGTGTATAATGGTTCATTCCAGTTTTTTAGGTAAATCTCATTATAAAATGCACTGTGACATAAATGGCTTCATAACAGGAAATACTATTCCTCCGTTATGTAATGCGACACTGATTCACTCATCTAGAGGAGTCAAACTAATATTTTAATTGTGTATAATGGTTCATTCCAGTTTTTTAGGTAAATCTCATTATAAAATGAACTGTGACAGCAGAAATGTCTTCATAACTGGAAATACTATTCCTCCATTATGTAATGCGACACTGATTCACTCATCTAGAGGAGTAAAACTAATATTTTAATTGTGTATAATGGTTCATTCCAGTTTTTAAGGTAAATCTCATTATAAAATGCACTGTGACATCATAAATGCCTACATAACAGGAAATACTATTCCTCCGTTATGTAATGCGACACTGATTCACTCATCTAGAGGAGTAAAACTAATATTTTAATTGTGTATAATGGTTCATTCCTGTTTTTAAGGTAAATCTTATTATAAAATGCACTGTGACATCATAAATGGCTTCATAACAGGAAATACTATTCCTCCGTTATGTAATGCGACACTGATTCACTCATCTAGAGGAGTAAAACTAATATTTTAATTGTGTATAATGGTTTATTCCAGTTTTTTAGGTAAATCTCATTATAAAATGCACTGTGACATCATAAATGGCTTCATAAAAGGAAATACAATTCCTCCGTTATGTAATGCGACACTCATTCACTCATCTAGAGGAGTAAAACTAATATTTTAATTGTGTATAATGGTTCATTCCAGTTTTTAAGGTAAATCTCATTATAAAATGCACTGTGACATCATAAATGGCTTCATAACAGGAAATACTATTCCTCCGTTATGTAATGCGACACTGATTCACTCATCTAGAGTAGGAAAACTAATATTTTAATTGTGTATAATGGTTCATTCCAGTTTTTAAGGTAAATCTCATCATAAAATGCACTGTGACATCATAAATGGCTTCATAAAAGGAAATACTATTCCTCCGTTATGTAATGCTACACTGATTCACTCATCTAGAGGAGTAAAACTAATATTTTAATTGTGTATAAAGGTTCATTCCAGTTTTTAAGTTAAATCTCATTATAAAATGCACTGTGACATCATAAATGGCTTCATAACAGGAAATACTATTCCTCCGTTGTGTAATGCGACACTGATTCACTCATCTCGAGGAGTAAAACTAATATTTTAAATGTTTATAATGGTTCATTCCAGCTTTTTAGGTAAATCTCATTATAAAATGAACTGTGACAGCAGAAATGGCTTCATAACAGGATATACGATTCCTCCATTATGTAATGCGACACTGATTCACTCATCTAGAGGAGTAAAACAAATATTCAAATTGTTTACAATTGTTCATTCCAGCTTTTTAGGTAAATCTCATTATAAAATGTACTGTGACAGCAGAAATGGCTTCATAACAGGAAATAATATTCCTCCATTATGTAATGCGACACTGATTCACTCATCTAGAGGAGTAAAACTAATATTTTAATAGTTTATAATGGTTCATTCCAGTTTTTCAGGTAAATCTCATTATAAAATGCACTGTGACATCATAAATGGCTTCATAACAGGAAATACTATTCCTCCATTATGTAATGCGACACTGATTCACTCATCTAGAGGAGTAAAACTAATATTTTAATTGTTTATAATGGTTCATTCCAGTTTTTCAGGTAAATCTCATTATAAAACGCACTGTGACATCATAAATGGCTTTACAACAGGAAATACTATTCCTCCATTACGTAATGCGACACTGATTCACTCATCTCGAGGAGTAAAACTAATATTTTAATTGTTTATAATGGTTCATTCCAGTTTTTCCGGTAAATCTCATTATAAAATGAACTGTGACAGCAGAAATGGCTTCATAACAGGAAATACTATTCCTCCATTATGTAATGCGACACTGATTCACTCATCTAGAGGCGTAAAACTAATATTAAAACTGTTTATAATGGCTCATTCCAGCTTTTTAGGTAAATCTCATTATAAAATGAACTGTGACAGCAGAAATGGCTTCATAACAAGAAATACTATTCCTCCATTATGTCATGCGACACTGATTCACTCATCTAGAGGAGTAAAACTAATATTTTAATTGTTTATAATGGTTCATTCCAGCTTTTTAGGTAAATCTCATTATAAAATGAACTGTGACAGCAGAAATGGCTTCATAACAGGATATACTATTCCTCCATTATGTAATGCGACACTGATTCACTCATCTAGAGGAGTAAAAGAAATATTCAAATTGTTTACAATGGTTCATTCCAGCTTTTTAGTTAAATCTCATTATAAAATGTACTGTGACAGCAGAAATGGCTTCATAACAGGAAATACTATTCCTCCATTATGTAATGCGACACTGATTGACTCATCTAGAGGAGTAAAACTAATATTTTAATTGTGTATAATGGTTCATTCCAGTTTTTAAGGTAAATCTCATTATAAAATGCACTGTGACATCATAAATGGCTTCATAACAGGAAATATTATTCCTCCATTATGTAATGCGACACTGATTCACTCATCTAGAGGAGTAAAACTAATATTTTAATAGTTTATAATGGTTCATTCCAGTTTTTCAGGTAAATCTCATTATAAAATGCACTGTGACATCATAAATGGCTTCATAACAGGAAATACTATCCCTCCATTGTGTAATGCGACACTGCTTCACTCATCTAGAGGAGTAAAACTAATATTTTAATTGTTTATAATGGTTCATTCCAGTTTTTCAGGTAAATCTCATTATAGAACGCACTGTGACATCATAAATGGCTTCACGACAGGAAATACTATTCATCCATTACGTAATGCGACACTGATTCACTCATCTAGAGGAGTAAAACTAATATTTTAATTGTTTATAATGGTTCATTCCAGTTTTTCAGGTAAATCTCATTATAAAATGAACTGTGACATCATAAATGGCTTCATAACAGGAAATACTATTCCTCCATTATGTAATGCGACACTGATTGACTCATCTAGAGGAGTAAAACTAATATTCAAATTGTTTATAATGGTTCATTCCAGCTTTTTAGGTAAATCTCATTATAAAATGAACTGTGACAGCAGAAATGGCTTCATAACAAGAAATACTATTCCTCCATTATGTAATGCGACACTGATTCACTCATCTAGAGGAGTAAAACTAATATTTTAATTGTTTATAATGGTTCATTCCAGTTTTTCAGGTAAATCTCATTATAAAATGAACTGTGACAGCAGAAATGGCTTCATAACAGGAAATACTATTCCTCCATTATGTAATGCGACACTGATTCACTCATCTAGAGGAGTAAAACTAATATTTTAATTGTTTATAATGGTTCATTCCAGTTTTTCAGGTAAATCTCATTATAAAATGAACTGTGACAGCAGAAATGGCTTCATAACAGGAAATACTATTCCTCCATTATGTAATGCAGCACTGATTCACTCATCTAGAGGAGTAAAACTAATATTTTAATTGTTTATAATGGTTCATTCCAGTTTTTAAGGTAAATCTCATTATAAAATGATCTGTGACAGCAGAAATGGATTCATAACAGGAATAACTATTCCTCCATTATGTAATGCGACACTGATTCACTCATCTAGAGGAGTAAAACTAATATTTTAATTGTTTATAAGGGTTCATTCCAGTTTTTAAGGTAAATCTCATTATAAAATGAACTGTGACATCATAAATGGCTTCATAACAGGAAATGCTATTCCTCCATTATGTAATGCGACACTGATTCACTCATCTAGAGGAGTAAAACTAATATTCAAATTGTTTATAATAGTACATTCCAGCTTTTTAGGTAAATCTCATTATAAAATGAACTGTGACAGCAGAAATGGCTTCATAACAAGAAATACTATTCCTCCATTATGTAATGCGACACTGATTCACTCATCTAGAGGAGTAAAACTAATATTTTAATTGTTTATAATGGTTCATTCCAGTTTTTAGGTAAATCTCATTATAAAATGAACTGTGACAGCAGAAATGGCTTCATAACAGGATATACTATTCCTCCATTATGTAATGCGACACTGATTCACTCATCTAGAGGAGTAAAACAAATATTCAAATTGTTTACGATGGTTCATTCCAGCTTTTTAGGTAAATCTCATTATAAAATGTACTGTGACATCAGAAATGGCTTCATAACAGGAAATACTATTCCTCCATTATGTAATGCGACACTGATTCACTCATCTAGATGAGTAAAACTAATATTTTAATTGTTTATAATGGTTCATTCCAGTTTTTAAGGTAAATCTCATTATAAAATGCACTGTGACATCATAAATGGCTTCATAACAGGAAATACTATTCCTCCATTATGTAATGCGACACTGATTCATTCATCTAGAGGAGTAAAACTAATATTTTAATTGTTTATAATGGTTCATTCTAGTTTTTCAGGTAAATCTCATTATAAAATGCACTGTGACATCATAAATGGCTTCATAACAGGAAATACTATTCCTCCATTATGTAATGCGACACTGATTCACTCATCTAGAGGAGTAAAACTAATATTTTAATTGTTTATAATGGTTTATTCCAGTTTTTCAGGTAAATCTCATTATAAAACGCACTGTGACATCATAAATGGCTTCATAACAGGAAATACTATTCCTCCATTACGTAATGCGAAACTGATTCACTCATCTAGAGGAGTAAAACTAATATTTTAATTGTTTATAATGGTTCATTCCAGTTTTTCAGGTAAATCTCATTATAAAATGAACTGTGACAGCAGAAATGGCTTCATAACAGGAAATACTATTCCTCCATTATGTAATGCGACACTGATTCACTCATCTAGAGGAGTAAAACTAATATTTAAATTGTTTATAATGGTTCATTCCAGTTTTTCCAGGTAAATCTCATTATAAAATGAACTGTGACAGCAGAAATGGCTTCATAACAGGAAATACTATTCCTCCATTATGTAATGCGACACTGATTCACTCATCTAGAGGAGTAAAACTAATATTTTAATTGTTTATAATGGTTCATTCCAGTTTTTAAGGTAAATCTCATTATAAAATGATCTGTGACAGCAGAAATGGATTCATAACAGGAAATACTATTCCTCCATTATGTAATGCGACACTGATTCACTCATCTAGGAGTAAAACTAATATTTTAATTGTGTATAATGGTTCATTCCAGTTTTTAATGTTAATCTCATTATAAAATGAACTGTGACATCATAAATGGCTTCATAACAGGAAATACTATTCCTCCATTATGTAATGCGACACTGATTCACTCATCTAGAGGAATAAAACTTATATTCAAATTGTTTATAATGGTTCATTCCAGCTTTTTAGGTAAATCTCATTATAAAATGAACTGTGACAGCAGAAATGGCTTCATAACAAGAAATACTATTCCTCCATTATGTAATGCGACACTGATTCACTCATCTAGAGGAGTAAAACTAATATTTTAATTGTTTATAATGGTTCATTCCAGCTTTTTAGGTAAATCTCATTATAAAATGAACTGTGACAGCAGAAATGGCTTCATAACAGGAAATACTATTCCTCCATTATGTAATGCGACACTGATTCACTCATCTAGAGGAGTAAAACTAATATTTTAATTGTTTATAATGGTTCATTCCAGTTTTTCAGGTAAATCTCATTATAAAATGAACTGTGACAGCAGAAATGGCTTCATAACAGGAAATACTATTCCTCCATTATGTAATGCGACACTGATTCACTCATCTAGAGGAGTAAAACTAATATTTTAATTGTTTATAATGGTTCATTCCAGTTTTTCAGGTAAATCTCATTATAAAATGCACTGTGACATCATAAATGGCTTCATAACAGGAAATACTATTCCTCCATTATGTAATGCGACACTGATTCACTCATCTAGAGGAGTAAAACTAATATTTTAATTGTTTATAATGGTTCATTCCAGTTTTTCAGGTAAATCTCATTATAAAACGCACTGTGACATCATAAATGGCTTCATAACAGGAAATACTATTCCTCCATTACGTAGTGCGACACTGATTCACTCATCTAGAGGAGTAAAACTAATATTTTAATTGTTTATAATGGTTCATTCCAGTTTTTCAGGTAAATCTCATTATAAAATGAACTGTGACAGCAGAAATGGCTTCATAACAGGAAATACTATTCCTCCATTATGTAATGCGACACTGATTCACTCATCTAGAGGAGTAAAACTAATATTTTAATTGTTTATAATGGTTCATTCCAGTTTTTCAGGTAAATCTCATTATAAAATGAACTGTGACAGCAGAAATGGCTTCATAACAAGAAATACTATTCCTCCATTAAGTAATGCGACACTGATTCACTCATCTAGAGGCGTAAAACTAATATTTTAATTGTTTATAATGGTTCATTCCAGCTTTTTAGGTAAATCTCATTATAAAATGAACTGTGACAGCAGAAATGGCTTCATAACAGGATATACTATTCCTCCATTATGTAATGCGACACTGATTCACTCATCTAGAGGAGTAAAACAAATATTCAAATTGTTTACAATGGTTCATTCCAGCTTTTTAGGTAAATCTCATTATAAAATGTACTGTGACAGCAGAAATGGCTTCATAACAGGAAATACTATTCCTCCATTATGTAATGCGACACTGATTCACTCATCTAGAGGAGTAAAACTAATATTTTAATTGTGTATAATGGTTCATTCCAGTTTTTAAGGTAAATCTCATTATAAAATTCACTGTGACATCATAAATGGCTTCATAACAGGAAATACTATTCCTCCATTATGTAATGCGACACTGATTCACTCATCTAGAGGAGTAAAACTAATATTTTAATTGTTTATAATGGTTCATTCCAGTTTTTCATGTAAATCTGATTATAAAATGCACTGTGACATCATAAATGGCTTCATAACAGGAAATACTATTCCTCCATTATGTAATGCGACACTGATTCACTCATCTAGAGGAGTAAAACTAATATTTTAATTGTTTATAATGGTTCATTCCAGTTTTTCAGGTCAATCTCATTATAAAACGCACTGTGACATCATAAATGGCTTCATAACAGGAAATACTATTCCTCCATTACGTAGTGCGACACTGATTCACTCATCTAGAGGAGTAAAACTAATATTTTAATTGTTTATAATGGTTCATTCCAGTTTTTCAGGTAAATCTCATTATAAAATGAACTGTGACAGCAGAAATGGCTTCATAACAGGAAATACTATTCCTCCATTATGTAATGCGACACTGATTCACTCATCTAGAGGAGTAAAACTAATATTTTAATTGTTTATAATGGTTCATTCCAGTTTTTCATGTAAATCTCATTATAAAATGAACTGTGACATCATAAATGGCTTCATAACAGGAAATACTGTTCCTCCATTATGTAATGCGACACTGATTCACTCATCTAGAGGAGTAAAACTAATATTCAAACTGTTTATAATGGCTCATTCCAGCTTTTTAGGTAAATCTCATTATAAAATGAACTGTGACAGCAGAAATGGCTTCATAACAAGAAATACTATTCCTCCATTATGTAATGCGACACTGATTCACTCATCTAGAGGAGTAAAACTAATATTTTAATTGTTTATAATGGTTCATTCCAGCTTTTTAGGTAAATCTCATTATAAAATGAACTGTGACAGCAGAAATGGCTTCATAACAGGATATACTATTCCTCCATTATGTAATGCGACACTGATTCACTCATCTAGAGGAGTAAAACAAATATTCAAATTGTTTACAATGGTTCATTCCAGCTTTTTAGTTAAATCTCATTATAAAATGTACTGTGACAGCAGAAATGGCTTCATAACAGGAAATACTATTCCTCCATTATGTAATGCGACACTGATTCACTCATCTAGAGGAGTAAAACTAATATTTTAATTGTGTATAATGGTTCATTCCAGTTTTTAAGGTAAATCTCATTATAAAATTCACTGTGACATCATAAATGGCTTCATAACAGGAAATACTATTCCTCCATTATGTAATGCGACACTGATTCACTCATCTAGAGGTGTAAAACTAATATTTTAATAGTTTATAATGGTTCATTCCAGTTTTTCATGTAAATCTCATTATAAAATGCACTGTGACATCATAAATGGCTTCATAACAGGAAATACTATCCCTCCATTATGTAATGCGACACTGATTCACTCATCTAGATGAGTAAAACTAATATTTTAATTGTTTATAATGGTTCATTCCAGTTTTTCAGGTAAATCTCATTATAGAACGCACTGTGACATCATAAATGGCTTCACAAAAGGAAATACTATTCCTCCATTACGTAATGCGAGACTGATTCACTCATCTAGAGGAGTAAAACTAATATTTTAATTGTTTATAATGGTTCATTCCAGTTTTTAAGGTAAATCTCATTATAAAATGAACTGTGACAGCAGAAATGGCTTCATAACAGGAAATACTATTCCTCCATTATGTAATGCGACACTGATTCACTCATCTAGAGGAGTAAACTAATATTTTAATTGTTTATAATGCTTCATTCCAGTTTTTCAGGTAAATCTCATTATAAAATGAACTGTGATAGCAGAAATGGCTTCATAACAGGAAATATTATTCCTCCATTATGTAATGCGGCACTGATTCACTCATCTAGAGGAGTAAAACTAATATTTTAATTGTTTATAATGGTTCATTCCAGTTTTTAAGGTAAATCTCATTATAAAATGAACTGTGACAGCAGAAATGGATTCATAACAGGAAATACTATTCCTCCATATGTAGTGCGACACTGATTCACTCATCTAGAGGAGTAAAACTAATATTTTAATTGTGTATAATGGTTCATTCCAGTTTTTAAGGTAAATCTCATTATAAAATGAACTGTGACATCATAAATGGCTTCATAACAGGAAATACTATTCCTCCATTATGTAATGCGACACTGATTCACTCATCTAGACGAGTAAAACTAAAATTCAAATTGTTTATAATGGTTCATTCCAGCTTTTTAGGTAAATCTCATTATAAAATGAACTGTGACTGAAGAAATGGCTTCATAACAAGAAATACTATTCCTCCATTATGTGATGCGACACTGATTCACTCATCTAGAGGAGTAAAACTAATATTTTAATTGTTTATAATGGTTCATTCCAGCTTTTTAGGTAAATCTCATTATAAAATGAACTGTGACAGCAGAAATGGCTACATAACAGGAAATACTATTCCTCCATTACGTAATGCGACACTGATTCACTCATCTAGAGGAGTAAAACTAATATTTTAATTGTTTATAATGGTTCATTCCAGTTTTTCAGGTAAATCTCATTATAAAATGAACTGTGACAGCAGAAATGGCTTCATAACAGGAAATACTATTCCTCCATTATGTAATGCGACACTGATTCACTCATCTAGAGGAGTAAAACTAATATTTTAATTGTTTATAATGGTTCATTCCAGTTTTTCAGGTAAATCTCATTATAAAATGAACTGTGACAGCAGAAATGGCTTCATAACAGGAAATACTATTCCTCCATTATGTAATGCAGCACTGATTCACTCATCTAGAGGAGTAAATCTAATATTTTAATTGTTTATAATGGTTCATTCCAGTTTTTAAGGTAAATCTCATTATAAAATGATCTGTGAGAGCAGAAATGGATTCATAACAGGAAATACTATTGCTCCATTATGTAATGCGACACTGATTCACTCATCCAGAGGAGTAAAACTAATATTTTAATTGTGTATATGGTTCATTCCAGTTTTTAAGGTAAATCTCATTATAAAATGAACTGTGACATCATAAATGGCTTCATAACAGGAAATGCTATTCCTCCATTATGTAATGCGACACTGATTCACTCATCTAGAGGAGTAAAACTAATATTCAAATTGTTTATAATAGTTCATTACAGCTTTTTAGGTAAATCTCATTATAAAATGAACTGTGACAGCAGAAATGGCTTCATAACAAGAAATACTATTCCTCCATTATGTAATGCGACACTGATTCACTCATCTAGAGGAGTAAAACTAATATTTTAATTGTTTATAATGGTTCATTCCAGCTTTTTAGGTAAATCTCATTATAAAATGAACTGTGACAGCAGAAATGGCTTCATAACAGGATATACTATTCCTCCATTATGTAATGCAACACTGATTCACTCATCTAGAGGAGTAAAACAAATATTCAAATTGTTTACGATGGTTCATTCCAGCTTTTTAGGTAAATCTCATTATAAAATGTACTGTGACATCAGAAATGGCTTCATAACAGGAAATACTATTCCTCCATTATGTAATGCGACACTGATTCACTCATCTAGAGGTGTAAAACTAATATTTTAATTGTTTATAATAGTTCATTCTAGTTTTTCAGGTAAATCTCATTATAAAATGCACTGTGACATCATAAATGTCTTCATAACAGGAAATACTATACCTCCATTATGTAATGCGACACTGATTCACTCATCTAGAGGAGTAAAACTAATATTTTAATTGTTTATAATGGTTCATTACAGTTTTTAAGGTAAATCTCATTATAAAATGCACTGTGACATCATAAATGGCTTCATAACAGGAAATACTATTCCTCCATTATGTAATGCGACACTGATTCACTCATCTTGAGGAGTAAAACTAATATTTTAATTGTTTATAATGGTTCATTCCAGTTTTTAAGGTAAATCTCATCATAAAATGCACTGTGACATCATAAATGGCTTCATAACAGGAAATACTATTCCTCCATTATGTAATGCGACACTGATTCATTCATCTAGAGGAGTAAAACTAATATTTTAATTGTTTATAATGGTTCATTCTAGTTTTTCAGGTAAATCTCATTATAAAATGCACTGTGACATCATAAATGTCTTCATAACAGGAAATACTATTCCTCCATTATGTAATGCGACACTGATTCACTCATCTAGAGGAGTAAAACTAATATTCAAATTGTTTATAATGGTTTATTCCAGCTTTTTAGGTAAATCTCATTATAAAATGAACTGTGACAGCAGAAATGGCTTCATAACAAGAAATACTATTCCTCCATTATGTAATGCGACACTGATTCACTCATCTAGAGGAGTAAAACTAATATTTTAATTGTTTAAAATGGTTCATTCCAGCTTTTTAGGTAAATCACATTATAAAATGAACTGTGACAGCAGAAATGGCTTCATAACAGGAAATACTATTCCTCCATTATGTAATGCGACACTGATTCACTCATCTAGAGGAGTAAAACTAACATTTTAATTGTTTATAATGGTTCATTCCAGTTTTTCAGGTAAATCTCATTATAAAATGAACTGTGACAGCAGAAATGGCTTCATAACAGGAAATACTATTCCTCCATTATGTAATGCGACACTGATTCACTCATCTAGAGGAGTAAAACTAATATTTTAATTGTTTATAATGGTTCATTCCAGTTTTTCAGGTAAATCTCATTATAAAATGAACTGTGACAGCAGAAATGGCTTCATAACAGGAAATACTATTCCCCCATTATGTAATGCGGCACTGATTCACTCATCTAGAGGAGTAAAACTAATATTTTAATTGTTTATAATGGTTCATTCCAGTTTTTAAGGTAAATCTCATTATAAAATGAACTGTGACAGCAGAAATGGCTTCATAACAGGAAATACTATTCCTCCATTATGTAATGCGACACTGATTCATTCATCTAGAGGAGTAAAACTAATATTTTAATTGTTTATAATGGTTCATTCCAGTTTTTCAGGTAAATCTCATTATAGAATGAACTGTGACAGCAGAAATGGCTTCATAACAGGAAATTCTATTCCTCCATTATGTAATGCGACACTGATTCACTCATCTAGAGGAGTAAAACTAATATTTTAATTGTTTATAATGGTTCATTCCAGCTTTTTAGGTAAATCTCATTATAAAATGAACTGTGACAGCAGAAATGGCTTCATAACAAGAAATACTATTCCTCCATTATGTAATGAGACACTGATTCACTCATCTAGAGGAGTAAAACTAATATTTTAATTGTTTATAATGGTTCATTCCAGTTTTCAAGGTAAATCTCATTATAAAATGCACTGTGACATCATAAATGGCTTCATAACAGGAAATTCTATTCCTCCATTATGTAATGCGACACTGATTCATTCATCTAGAGGAGTAAAACTAATATTTTAATTGTTTATAATGGTTCATTCCAGTTTTTCAGGTAAATCTCATTATAAAACGCACAGTGACATCATAAATGGCGTCATAACAGGAAATACTATTCCTCCATTATGTAATGCGGCACTGATTCACTCATCTAGAGGAGTAAAACTAATATTTTAATTGTTTATAATGGTTCATTCCAGTTTTTCAGGTAAATCTCATTATAAAATGAACTGTGACAGCAGAAATGGCTTCATAACAGGAAATACTATACCTCCATTATGTAATGCGACACTGATTCACTCATCTAGAGGAGTAAAACTAATATCTTAATTGTTTATAATGGTTCATTCCAGTTTTTCATGTAAATCTCATTATAAAATGAACTGTGACAGCAGAAATGGCTTCATAACAGGAAATCCTATTCCTCCATTATGTAATGCGACACTGATTCACTCATCTAGAGGAGTAAAACTAATATTTTAATTGTTTATAATGGTTCATTCCAGTTTTTAAGGTAAATCTCATTATAAAATGAACTGTGACATCATAAATGGCTTCATAACAGGAAATACTATTCCTCCATTATGTAATGCGACACTGATTCACTCATCTAGAGGAGTAAAACTAATATTCAAATTGTTTATAATGGTTTATTCCAGCTTTTTAGGTAAATCTCATTATAAAATGAACTGTGACAGCAGAAATGGCTTCATAACAAGAAATACTATTCCTCCATTATGTAATGCGACACTGATTCACTCATCTAGAGGAGTAAAACTAATATTTTAATTGTTTATAATGGTTCATTCCAGCTTTTTAGGTAAATCTCATTATAAAATGAACTGTGACAGCAGAAATGGCTTCATAACAGGAAATACTATTCCTCCATTATGTAATGCGACACTGATTCACTCATCTAGAGGAGTAAAACTAATATTTTAATTGTTTATAATGGTTCATTCCAGTTTTTAAGGTAAATCTCATTATAAAATGAACTGTGACAGCAGAAATGGCTTCATAACAGGAAATACTATTCCTCCATTATGTAATGCGACACTGATTCATTCATCTAGAGGAGTAAAACTAATATTTTAATTGTTTATAATGGTTCATTCCAGTTTTTCAGGTAAATCTCATTATAGAATGAACTGTGACAGCAGAAATGGCTTCATAACAGGAAATTCTATTCCTCCATTATGTAATGCGACACTGATTCACTCATCTAGAGGAGTAAAACTAATATTTTAATTGTTTATAATGGTTCATTCCAGCTTTTTAGGTAAATCTCATTATAAAATGAACTGTGACAGCAGAAATGGCTTCATAACAAGAAATACTATTCCTCCATTATGTAATGAGACACTGATTCACTCATCTAGAGGAGTAAAACTAATATTTTAATTGTTTATAATGGTTCATTCCAGTTTTTAAGGTAAATCTCATTATAAAATGCACTGTGACATCATAAATGGCTTCATAACAGGAAATTCTATTCCTCCATTATGTAATGCGACACTGATTCATTCATCTAGAGGAGTAAAACTAATATTTTAATTGTTTATAATGGTTCATTCCAGTTTTTCAGTTAAATCTCATTATAAAATGCACTGTGACATCATAAATGGCTTCATAACAGGAAATACTATTCCTCCATTATGTAATGCGACACTGATTCACTCATCTAGAGGAGTAAAACTAATATTTTAATTGTTTATAATGGTTCATTCCAGTTTTTCAGGTAAATCTCATTATAAAACGCACAGTGACATCATAAATGGCGTCATAACAGGAAATACTATTCCTCCATTATGTAATGCGACACTGATTCACTCATCTAGAGGAGTAAAACTAATATTTTAATTGTTTATAATGGTTCGTTCCAGTTTTTCAGGTAAATCTCATTATAAAATGAACTGTGAGAGCAGAAATGGCTTCATAACAGGAAATACTATACCTCCATTATGTAATGCGACACTGATTCACTCATCTAGAGGAGTAAAACTAATATTTTAATTGTTTATAATGGTTCATTCCAGTTTTTCAGGTAAATCTCATTATAAAATGAACTGTGACAGCAGAAATGGCTTCATAACAGGAAATCCTATTCCTCCATTATGTAATGCGACACTGATTCACTCATCTAGAGGAGTAAAACTAATATTTTAATTGTTTATAATGGTTCATTCCAGTTTTTAAGGTAAATCTCATTATAAAATGAACTGTGACATCATAAATGGCTTTATAACAGGAAATACTATTCCTCCATTATGTAATGCGACACTGATTCACTCATCTAGAGGAGTAAAACTAATATTCAAATTGTTTATAATGGTTCATTCCAGCTTTTTAGGTAAATCGCATTATAAAATGAACTGTGACATCAGAAATGGCTTCATAACAGGAAATACTATTCCTCCATTATGTAATGCGACACTGATTCACTCATCTAGAGGAGTAAAACTAATATTCAAATTGTTTATAATGGTTCATTCCAGTTTTTCAGGTAAATCTCATTATAAAATGAACTGTGACAGCAGAAATGGCTTCATAACTGGAAATACTATACCTCCATTATGTAATGCGACACTGATTCACTCATCTAGAGGAGTAAAACTAATATTCAAATTGTTTATAATGGTTCATTCCAGTTTTTCAGGTAAATCTCATTATAAAATGAACTGTGACAGCCGAAATGGCTTCATAACAGGAAATACTATTCCTCCATTATGTAATGCGACACTGATTCATTCATTTAGAGGAGTAAAACTAATATTTTAATTGTTTATAATGGTTCATTCCAGTTTTTCAGGTAAATCTCATTATAAAATGCACTGTGACATCATAAATGGCTTCATAACAGGAAATACTATTCCTCCATTATGTAATGCGACACTGATTCACTCATCTAGAGGAGTAAAACTAAAATTTTAATTGTTTATAATGGTTCATTCCAGTTTTTAAGGTAAATCTCATTATAAAATGCACTGTGACATCATAAATGTCTTCATAACAGGAAATACTATTCCTCCATTATGTAATGCGACACTGATTCATTCATCTAGAGGAGTAAAACTAATATTTTAATTGTTTATAATGGTTCATTCCAGTTTTTCAGGTAAATCTCATTATAAAATGCACTGTGACATCATAAATGGCTTCATAACAGGAAATACTATTCCTCCATTATGTAATGCGACACTGATTCACTCATCTAGAGGAGTAAATCTAATATTTTAATTGTTTATAATGGTTCATTCCAGTTTTTAAGGTAAATCTCATTATAAAATGCACTGTGACATCATAAATGTCTTCATAACAGGAAATACTATTCCTCCATTATGTAATGCGACACTGATTCATTCATCTAGAGGACTAAAACTAATATTTTAATTGTTTATAATGGTTCATTCCAGTTTTTCAGGTAAATCTCATTATAAAATGCACTGTGACATCATAAATGGCTTCATAACAGGAAATACTATTCCTCCATTATGTAATGCGACACTGATTCACTCATCTAGAGGAGTAAAACTAATATTCAAATTGTTTATAATGGTTCATTCCAGCTTTTTAGGTAAATCGCATTATAAAATGAACTGTGACAGCAGAAATGGCTTCATAACAGGAAATACTATTCCTCCATTATGTAATGCGGCACTGATTCAATCATCTAGAGGAGTAAAACTATTATTTTAATTGTTTATAATGGTTCATTCCAGTTTTTATGGTAAATCTCATTATAAAATGATCTGTGACAGCAGAAATGGATTCATAACAGGAAATACTATTCCTCCATTATGTACTGCGACACTGATTCACTCATCTAGAGGAGTAAAACTAATATTTTAATTGTGTATAATGGTTCATTCCAGTTTTTAAGGTAAATCTCATTATAAAATGAACTGTTACAGCAGAAATGGCTTCATAACAAGAAATACTATTCCTCCATTATGTAATGCGACACTGATTCACTCATCTAGAGGAGTAAAACTAATATTTTAATTGTTTATAATGGTTCATTCCAGCTTTTTAGGTAAATCTCATTATAAAATGAACTGTGACAGCAGAAATGGCTTCATAAGAGGATATACTATTCCTCCATTATGTAATGCGACACTTATTCACTCATCTAGAGGAGTAAAACAAATATTCAAATTGTTTACAATGGTTCATTCCAGCTTTTTAGGTAAATCTCATTATAAAATGTACTGTGACAGCAGAAATGGCTTCATAACAGGAAATACTATTCCTCCATTATGTAATGCGACACTGATTCACTCATCTAGAGGAGTAAATCTAATATTTTAATTGTTTATAATGGTTCATTCCAGTTTTTAAGGTAAATCTCATTATAAAATGCACTGTGACATCATAAATGTCTTCATAACAGGAAATACTATTCCTCCATTATGTAATGCGACACTGATTCATTCATCTAGAGGAGTAAAACTAATATTTTAATTGTTTATAATGGTTCATTCCAGTTTTTCAGGTAAATCTCATTATAAACTGCACTGTGACATCATAAATGGCTTCATAACAGGAAATACTATTCCTCCATTATGTAATGCGACACTGATTCACTCATCTAGAGGAGTAAATCTAATATTTTAATTGTTTATAATGGTTCATTCCAGTTTTTAAGGTAAATCTCATTATAAAATGCACTGTGACATCATAAATGTCTTCATAACAGGAAATACTATTCCTCCATTATGTAATGCGACACTGATTCATTCATCTAGAGGACTAAAACTAATATTTTAATTGTTTATAATGGTTCATTCCAGTTTTTCAGGTAAATGTCATAATAAAATGCACTGTGACATCATAAATGGCTTCATAACAGGAAATCTTATTCCTCCATTATGTAATGCGACACTGATTCACTCATCTAGAGGAGTAAAACTAATATTTTAATTGTTTATAATGGTTCGTTCCAGTTTTTCAGGTAAATCTCATTATAAAATGAACTGTGACAGCAGAAATGGCTTCATAACAGGAAATACTATTCCTCCATTATGAAATGCGACACTGATTCACTCATCTAGAGGAGTAAAACTAATATTTTAATTGTTTATAATGGTTCATTCCAGTTTTTCAGGTAAATCTCATTATAAAATGAACTGTGACAGCAGAAATGTCTTCATAACAGGAAATCCTATTCCTCCATTATGTAATGCGACACTGATTCACTCATCTAGAGGAGTAAAACTAATATTTTAATTGTTTATAATGGTTCATTCCAGTTTTTCAGGTAAATCTCATTATAAAATGAACTGTGACAGCAGAAATGGCTTCATAACAGGAAATACTATTCCTCCATTATGTAATGCGGCACTGATTCAATCATCTAGAGGAGTAAAACTATTATTTTAATTGTTTATAATGGTTCATTCCAGTTTTTAAGGTAAATCTCATTATAAAATGATCTGTGACAGTAGAAATGGATTCATAACAGGAAATACTATTCCTCCATTATGTAATGCGACACTGATTCACTCATCTAGAGGAGTAAAACTAATATTTTAATTGTGTATAATGGTTCATTCCAGTTTTTAAGGTAAATCTCATTATAAAATGAACTGTTACAGCAGAAATGGCTTCATAACAAGAAATACTATTCCTCCATTATGTAATGCGACACTGATTCACTCATCTAGAGGAGTAAAACTAATATTTTAATTGTTTATAATGGTTCATTCCAGCTTTTTAGGTAAATCTCATTATAAAATGAACTGTGACAGCAGAAATGGCTTCATAAGAGGATATACTATTCCTCCATTATGTAATGCGACACTTATTCACTCATCTAGAGGAGTAAAACAAATATTCAAATTGTTTACAATGGTTCATTCCAGCTTTTTAGGTAAATCTCATTATAAAATGTACTGTGACAGCAGAAATGGCTTCATAACAGGAAATACTATTCCTTCATTATGTAATGCGACACTGATTCACTCATCTAGAGGAGTAAAACTAATATTTTAATTGTTTATAATGGTTCATTCCAGTTTTTCAGGTAAATCTCATTATAAAATGAACTGTGACAGCAGAAATGGCTTCATAACAGGAAATACTATTCCTCCATTATGTAATGCGACACTGATTCACTCATCTAGAGGAGTAAAACTAATATTTTAATTGTTTATAATGGTTCATTCCAGTTTTTCAGGTAAATCTCATTATAAAATGAACTGTGACAGCAGAAATGGCTTCATAACAGGAAATCCTATTCCTCCATTATGTAATGCGACACTGATTCACTCATCTAGAGGAGTAAAACTAATATTTTAATTGTTTATAATGGTTCATTCAAGTTTTTAAGGTAAATCTCATTATAAAATGAACTGTGACATCATAAATGGCTTCATAACAGGAAATACTATTCCTCCATTATGTAATGCGACACTGATTCACTCATCTAGAGGAGTAAAACTAATATTCAAATAGTTTATAATGGTTCATTCCAGCTTTTTAGGTAAATCTCATTATAAAATGAACTGTGACAGCAGAAATGGCTTCATAACAAGAAATACTATTCCTCCATTATGTAATGCGACACTGATTCACTCATCTAGAGGAGTAAAACTAATATTTAAATTGTTTATAATGGTTCATTCCAGCTTTTTAGGTAAATCTCATTATAAAATGAACTGTGACAGCAGAAATGGCTTCATAACAGGATATACTAATCCTCCATTATGTAATGCGACACGGATTCACTCATCTAGAGGAGTAAAACAAATATTCAAATTGTTTACGATGGTTCATTCCAGCTTTTTAGGTAAATCTCATTATAAAATGTACTGTGACATCAGAAATGGCTTCATAACAGGAAATACTATTCCTCCATTATGTAATGCGACACTGATTCACTCATCTAGAAGAGTAAAACTAATATTTTAATTGTTTATAATGGTTCATTCAAGTTTTTAAGGTAAATCTCATTATAAAATGCACTGTGACATCATAAATGGCTTCATAACAGGAAATACTATTCCTCCATTATGTAATGCGACAATGATTCATTCATCTAGAGGAGTAAAACTAATATTTTAATTGTTTATAATGGTTCATTCCAGTTTTTCAGGTAAATCTCATTATAAAATGCACTGTGACATCATAAATGGCTTCATAACAGGAAATACTATTCCTCCATTATGTAATGCGACACTGATTCACTCATCTAGACGAGTAAAACTAAAATTCAAATTGTTTATAATGGTTCATTCCAGCTTTTTAGGTAAATCTCATTATAAAATAAACTGTGACAGCAGAAATGGATTCATAACAAGAAATACTATTCCTTCATTATGTAATGCGAAAACTGATTCACTCATCTAGAGGAGTAAAACTAATATTTTAATTGTTTAAAATGGTTCATTCCAGATTTTTAGGTAAATCTCATTATAAAATGAACTGTGACAGCAGAAATGGCTTCATAACAGGATATACTATTCCTCCATTATGTAATGCGACACTGATTCACTCATCTAGTGGAGTAAAACAAATATTCAAATTGTTTACAATGGTTCATTCCAGCTTTGTAGGTAAATCTCATTATAAAATGAACTGTGACAGCAGAAATGGCTTCATAACAGTAAATACTATTCCTCCATTATGTAATGCGACACTGATTCACTCATCTAGAGGAGTAAAACAAATATTCAAATTGTTTACAATGGTTCATTCCAGCTTTTTAGTTAAATCTCATTATAAAATGAACTGTGACAGCAGAAATGGCTTCATAACAGGAAATACTATTCCTCCATTATGTAATGCGACACTGATTCACTCATCTAGAGGAGTAAAACTAATATTTTAATTGTTTATAATGGTTCATTCCAGTTTTTCAGGTAAATCTCATTATAAAATGAACTGTGACAGCAGAAATGGCTTCATAACAGGAAATACTATTCCTCCATTATGTAATGCGACACTTATTCACTCATCTAGAGGAGTAAAACTAATATTTTAATTGTTTATAATGCTTCATTCCAGTTTTTCAGGTAAATCTCATTATGAAATGAACTCTGACAGCAGAAATGGCTTCATAACAGGAAATACTATTCCTCCATTATGTAATGCGACACTTATTAACTCATCTAGAGGAGTAAAACTAATATTTTAATTGTTTATAATGGTTCATTCCAGTTTTTTAGGTAAATCTCATTATAAAATGAACTGTGACATCATAAATGTCTTCATAACTGGAAATACTATTCCTCCATTATGTAATGCGATACTTATTCACTCATCTAGAGGAGTAAAACTAATATTTTTATTGTGTATAATGGTTCATTCCAGTTTTTAAGGTAAATCTCATTATAAAATGAACTGTGACATCATAAATGGCTTCATAACAGGAAATAGTATTCCTCCATTATGTAATGCGACACTGATTCACTCATCTAGAGGAGTAAAACTAATATTTTAATTGTTTATAATGGTTCATTCCAGTTTTTCAGGTAAATCTCATTATAAAATGAACTGTGACAGCAGAAATGGCTTCATAACAGGAAATACTATTCCTCCATTATGTAATGCGACACTGATTCACTCATCTAGAGGAGTAAAACTAATATTTTAATTGTTTATAATGGTTCATTCCAGTTTTTCAGGTAAATCTCATTATAAAATGAACTGTGACAGCAGAAATGCTTCATAACAGGAAATACTATTCCTCCATTATGTAATGCGACACTGATTCACTCATCTAGATGAGTAAAACTAATATTTTAATTGTGTATAATGGTTCATTCCAGTTTTTAAGGTAAATCTCATTATAAAATGAACTGTGACATCATAAATGGCTTCATAACAGGAAATACTATTCCTCCATTATGTAATGCGACACTGATTCACTCATCTAGAGGAGTAAAACTAATATTTTAATTGTTTAAAATGGTTCATTCCAGCTTTTTAGGTAAATCTCATTATAAAATGAACTGTGACAGCAGATATGGCTTCATAACAGGAAATACTATTCCTCCATTATGTAATGCGACACTGATTCACTCATCTAGAGGAGTAAAACTAATATTTTAATTGTTTATAATGGTTCATTCCAGTTTTTCAGGTAAATCTCATTATAAAACGCACTGTGACATCATAAATGGCTTCATAACAGGAAATACTATTCCTCCATTACGTAATGCGGCACTGATTCACTCATCTAGAGGAGTAAAACTAATATTTTAATTGTTTATAATGGTTCATTCCAGTTTTTAAGGTAAATCTCATTATAAAATGGTCTGTGACAGCAGAAATGGATTCATAACAGGAAATACTATTCCTCCATTATGTAATGCGACACTGATTCACTCATCTAGAGGAGTAAAACTAATATTTTAATTGTGTATAATGGTTCATTCCAGTTTTTAAGCTAAATCTCATTATAAAATGAACTGTGACATCATAAATGGCTTCATAACAGGAAAAAACTATTCCTCCATTATGTAATGCGACAGTGATTCACTCATCTATAGGAGTAAAACTAATATTTTAATTGTTTATAATGGTTCATTCCAGCTTTTTAGGCAAATCTCATTATAAAATGAACTGTGACAGCAGAAATGGCTTCATAACAGGATATACTATTCCTCCATTATGTAATGCGACACTGATTCACTCATCTAGAGGAGTAAACAAATATTCAAATTGTTTACAATGGTTCATTCCAGCTTTTTAGGTAAATCTCATTATAAAATGAACTGTGACAGCAGAAATGGCTTCATAACAGGAAATACTATTCCTCCATTATGTAATGCGACACTGATTCACTCATCTAGAGGAATAAAACAAATATTCAAATTGTTTACAATGGTTCATTCCAGCTTTTTAGTTAAATCTCATTATAAAATGACATGTGACAAGAGAAATGGCTTCATAACAGGAAATACTATTCCTCCATTATGTAATGCGACACTGATTCACTCATCTAGAGGAGTGAAATTAATATTTTAATTGTTTATAATGGTTCATTCCAGTTTTTCAGGTAAATCTCATTATAAAATGAACTGTGACAGCAGAAATGGCTACATAACAGGAAATACTATTCCTCCATTATGTAATGCGACACTTATTCACTCATCTAGAGGAGTAAAACTAATATTTTAATTGTTTATAATGCTTCATTCCAGTTTTTCAGGTAAATCTCATTATGAAATGAACTCTGACAGCAGAAATGGCTTCATAACAGGAAATACTATTCCTTCATTATGTAATGCGACACTTATTAACTCATCTAGAGGAGTAAAACTAATATTTTAATTGTTTATAATGGTTCATTCCAGTTTTTTAGGTAAATCTCATTATAAAATGAACTGTGACATCATAAATGTCTTCATAACTGGAAATACTATTACTCCATTATGTAATGCGATACTTATTCACTCATCTAGAGGAGTAAAACTAATATTTTTATTGTGTATAATGGTTCATTCTAGTTTTTAAAGTAAATCTCATTATAAAATGAACTGTGACATCATAAATGGCTTCATAACAGGAAATAGTATTCCTCCATTATGTAATGCGACACTGATTCACTCATCTAGAGGAGTAAAACTAATATTTTAATTGTTTATAATGGTTCATTCCAGTTTTTCAGGTAAATCTCATTATAAAATGAACTGTGACAGCAGAAATGGCTTCATAACAGGAAATACTATTCCTCCATTATGTAATGCGTCACTGATTCACTCATCTAGAGGAGTAAAACTAATATTTTAATTGTTTATAATGTTTCATTCCAGTTTTTCAGGTAAATCTCATTATAAAATGAACTGTGACAGCAGAAATGGCTTCATAACAGGAAATACTATTCCTCCATTATGTAATGCGACATTGATTCACTCATCTAGAGGAGTAAAACTAATATTTTAATTGTTTATAATGGTTCATTCCAGTTTTTCAGGTAATTCTCATTATAAAATGAACTGTGACAGCAGAAATGGCTTCATAACAGGAAATACTATTCCTCCATTATGTAATGCGACACTGATTCAATCATCTAGAGGAGTAAAACTAATATTTTAATTGTTTATAATGGTTCATTCCAGTTTTGCAGGTAAATCTCATTATAAAATGAACTGTGACAGCAGAAATGGCTTCATAACAGGAAATACTATTCCTCCATTATGTAATGCGACACTGATTCACTCATCTAGAGGAGTAAAACTAATATTTTAATTGTTTATAATGGTTCATTCCAGTTTTTCAGGTAAATCTCATTATAAAATGAACTGTGACAGCAGAAATGGCTTCATAACAGGAAATGCTATTCCTCCATTATGTAATGCGACACTGATTCACTCATCTAGAGGAGTAAAACTAATATTTTAATTGTTTATAATGGTTCATTCCAGTTTTTCAGGTAAATCGCATTATAAAATGAACTGTGACAGCAGAAATGGCTTCATAACAGGAAATACTATTCCTCCATTATGCGATGCGACACTGATTCACTCATCTAGAGGAGTAAAACTAATATTTTAATTGTTTATAATGGTTCATTCCAGTTTTTCAGGTAAATCTCATTATAAAATGAACTGTGACAGCAGAAATGGCTTCATAACAGGAAATACTATTCCTCCATTATGTAATGCGACACTGATTCACTCATCTAGAGGAGTAAAACAAATATTTTAATTGTTTATAATGGTTCATTCCAGTTTTTCAGGTAAATCTCATTATAAAATGAACTGTGACAGCAGAAATGGCTTCATAACAGGAAATACTATTCCTCCATTATGTAATGCGACACTGATTCACTCATCTAGAGGAGTAAAACTAATATTTTAATTGTGTATAATGGTTCATTCCAGTTTTTAAGGTAAATCTCATTATAAAAATAACTGTGACATCATAAATGGCTTCATAACAGGAAATACTAATCCTCCATTATGTAATGCGACACTGATTCACTCATCTAGATGACTAAAACTAATATTTTAATTGTTTATAATGGTTCATTCCAGTTTTTCAGGTAAATCTCATTATAAAATGAACTGTGACAGCAGAAATGGCTTCATAACAGGAAATACTATTCCTCCATTATGTAATGCGATACTGATTCACTCATTTAGAGGAGTAAAACTAATATTTTAATTGTTTATAATGGTTCATTCCAGTTTTTCAAGGTAAATCTCATTATAAAATGAACTGTGACAGCAGAAATGGCTTCATAACAGGAAATACTATTCCTCCATTATGTAATGCGACACTGCTTCACTCATCTAGAGGAGTAAAACTAATATTTTAATTGTTTATAATGGTTCATTCCAGTTTTTAAGGTAAATCTCATTATAAAATGAACTGTGACAGCAGAAATGGCTTCATAACAGGAAATACTATTCCTCCATTATGTAATGCGACACTGATTCACTCATCTAGAGGAGTAAAACTAATATTTTAATTGTTTATAATGGTTCATTCCAGTTTTTCAGGTAAATCTCATTATAAAATGAACTGTGACAGCAGAAATGGCTTCATAACAGGAAATACTATTCCTCCATTATGTAATGCGACACTGATTCACTCATCTAGAGGAGTAAAACTAATATTTTAATTGTTTAAAATGGTTCATTCCAGTTTTTCAGGTAAATCTCATTATAAAATGAACTGTGACAGCAGAAATGGCTTCATAACAGGAAATACTATTCCTCCATTATGTAATGCGACACTGATTCACTCATCTAGAGGAGTAAAACTAATATTTTAATTGTTTATAATGGTTCATTCCAGTTTTTCAGGTAAATCTCATTATAAAATGCACTGTGACAGCAGAAATGGCTTCATAACAGGAAATACTATTCCGCCATTATGTAATGCGACACTGATTCACTCATCTAGAGGAGTAAAACTAATATTTTAATTGTTTATAATGGTTCATTCCAGTTTTTAAGGTAAATCTCATTATAAAATGAACTGTGACAGCAGAAATGGCTTCATAACAGGAAATACTATTCCTCCATTATGTAATGCGACACTGATTCACTCATCTAGAGGAGTAAAACTAATATTTCAATTGTTTATAATGGTTCATTCCAGTTTTTCAGGTAAATCTCATTATAAAATGAACTGTGACAGCAGAAATGGCTTCATAACAGGAAATACTATTCCTCCATTATGTAATGCGACACTGATTCACTCATCTAGAGGAGTAAAACTAATATTTTAATTGTTTATAATGGTTCATTCCAGTTTTTCAGGTAAATCTCATTATAAAATGAACTGTGACAGCAGAAATGGCTTCATAACAGGAAATACTATTCCTCCATTATGCGATGCGACACTGATTCACTCATCTAGAGGAGTAAAACTAATATTTTAATTGTTTATAATGGTTCATTCCAGTTTTGCAGGTAAATCTCATTATAAAACGAACTGTGACAGCAGAAATGGCTTCATAACAGGAAATACTATTGCTCCATTATGTAATGCGACACTGATTCACTCATCTAGAGGAGTAAAACTAATATTTTAATTGTTTATAATGGTTCATTCCAGTTTTTAAGGTAAATCTCATTATAAAATGAACTGTGACAGCAGAAATGGCTTCATAACAGGAAATACTATTCCTCCATTATGTAATGCGACACTGATTCACTCAGCTAGAGGAGTAAAACTAATATTTTAATTGTTTATAATGGTTCATTCCAGTTTTTAAGGTAAATCTCATTATAAAATGAACTGTGACAGCAGAAATGGCTTCATAACAGGAAATACTATTCCTCCATTATGTAATGCGACACTGATTCTCTCATCTAGAGCAGTAAAACTAATATTTTAATTGTTTATAATGGTTCATTCCAGTTTTTCAGGTAAATCTCATTATAAAATGAACTGTGACAGCAGAAATGGCTTCATAACAGGAAATACTATTCCTCCATTATGTAATGCGACACTGATTCACTCATCTAGAGGAGTAAAACTAATATTTTAATTGTTTATAATGGTTCATTCCAGTTTTTCATTTAAATCTCATTATAAAATGAACTGTGACAGGAGAAATGGCTTCATAACAGGAAATACTATTCCTCCATTATGTAATGCGACACTGATTCACTCATCTAGAGGAGTAGAACTAATATTTTAATTGTTTATAATGGTTCATTCCAGTTTTTCAGGTAAATCGCATTATAAAATGAACTGTGACAGCAGAAATGGCTTCATAACAGGAAATGCTATTCCTCCATTATGTAATGCGACACTGATTCACTCATCTAGAGGAGTAAAACTAATATTTTAATTGTTTATAATGGTTCATTCCAGTTTTTAAGGTAAATCTCATTATAAAATGAACTGTGACAGCAGAAATGGCTTCATAACAGGAAATACTATTCCTCCATTATGTAATGCGACACTGATTCACTCATCTAGAGGAGTAAAACTAATATTTTAATTGTTTATAATGGTTCATTCCAGTTTTTAAGCTAAATCTCATTATAAAATGAACTGTGACAGCAGAAATGGCTTCATAACAGGAAATACTATTCCTCCATTATGTAATGCGACACTGATTCACTCATCTAGAGGAGTAAAACTAATATTTTAATTGTTTATAATGGTTCATTCCAGTTTTTCAGGTAAATCTCATTATAAAATGAACTGTGACAGCAGAAATGGCTTCATAACAGGAAATACTATTCCTCCATTATGTAATGCGACACTGATTCACTCATCTAGAGGAGTAAAACTAAAATTTATTTGTTTATAATGGTTCATTCCAGTTTTTCAGGTAAATCTCATTATAAAATGAACTGTGACAGCAGAAATGGCTTCATAACAGGAAATACTATTCCTCCATTATGCGATGCGACACTGATTCACTCATCTAGAGGAGTAAAACTAATATTTTAATTGTTTATAATGGTTCATTCCAGTTTTTCAGGTAAATCTCATTATAAAATGAACTGTGACAGCAGAAATGGCTTCATAACAGGAAATACTATTCCTCCATTATGTAATGCGACACTGATTCACTCATCTAGATGAGTAAAACTAATATTTTAATTGTGTATAATGGTTCATTCCAGTTTTTAAGGTAAATCTCATTATAAAATGAACTGTGACATCATAAATGGCTTCATAACAGGAAATACTATTCCTCCATTATGTAATGCGACACTGATTCACTCATCTAGAGGAGTAAAACTAATATTTTAATTGTTTATAATGGTTCATTCCAGCTTTTTATGTAAATCTCATTATAAAATGAACTGTGACAGCAGAAATGGCTTCATAACAGGATATACTATTCCTCCATTATGTAATGCGACACTGATTCACTCATCTAGAGGAGTAAAACAAATATTCAAATTGTTTACGATGGTTCATTCCAGCTTTTTAGGTAAATCTCATTAAAAATGTACTGTGACATCAGAAATGGCTTCATAACAGGAAATACTATTCCTCCATTATGTAATGCGACACTGATTCACTCATCTAGAGGAGTAAAACTAATATTTTAATTGTTTATAATGGTTCATTCCAGTTTTTCAGGTAAATCTCATTCTCAAATGAACTGTGACAGCAGAAATGGCTTCATAACAGGAAATACTATTCCTCCATTATGTAATGCGACACTGATTCACACATCTAGAGGAGTAAAACTAATATTTTAATTGTTTATAATGGTTCATTCCAGTTTTTCAGGTAAATCTCATTATAAAATGAACTGTGACAGCAGAAATGGCTTCATCACAGGAAATACTATTCCTCCATTATGTAATGCGACACTGATTCACTCATCTAGACGAGTAAAACTAATATTTTAATTGTTTATAATGGTTCATTCCAGTTTTTAAGGTAAATCTCATTATAAAATGAACTGTGACAGCAGAAATGGCTTCATAACAGGAAATACTATTCCTCCATTATGTAATGCGACACTGATTCACTCATCTAGAGGAGTAAAACTAATATTTTAATTGTTTATAATGGTTCATTCCAGTTTTTCAGGTAAATCTCATTATAAAATGAACTGTGACAGCAGAAATGGCTTCATCACAGGAAATACTATTCCTCCATTATGTAATGCGACACTGATTCACTCATCTAGAGGAGTAAAACTAATATTTTAATTGTTTATAATGGTTCATTCCAGTTTTGCAGGTAAATCTCATTATAAAATGAACTGTGACAGCAGAAATGGCTTCATAACAGGAAATACTATTCCTCCATTATGTAATGCGACACTGATTCACTCATCTAGAGGAGTAAAACTAATATTTTAATTGTTTATAATGGTTCATTCCAGTTTTTAAGGTAAATCTCATTATAAAATGAACTGTGACAGCAGAAATGGCTTCATAACAGGAAATACTATTCCTCCATTATGTAATGCGACACTGATTCACTCATCTAGAGGAGTAAAACTAATATTTTAATTGTTTATAATGGTTCATTCCAGTTTTTCAGGTAAATCTCATTATAAAATGAACTGTGACAGCAGAAATGGCTTCATAACAGGAAATACTATTCCTCCATTATGTAATGCGTCACTGATTCACTCATCTAGAGGAGTAAAACTAATATTTTAATTGTTTATAATGGTTCATTCCAGTTTTTCAGGTAAATCTCATTATAAAATGAACTGTGACATCATAAATGGCTTCATAACAGGAAATACTATTCCTCCATTATGTAATGCGACACTGATTCACTCATCTAGAGGAGTAAAACTAATATTTTAATTGTTTATAATGGTTCATTCCAGCTTTTTAGGCAAATCTCATTATAAAATGAACTGTGACAGCAGAAATGGCTTCATAACAGGATATACTATTCCTCCATTATGTAATGCGACACTGATTCACTCATCTAGAGGAGTAAAACAAATATTCAAATTGTTTACGATGGTTCATTCCAGCTTTTTAGGTAAATCTCATTATAAAATGTACTGTGACATCAGAAATGGCTTCATAACAGGAAATACTATTCCTCCATTATGTAATGCGACACTGATTCACTCATCTAGAGGAGTAAAACTAATATTTTAATTGTTTATAATGGTTCATTCCAGTTTTTCAGGTAAATCTCATTCTCAAATGAACTGTGACAGCAGAAATGGCTTCATAACAGGAAATACTATTCCTCCATTATGTAATGCGACACTGATTCACTCATCTAGAGGAGTAAAACTAATATTTTAATTGTTTATAATGGTTCATTCCAGTTTTTCAGGTAAATCTCATTATAAAATGAACTGTGACAGCAGAAATGGCTTCATCACAGGAAATACTATTCCTCCATTATGTAATGCGACACTGATTCACTCATCTAGAGGAGTAAAACTAATATTTTAATTGTTTATAATGGTTCATTCCAGTTTTTAAGGTAAATCTCATTATAAAATGAACTGTGACAGCAGAAATGGCTTCATAACAGGAAATACTATTCCTCCATTATGTAATGCGACACTGATTCACTCATCTAGAGGAGTAAAACAAATATTCAAATTGTTTACGATGGTTCATTCCAGCTTTTTAGGTAAATCTCATTATAAAATGTACTGTGACAGCAGAAATGGCTTCATAACAGGAAATACTATTCCTCCATTATGTAATGCGACACTGCTTCACTCATCTAGAGGAGTAAAACTAATATTTTAATTGTTTATAATGGTTCATTCCAGTTTTTAAGGTAAATCTCATTATAAAATGAACTGTGACAGCAGAAATGGCTTCATAACAGGAAATACTATTCCTCCATTATGTAATGCGACACTGATTCACTCATCTAGAGGAGTAAAACTAATATTTTAATTGTTTATAATGGTTCATTCCAGTTTTTCAGGTAAATCTCATTATAAAATGAACTGTGACAGCAGAAATGGCTTCATAACAGGAAATACTATTCCTCCATTATGTAATGCGACACTGATTCACTCATCTAGAGGAGTAAAACTAATATTTTAATTGTTTAAAATGGTTCATTCCAGTTTTTCAGGTAAATCTCATTATAAAATGAACTGTGACAGCAGAAATGGCTTCATAACAGGAAATACTATTCCTCCATTATGTAATGCGACACTGATTCACTCATCTAGAGGAGTAAAACTAATATTTTAATTGTTTATAATGGTTCATTCCAGTTTTTCAGGTAAATCTCATTATAAAATGCACTGTGACAGCAGAAATGGCTTCATAACAGGAAATACTATTCCGCCATTATGTAATGCGACACTGATTCACTCATCTAGAGGAGTAAAACTAATATTTTAATTGTTTATAATGGTTCATTCCAGTTTTTAAGGTAAATCTCATTATAAAATGAACTGTGACAGCAGAAATGGCTTCATAACAGGAAATACTATTCCTCCATTATGTAATGCGACACTGATTCACTCATCTAGAGGAGTAAAACTAATATTTCAATTGTTTATAATGGTTCATTCCAGTTTTTCAGGTAAATCTCATTATAAAATGAACTGTGACAGCAGAAATGGCTTCATAACAGGAAATACTATTCCTCCATTATGTAATGCGACACTGATTCACTCATCTAGAGGAGTAAAACTAATATTTTAATTGTTTATAATGGTTCATTCCAGTTTTTCAGGTAAATCTCATTATAAAATGAACTGTGACAGCAGAAATGGCTTCATAACAGGAAATACTATTCCTCCATTATGCGATGCGACACTGATTCACTCATCTAGAGGAGTAAAACTAATATTTTAATTGTTTATAATGGTTCATTCCAGTTTTGCAGGTAAATCTCATTATAAAACGAACTGTGACAGCAGAAATGGCTTCATAACAGGAAATACTATTGCTCCATTATGTAATGCGACACTGATTCACTCATCTAGAGGAGTAAAACTAATATTTTAATTGTTTATAATGGTTCATTCCAGTTTTTAAGGTAAATCTCATTATAAAATGAACTGTGACAGCAGAAATGGCTTCATAACAGGAAATACTATTCCTCCATTATGTAATGCGACACTGATTCACTCATCTAGAGGAGTAAAACTAATATTTTAATTGTTTATAATGGTTCATTCCAGTTTTTAAGGTAAATCTCATTATAAAATGAACTGTGACAGCAGAAATGGCTTCATAACAGGAAATACTATTCCTCCATTATGTAATGCGACACTGATTCTCTCATCTAGAGCAGTAAAACTAATATTTTAATTGTTTATAATGGTTCATTCCAGTTTTTCAGGTAAATCTCATTATAAAATGAACTGTGACAGCAGAAATGGCTTCATAACAGGAAATACTATTCCTCCATTATGTAATGCGACACTGATTCACTCATCTAGAGGAGTAAAACTAATATTTTAATTGTTTATAATGGTTCATTCCAGTTTTTCATTTAAATCTCATTATAAAATGAACTGTGACAGGAGAAATGGCTTCATAACAGGAAATACTATTCCTCCATTATGTAATGCGACACTGATTCACTCATCTAGAGGAGTAGAACTAATATTTTAATTGTTTATAATGGTTCATTCCAGTTTTTCAGGTAAATCGCATTATAAAATGAACTGTGACAGCAGAAATGGCTTCATAACAGGAAATGCTATTCCTCCATTATGTAATGCGACACTGATTCACTCATCTAGAGGAGTAAAACTAATATTTTAATTGTTTATAATGGTTCATTCCAGTTTTGAAGGTAAATCTCATTATAAAATGAAGTGTGACAGCAGAAATGGCTTCATAACAGGAAATACTATTCCTCCATTATGTAATGCGACACTGATTCACTCATCTAGAGGAGTAAAACTAATATTTTAATTGTTTATAATGGTTCATTCCAGTTTTTAAGGTAAATCTCATTATAAAATGAACTGTGACAGCAGAAATGGCTTCATAACAGGAAATACTATTCCTCCATTATGTAATGCGACACTGATTCACTCATCTAGAGGAGTAAAACTAATATTTTAATTGTTTATAATGGTTCATTCCAGTTTTTAAGCTAAATCTCATTATAAAATGAACTGTGACAGCAGAAATGGCTTCATAACAGGAAATACTATTCCTCCATTATGTAATGCGACACTGATTCACTCATCTAGAGGAGTAAAACTAATATTTTAATTGTTTATAATGGTTCATTCCAGTTTTTCAGGTAAATCTCATTATAAAATGAACTGTGACAGCAGAAATGGCTTCATAACAGGAAATACTATTCCTCCATTATGTAATGCGACACTGATTCACTCATCTAGAGGAGTAAAACTAAAATTTATTTGTTTATAATGGTTCATTCCAGTTTTTCAGGTAAATCTCATTATAAAATGAACTGTGACAGCAGAAATGGCTTCATAACAGGAAATACTATTCCTCCATTATGCGATGCGACACTGATTCACTCATCTAGAGGAGTAAAACTAATATTTTAATTGTTTATAATGGTTCATTCCAGTTTTTCAGGTAAATCTCATTATAAAATGAACTGTGACAGCAGAAATGGCTTCATAACAGGAAATACTATTCCTCCATTATGTAATGCGACACTGATTCACTCATCTAGATGAGTAAAACTAATATTTTAATTGTGTATAATGGTTCATTCCAGTTTTTAAGGTAAATCTCATTATAAAATGAACTGTGACATCATAAATGGCTTCATAACAGGAAATACTATTCCTCCATTATGTAATGCGACACTGATTCACTCATCTAGAGGAGTAAAACTAATATTTTAATTGTTTATAATGGTTCATTCCAGCTTTTTATGTAAATCTCATTATAAAATGAACTGTGACAGCAGAAATGGCTTCATAACAGGATATACTATTCCTCCATTATGTAATGCGACACTGATTCACTCATCTAGAGGAGTAAAACAAATATTCAAATTGTTTACGATGGTTCATTCCAGCTTTTTAGGTAAATCTCATTATAAAATGTACTGTGACATCAGAAATGGCTTCATAACAGGAAATACTATTCCTCCATTATGTAATGCGACACTGATTCACTCATCTAGAGGAGTAAAACTAATATTTTAATTGTTTATAATGGTTCATTCCAGTTTTTCAGGTAAATCTCATTCTCAAATGAACTGTGACAGCAGAAATGGCTTCATAACAGGAAATACTATTCCTCCATTATGTAATGCGACACTGATTCACACATCTAGAGGAGTAAAACTAATATTTTAATTGTTTATAATGGTTCATTCCAGTTTTTCAGGTAAATCTCATTATAAAATGAACTGTGACAGCAGAAATGGCTTCATCACAGGAAATACTATTCCTCCATTATGTAATGCGACACTGATTCACTCATCTAGACGAGTAAAACTAATATTTTAATTGTTTATAATGGTTCATTCCAGTTTTTAAGGTAAATCTCATTATAAAATGAACTGTGACAGCAGAAATGGCTTCATAACAGGAAATACTATTCCTCCATTATGTAATGCGACACTGATTCACTCATCTAGAGGAGTAAAACTAATATTTTAATTGTTTATAATGGTTCATTCCAGTTTTTCAGGTAAATCTCATTATAAAATGAACTGTGACAGCAGAAATGGCTTCATCACAGGAAATACTATTCCTCCATTATGTAATGCGACACTGATTCACTCATCTAGAGGAGTAAAACTAATATTTTAATTGTTTATAATGGTTCATTCCAGTTTTGCAGGTAAATCTCATTATAAAATGAACTGTGACAGCAGAAATGGCTTCATAACAGGAAATACTATTCCTCCATTATGTAATGCGACACTGATTCACTCATCTAGAGGAGTAAAACTAATATTTTAATTGTTTATAATGGTTCATTCCAGTTTTTAAGGTAAATCTCATTATAAAATGAACTGTGACAGCAGAAATGGCTTCATAACAGGAAATACTATTCCTCCATTATGTAATGCGACACTGATTCACTCATCTAGAGGAGTAAAACTAATATTTTAATTGTTTATAATGGTTCATTCCAGTTTTTCAGGTAAATCTCATTATAAAATGAACTGTGACAGCAGAAATGGCTTCATAACAGGAAATACTATTCCTCCATTATGTAATGCGTCACTGATTCACTCATCTAGAGGAGTAAAACTAATATTTTAATTGTTTATAATGGTTCATTCCAGTTTTTCAGGTAAATCTCATTATAAAATGAACTGTGACATCATAAATGGCTTCATAACAGGAAATACTATTCCTCCATTATGTAATGCGACACTGATTCACTCATCTAGAGGAGTAAAACTAATATTTTAATTGTTTATAATGGTTCATTCCAGCTTTTTAGGCAAATCTCATTATAAAATGAACTGTGACAGCAGAAATGGCTTCATAACAGGATATACTATTCCTCCATTATGTAATGCGACACTGATTCACTCATCTAGAGGAGTAAAACAAATATTCAAATTGTTTACGATGGTTCATTCCAGCTTTTTAGGTAAATCTCATTATAAAATGTACTGTGACATCAGAAATGGCTTCATAACAGGAAATACTATTCCTCCATTATGTAATGCGACACTGATTCACTCATCTAGAGGAGTAAAACTAATATTTTAATTGTTTATAATGGTTCATTCCAGTTTTTCAGGTAAATCTCATTCTCAAATGAACTGTGACAGCAGAAATGGCTTCATAACAGGAAATACTATTCCTCCATTATGTAATGCGACACTGATTCACTCATCTAGAGGAGTAAAACTAATATTTTAATTGTTTATAATGGTTCATTCCAGTTTTTCAGGTAAATCTCATTATAAAATGAACTGTGACAGCAGAAATGGCTTCATCACAGGAAATACTATTCCTCCATTATGTAATGCGACACTGATTCACTCATCTAGAGGAGTAAAACTAATATTTTAATTGTTTATAATGGTTCATTCCAGTTTTTAAGGTAAATCTCATTATAAAATGAACTGTGACAGCAGAAATGGCTTCATAACAGGAAATACTATTCCTCCATTATGTAATGCGACACTGATTCACTCATCTAGAGGAGTAAAACTAATATTTTAATTGTTTATAATGGTTCATTCCAGTTTTTCAGGTAAATCTCATTATAAAATGAACTGTGACAGCAGAAATGGCTTCATCACAGGAAATACTATTCCTCCATTATGTAATGCGACACTGATTCACTCATCTAGAGGAGTAAAACTAATATTTTAATTGTTTATAATGGTTCATTCCAGTTTTTAAGGTAAATCTCATTATAAAATGAACTGTGACAGCAGAAATCGCTTCATAACAGGAAATACTATTCCTCCATTATGTAATGCGACACTGATTCACTCATCTAGAGGAGTAAAACTAATATTTTAATTGTTTATAATGGTTCATTCCAGTTTTTCAGGTAAATCTCATTCTCAAATGCACTGTGACAGCAGAAATGGCTTCATAACAGGAAATACTATTCCTCCATTATGTAATGCGACACTGATTCACTCATCTAGAGGAGTAAAACTAATATTTTAATTGTTTATAATGGTTCATTCCAGTTTTTCAGGTAAATCTCATTATAAAATGCACTGTGACAGCAGAAATGGCTTCATAACAGGAAATACTATTCCTCCATTATGTAATGCGACACTGATTCACTCATCTAAAGGAGTAAAACTAATATTTTAATTGTTTATAATGGTTCATTCCAGTTTTTCAGGTAAATCTCATTATAAAATGAACTGTGACAGCAGAAATGGCTTCATAACAGGAAATACTATTCCTCCATTATGTAATGCGACACTGATTCACTCATCTAAAGGAGTAAAACTAATATTTTAATTGTTTATAATGGTTCATTCCAGTTTTTCAGGTAAATCTCATTATAAAATGAACTGTGACAGCAGAAATGGCTTCATAACAGGAAATACTATTCCTCCATTATGTAATGCGACACTGATTCACTCATCTAGAGGAGTAAAACTAATATTTTAATTGTTTATAATGGTTCATTCCAGTTTTGCAGGTAAATCTCATTATAAAATGAACTGTGACAGCAGAAATGGCTTCATAACAGGAAATACTATTCCTCCATTATGTAATGCGACACTGATTCACTCATCTAGAGGAGTAAAACTAATATTTTAATTGTTTATAATGGTTCATTCCAGTTTTGCAGGTACATCTCATTATGAAATGAACTGTGACAGCAGAAATGGCTTCATAACAGGAAATACTATTCCTCCATTATGTAATGCGACACTGATTCACTCATCTAGAGAAGTAAAACTAATATTTTAATTGTTTATAATGGTTCATTCCAGTTTTTAAGGTAAATCTCATTATAAAATGAACTGTGACAGCAGAAATGGCTTCATAACAGGAAATACTATTCCTCCATTATGTAATGCGACACTGATTCACTCATCTAGAGGAGTAAAACTAATATTTTAATTGTTTATAATGGTTCATTCCAGTTTTTCAGGTAAATCTCATTATAAAATGAACTGTGACAGCAGAAATGGCTTCATAACAGGAAATACTATTCCTCCATTATGTAATGCGACACTGATTCACTCATCTAGATGAGTAAAACTAATATTTTAATTGTTTATAATGGTTCATTCCAGTTTTCCAGGTAAATCTCATTATAAAATGAACTGTGACAGCAGAAATGGCTTCATAACAGGAAATACTATTCCTCCATTATGTAATGCGACACTGATTCACTCATCTAGAGGAGTAAAACTAATATTTTAATTGTTTATAATGGTTCATTCCAGTTTTTAAGGTAAATCGCATTATAAAATGAACTGTGACAGCAGAAATGGCTTCATAACAGGAAATACTATTCCTCCATTATGCGATGCGACACTGATTCACTCATCTAGAGGAGTAAAACTAATATTTTAATTGTTTATAATGGTTCATTCCAGTTTTTAAGGTAAATCTCATTATAAAATGAACTGTGGCATCATAAATGGCTTCATAACAGGAAATACTATTCCTCCATTATGTAATGCGACACTGATTCACTCATCTAGAGGAGTAAAACTAATATTTTAATTGTTTATAATGGTTCATTCCAGTTTTTCAGGTAAATCTCATTATAAAATGAACTGTGACAGCAGAAATGGCTTCATAACAGGAAATACTATTCCTCCATTATGTAATGCGACACAGATTCACTCATCTAGAGGAGTAAAACTAATATTTTAATTGTTTATAATGGTTCATTCCAGTTTTGCAGGTAAATCTCATTATAAAATGAACTGTGACAGCAGAAATGGCTTCATAACAGGAAATACTATTCCTCCATTATGTAATGCGACAATGATTCACTCATCTAGAGGAGTAAAACTAATATTTTAATTGTTTATAATGGTTCATTCCAGTTTTTAATGTAAATCTCATTATAAAATGAACTGTGACAGCAGAAATGGCTTCATAACAGGAAATACTATTCCTCCATTATGTAATGCGACACTGATTCACTCATCTAGAGGAGTAAAACTAATATTTTAATTGTTTATAATGGTTCATTCCAGTTTTTCAGGTAAATCTCATTATAAAATGAACTGTGACAGCAGAAATGGCTTCATAACAGGAAATACTATTCCTCCATTATGTAATGCGACACTGATTCACTCATCTAGAGGAGTAAAACTAATATTTTAATTGTTTATAATGGTTCATTCCAGTTTTTAAGGTAAATCTCATTATAAAATGAACTGTGACAGCAGAAATGGCTTCATAACAGGAAATACTATTCCTCCATTATGTAATGCGACACTGATTCACTCATCTAGAGGAGTAAAACTAATATTTTAATTGTTTATAATGGTTCATTCCAGTTTTTCAGGTAAATCTCATTATAAAATGAACTGTGACAGCAGAAATGGCTTCATAACAGGAAATACTATTCCTCCATTATGTAATGCGACACTGATTCACTCATCTAGAGGAGTAAAACTAATATTTTAATTGTTTATAATGGTTCATTCCAGTTTTGCAGGTAAATCTCATTATGAAATGAACTCTGACAGCAGAAATGGCTTCATAACAGGAAATACTATTCCTCCATTATGTAATGCGACACTGATTCACTCATCTAGAGGAGTAAAACTAATATTTTAATTGTTTATAATGGTTCATTTCAGTTTTTAAGGTAAATCTCATTATAAAATTAACTGTGACAGCAGAAATGGCTTCATAACAGGAAATACTATTCCTCCATTATGTAATGCGACACTGATTCACTCATCTAGAGGAGTAAAACTAATATTTTAATTGTTTATAATGGTTCATTCCAGTTTTTCAGGTAAATCTCATTATAAAATGAACTGTGACAGCAGAAATGGCATCATAACAGGAAATACTATTCCTCCATTATGTAATGCGACACTGATTCACTCATCTAGAGGAGTAAAACTAATATTTTAATTGTTTATAATGGTTCATTCCAGTTTTTCAGGTAAATCTCATTATAAAATGAACTGTGACAGCAGAAATGGCTTCATAACAGGAAATACTATTCCTCCATTATGTAATGCGACACTGATTCACTCATCTAGAGGAGTAAAACTAATATTTTAATTGTTTATAATGGTTCATTCCAGTTTTGCAGGTAAATCTCATTATAAAATGAACTGTGACAGCAGAAATGGCTTCATAACAGGAAATACTATTCCTCCATTATGTAATGCGACAATGATTCACTCATCTAGAGGAGTAAAACTAATATTTTAATTGTTTATAATGGTTCATTCCAGTTTTTAATGTAAATCTCATTATAAAATGAACTGTGACAGCAGAAATGGCTTCATAACAGGAAATACTATTCCTCCATTATGTAATGCGACACTGATTCACTCATCTAGAGGAGTAAAACTAATATTTTAATTGTTTATAATGGTTCATTCCAGTTTTTCAGGTAAATCTCATTATAAAATGAACTGTGACAGCAGAAATGGCTTCATAACAGGAAATACTATTCCTCCATTATGTAATGCGACACTGATTCACTCATCTGGAGGAGTAAAACTAATATTTTAATTGTTTATAATGGTTCATTACAGTTTTTAAGGTAAATCTCATTATAAAATGAACTGTGACAGCAGAAATGGCTTCATAACAGGAAATACTATTCCTCCATTATGTAATGCGACACTGATTCACTCATCTAGAGGAGTAAAACTAATATTTTAATTGTTTATAATGGTTCATTCCAGTTTTTCAGGTAAATCTCATTATAAAATGCACTGTGACAGCAGAAATGGCTTCATAACAGGAAATACTATTCCTCCATTATGTAAAGCGACACTGATTCACTCATCTAAAGGAGTAAAACTAATATTTTAATTGTTTATAATGGTTCATTCCAGTTTTTCAGGTAAATCTCATTATAAAATGAACTGTGACAGCAGAAATGGCTTCATAACAGGAAATACTATTCCTCCATTATGTAATGCGACACTGATTCACTCATCTAAAGGAGTAAAACTAATATTTTAATTGTTTATAATGGTTCATTCCAGTTTTTCAGGTAAATCTCATTATAAAATGAACTGTGACAGCAGAAATGGCTTCATAACAGGAAATACTATTCCTCCATTATGTAATGCGACACTGATTCACTCATCTAGAAGAGTAAAACTAATATTTTAATTGTTTATAATGGTTCATTCCAGTTTTGCAGGTAAATCTCATTATGAAATGAACTGTGACAGCAGAAATGGCTTCATAACAGTAAATACTATTCCTCCATTATGTAATGCGACACTGATTCACTCATCTAGAGGAGTAAAACTAATATTTTAATTGTTTATAATGGTTCATTTCAATTTTTAATGTAAATCTCATTATAAAATTAACTGTGACAGCAGAAATGGCTTCATAACAGGAAATACTATTCCTCCATTATGTAATGCGACACTGATTCACTCATCTAGAGGAGTAAAACTAATATTTTAATTGTTTATAATGGTTCATTCCAGTTTTTAAGGTAAATCTCATTATAAAATGAACTGTGACAGCAGAAATGGCTTCATAACAGGAAATACTATTCCTCCATTATGTAATGCGACACTGATTCACTCATCTAGAGGAGTAAAACTAATATTTTAATTGTTTATAATGGTTCATTCCAGTTTTTCAGGTAAATCTCATTATAAAATGAACTGTGACAGCAGAAATGGCTTCATAACAGGAAATACTATTCCTCCATTATGTAATGCGACACTGATTCACTCATCTAGAGGAGTAAAACTAATATTTTAATTGTTTATAATGGTTCATTCCAGTTTTTCAGGTAAATCTCATTATAAAATGAACTGTGACAGCAGAAATGGCTTCATAACAGGAAATACTATTCCTCCATTATGTAATGCGACACTGATTCACTCATCTAGAGGAGTAAAACTAATATTTTAATTGTTTAAAATGGTTCATTCCAGTTTTTCAGGTAAATCTCATTATAAAATGAACTGTGACAGCAGAAATGGCTTCATAACAGGAAATACTATTCCTCCATTATGTAATGCGACACTGATTCACTCATCTAGATGAGTAAAACTAATATTTTAATTGTTTATAAAGGTTCATTCCAGTTTTGCAGGTAAATCTCATTATAAAATGAACTGTGACAGCAGAAATGGCTTCATAACAGGAAATACTATTCCTCCATTATGTAATGCGACACTGATTCACTCATCTAGAGGAGTAAAACTAATATTTTAATTGTTTATAATGGTTCATTCCAGTTTTTAAGGTAAATCTCATTATAAAATGAAATGTGACAGCGGAAATGGCTTCATAACAGGAAATACTATTCCTCCATTATGTAATGCGACACTGATTCATTCATCTAGAGGAGTAAAACTAATATTTTAATTGTTTATAATGGTTCATTCCAGTTTTTCAGGTAAATCTCATTATAAAATGAACTGTGACAGCAGAAATGGTTTCATAACAGGAAATACTATTCCTCCATTATGTAATGCGACACTGATTCTCTCATCTAGAGGAGTAAAACTAATATTTTAATTGTTTATAATGGTTCATTCCAGTTTTTTAGGTAAATCTCATTATAAAATGCACTGTGACAGCAGAAATGGCTTCATAACAGGAAATACTATTCCTCCATTATGTAATGCGACAGTGATTCACTCATCTAGAGGAGTAAAACTAATATTTTAATTGTTTATAATGGTTCATTCCAGTTTTTCAGGTAAATCTCATTATAAAATGAACTGTGACAGCAGAAATGGCTTCATAACAGGAAATACTATTCCTCCATTATGTAATGCGACACTGATTCACTCATCTAGAGGAGTAAAACTAATATTTTAATTGTTTATAATGGTTCATTTCAATTTTTAATGTAAATCTCATTATAAAATTAACTGTGACAGCAGAAATGGCTTCATAACAGGAAATACTATTCCTCCATTATGTAATGCGACACTGATTCACTCATCTAGAGGAGTAAAACTAATATTTTAATTGTTTATAATGGTTCATTCCAGTTTTTCAGGTAAATCTCATTATAAAATGAACTGTGACAGCAGAAATGGCTTCATAACAGGAAATTCTATTCCTCCATTATGTAATGCGACACTGATTCACTCATCTAGAGGAGTAAAACTAATATTTTAATTGTTTATAATGGTTCATTCCAGTTTTTCAGGTAAATCTCATTATAAAATGAACTGTGACAGCAGAAATGGCTTCATAACAGGAAATACTATTCCTCCATTATGTAATGCGACACTGATTCACTCATCTAGAGGAGTAAAACTAATATTTTAATTGTTTATAATGGTTCATTCCAGTTTTTCAGGTAAATCTCATTATAAAATGAACTGTGACAGCAGAAATGGCTTCATAACAGGAAATACTATTCCTCCATTATGTAATGCGACACTGATTCACTCATCTAGAGGAGTAAAACTAATATTTTAATTGTTTAAAATGGTTCATTCCAGTTTTTCAGGTAAATCTCATTATAAAATGAACTGTGACAGCAGAAATGGCTTCATAACAGGAAATACTATTCCTCCATTATGTAATGCGACACTGATTCACTCATCTAGATGAGTAAAACTAATATTTTAATTGTTTATAAAGGTTCATTCCAGTTTTGCAGGTAAATCTCATTATAAAATGAACTGTGACAGCAGAAATGGCTTCATAACAGGAAATACTATTCCTCCATTATGTAATGCGACACTGATTCACTCATCTAGAGGAGTAAAACTAATATTTTAATTGTTTATAATGGTTCATTCCAGTTTTTAAGGTAAATCTCATTATAAAATGAACTGTGACAGCGGAAATGGCTTCATAACAGGAAATACTATTCCTCCATTATGTAATGCGACACTGATTCATTCATCTAGAGGAGTTAAACTAATATTTTAATTGTTTATAATGGTTCATTCCAGTTTTTAAGGTAAATCTCATTATAAAATGAACTGTGACAGCAGAAATGGTTTCATAACAGGAAATACTATTCCTCCATTATGTAATGCGACACTGATTCTCTCATCTAGAGGAGTAAAACTAATATTTTAATTGTTTATAATGGTTCATTCCAGTTTTTTAGGTAAATCTCATTATAAAATGCACTGTGACAGCAGAAATGGCTTCATAACAGGAAATACTATTCCTCCATTATGTAATGCGACAGTGATTCACTCATCTAGAGGAGTAAAACTAATATTTTAATTGTTTATAATGGTTCATTCCAGTTTTTCAGGTAAATCTCATTATAAAATGAACTGTGACAGCAGAAATGGCTTCATAACAGGAAATACTATTCCTCCATTATGTAATGGGACACTGATTCACTCATCTAGAGGAGTAAAACTAATATTTTAATTGTTTATAATGGTTCATTCCAGTTTTTCAGGTAAATCTCATTATAAAATGAACTGTGACAGCAGAAATGGTTTCATAACAGGAAATACTATTCCTCCATTATGTAATGCGACACTGATTCTCTCATCTAGAGGAGTAAAACTAATATTTTAATTGTTTATAATGGTTCATTCCAGTTTTTTAGGTAAATCTCATTATAAAATGCACTGTGACAGCAGAAATGGCTTCATAACAGGAAATACTATTCGTCCATTATGTAATGCGACAGTGATTCACTCATCTAGAGGAGTAAAACTAATATTTTAATTGTTTATAATGGTTCATTCCAGTTTTTCAGGTAAATCTCATTATAAAATGAACTGTGACAGCAGAAATGGCTTCATAACAGGAAATACTATTCCTCCATTATGTAATGGGACACTGATTCACTCATCTAGAGGAGTAAAACTAATATTTTAATTGTTTATAATGGTTCATTCCAGTTTTTAAGGTAAATCTCATTATAAAATGAACTGTGACAGCAGAAATGGCTTCATAACAGGAAATACTATTCCTCCATTATGTAATGCGACACTGATTCACTCATCTAGAGGAGTAAAACTAATATTTTAATTGTTTATAATGGTTCATTCCAGTTTTTCAGGTAAATCTCATTATAAAATGAACTGTGACAGCAGAAATGGCTTCATAACAGGAAATACTATGCCTCCATTATGTAATGCGACACTGATTCACTCATCTAGAGGAGTAAAACTAATATTTTAATTGTTTATAATGGTTCATTCCAGTTTTTCAGGTAAATCTCATTATAAAATGAACTGTGACAGCAGAAATGGCTTCATAACAGGAAATACTATTCCTCCATTATGTAATGCGACACTGATTCACTCATCTAGAGGAGTAAAACAATTATTTATTTGTTTATAATGGTTCATTCCAGTTTTTCAGGTAAATCGCATTATAAAATGAACTGTGACAGCAGAAATGGCTTCATAACAGGAAATACTATTCCTCCATTATGCGATGCGACACTGATTCACTCATCTAGAGGAGTAAAACTAATATTTTAATTGTTTATAATGGTTCATTCCAGTTTTTCAGGTAAATCTCATTATAAAATGAACTGTGACAGCAGAAATGGCTTCATAACAGGAAATACTATTCCTCCATTATGTAATGGGACACTGATTCACTCATCTAGAGGAGTAAAACTAATATTTTAATTGTTTATAATGGTTCATTCCAGTTTTTAAGGTAAATCTCATTATAAAATGCACTGTGACAGCAGAAATGGCTTCATAACAGGAAATACTATTCCTCCATTATGTAATGCGACACTGATTCACTCATCTAGAGGAGTAAAACTAATATTTTAATTGTTTATAATGGTTCATTCCAGTTTTTCAGGTAAATCTCATTATAAAATGAACTGTGACAGCAGAAATGGCTTCATAACAGGAAATACTATTCCTCCATTATGTAATGCGACACTGATTCACTCATCTAGAGGAGTAAAACTAATATTTTAATTGTTTATAATGGTTCATTCCAGTTTTTCAGTTAAATCTCATTATAAAATGAACTGTGACAGCAGAAATGGCTTCATAACAGGAAATACTATTCCTCCATTATGTAATGCGACACTGATTCACACATCTAGATGAGTATAACTAATATTTTAATTGTTTATAATGTTTCATTCCAGTTTTGCAGGTAAATCTCATTATAAAATGAACTGTGACAGCAGAAATGGCTTCATAACAGGAAATACTATTCCTCCATTATGTAATGGGACACTGATTCACTCATCTAGAGGAGTAAAACTAATATTTTAATTGTTTATAATGGTTCATTCCAGTTTTTAAGGTAAATCTCATTATAAAATGAACTGTGACAGCAGAAATGGCTTCATAACAGGAAATACTATTCCTCCATTATGTAATGCGACACTGATTCACTCATCTAGAGGAGTAAAACTAATATTTTAATTGTTTATAATGGTTCATTCCAGTTTTTCAGGTAAATCTCATTATAAAATGAACTGTGACAGCAGAAATGGCTTCATAACAGGAAATACTATGCCTCCATTATGTAATGCGACACTGATTCACTCATCTAGAGGAGTAAAACTAATATTTTAATTGTTTATAATGGTTCATTCCAGTTTTTCAGGTAAATCTCATTATAAAATGAACTGTGACAGCAGAAATGGCTTCATAACAGGAAATACTATTCCTCCATTATGTAATGCGACACTGATTCACTCATCTAGAGGAGTAAAACAATTATTTATTTGTTTATAATGGTTCATTCCAGTTTTTCAGGTAAATCGCATTATAAAATGAACTGTGACAGCAGAAATGGCTTCATAACAGGAAATACTATTCCTCCATTATGCGATGCGACACTGATTCACTCATCTAGAGGAGTAAAACTAATATTTTAATTGTTTATAATGGTTCATTCCAGTTTTTCAGGTAAATCTCATTATAAAATGAACTGTGACAGCAGAAATGGCTTCATAACAGGAAATACTATTCCTCCATTATGTAATGGGACACTGATTCACTCATCTAGAGGAGTAAAACTAATATTTTAATTGTTTATAATGGTTCATTCCAGTTTTTAAGGTAAATCTCATTATAAAATGCACTGTGACAGCAGAAATGGCTTCATAACAGGAAATACTATTCCTCCATTATGTAATGCGACACTGATTCACTCATCTAGAGGAGTAAAACTAATATTTTAATTGTTTATAATGGTTCATTCCAGTTTTTCAGGTAAATCTCATTGTAAAATGAACTGTGACAGCAGGAATGGCTTCATAACAGGAAATACTATTCCTCCATTATGTAATGCGACACTGATTCACTCATCTAGAGGAGTAAAACTAATATTTTAATTGTTTATAATGGTTCATTCCAGTTTTTCAGGTAAATCTCATTATAAAATGAACTGTGACAGCAGAAATGACTTCATAACAGGAAATACTATTCCTCCATTATGTAATGCGACACTGATTCACTCATCTAGAGGAGTAAAACAATTATTTATTTGTTTATAATGGTTCATTCCAGTTTTTCAGGTAAATCTCATTATAAAATGAACTGTGACAGCAGAAATGGCTTCATAACAGGAAATACTATTCCTCCATTATGCGATGCGACACTGATTCACTCATCTAGAGGAGTAAAACTAATATTTTAATTGTTTATAATGGTTCATTCCAGTTTTTCAGGTAAATCTCATTATAAAATGAACTGTGACAGCAGAAATGGCTTCATAACAGGAAATACTATTACTCCATTATGTAATGTGACACTGATTCACTCATCTAGAGGAGTAAAACTAATGTTTTAGTTGTTTATAATGGTTCATTCCAGTTTTTCAGGTAAATCTCATTATAAAATGAACTGTGACAGCAGAAATGGCTTCATAACAGGAAATACTATTCCTCCATTATGTAATGCGACACTGATTCACTCATCTAGAGGAGTAAAACTAAAATTTTAATTGTTTATAATGGTTCATTCCAGTTTTTCAGGTAAATCTTATTATAAAATGAACTGTGACAGCAGAAATGGCTTCATAACAGGAAATACTATTCCTCCATTATGCGATGTGACACTGATTCACTCATCTAGAGGAGTAAAACTAATATTTTAATTGTTTATAATGGTTCATTCCAGTTTTTCAGGTAAATCTCATTATAAAATGAACTGTGACAGCAGAAATGGCTTCATAACAGGAAATACTATTCCTCCATTATGTAATGCGACACTGATTCACTCATCTAGAGGAGTAAAACTAATATTTTAATTGTTTATAATGGTTCATTCCAGTTTTTCAGGTAAATCTCATTATAAAATGAACTGTGACAGCAGAAATGGCTTCATAACAGGAAATACTATTCCTCCATTATGTAATGCGACACTGATTCACTCATCTAGAGGAGTAAAACAATTATTTATTTGTTTATAATGGTTCATTCCAGTTTTTCAGGTAAATCGCATTATAAAATAAACTGTGACAGCAGAAATGGCTTCATAACAGGAAATACTATTCCTCCATTATGTAATGCGACACTGATTCACTCATCTAGAGGAGTAAAACTAATATTTTAATTGTTTATAATGGTTCATTCCAGTTTTTCAGGTAAATCTCATTATAAAATGAACTGTGACAGCAGAAATGGCTTCATAACAGGAAATACTATTCCTCCATTATGTAATGCGACACTGATTCACTCATCTAGAGGAGTAAAACTAATATTTTAATTGTTTATAATGGTTCATTCCAGTTTTTCAGGTAAATCTCATTGTAAAATGAACTGTGACAGCAGAAATGGCTTCATAACAGGAAATACTATTCCTCCATTATGTAATGCGACACTGATTCACTCATCTAGAGGAGTAAAACTAATATTTTAATTGTTTATAATGGTTCATTCCAGTTTTTCAGGTAAATCTCATTATAAAATGTACTGTGACAGCAGAAATGGCTTCATAACAGGAAATACTATTCCTCCATTATGTAATGCGACACTGATTCACTCATCTAGAGGAGTAAAACAATTATTTATTTGTTTATAATGGTTCATTCCAGTTTTTCAGGTAAATCTCATTATAAAATGAACTGTGACAGCAGAAATGGCTTCATAACAGGAAATACTATTCCTCCATTATGCGATGCGACACTGATTCACTCATCTAGAGGAGTAAAACTAATATTTTAATTGTTTATAATGGTTCATTCCAGTTTTTCAGGTAAATCTCATTATAAAATGAACTGTGACAGCAGAAATGGCTTCATAACAGGAAATACTATTCCTCCATTATGTAATGCGACACTGATTCACTCATCTAGAGGAGTAAAACTAATATTTTAATTGTTTATAATGGTTCATTCCAGTTTTTCAGATAAATCTCATTATAAAATGAACTGTGACAGCAGAAATGGCTTCATAACAGGAAATACTATTCCTCCATTATGTAATGCGACACTGATTGACTCATCTAGAGGAGTAACACTAATATTTTAATTGTTTATAATGGTTCATTCCAGTTTTTAAGGTAAATCTCATTATAAAATGAACTGTGAAAGCAGAAATGGCTTCATAACAGGAAATACTATTCCACCATTATGTAATGCGACAATGATTCACTCATCTAGAGGAGTAAAACTAATATTTTAATTGTTTATAATGGTTCATTCCAGTTTTTAAGGTAAATCTCATTATAAAATGAACTGTGACAGCAGAAATGGCTTCATAACAGGAAATACTATTCCTCCATTATGTAATGTGACACTGATTCACTCATCTAGAGGAGTAAAACTAATGTTTTAGTTGTTTATAATGGTTCATTCCAGTTTTTCAGGTAAATCTCATTATAAAATGAACTGTGACAGCAGAAATGGCTTCATAACAGGAAATACTATTCCTCCATTATGTAATGCGACACTGATTCACTCATCTAGAGGAGTAAAACTAAAATTTTAATTGTTTATAATGGTTCATTCCAGTTTTTCAGGTAAATCTTATTATAAAATGAACTGTGACAGCAGAAATGGCTTCATAACAGGAAATACTATTCCTCCATTATGCGATGTGACACTGATTCACTCATCTAGAGGAGTAAAACTAATATTTTAATTGTTTATAATGGTTCATTCCAGTTTTTCAGGTAAATCTCATTATAAAATGAACTGTGACAGCAGAAATGGCTTCATAACAGGAAATACTATTCCTCCATTATGTAATGCGACACTGATTCACTCATCTAGAGGAGTAAAACTAATATTTTAATTGTTTATAATGGTTCATTCCAGTTTTTCAGGTAAATCTCATTATAAAATGAACTGTGACAGCAGAAATGGCTTCATAACAGGAAATACTATTCCTCCATTATGTAATGCGACACTGATTCACTCATCTAGAGGAGTAAAACAATTATTTATTTGTTTATAATGGTTCATTCCAGTTTTTCAGGTAAATCGCATTATAAAATGAACTGTGACAGCAGAAATGGCTTCATAACAGGAAATACTATTCCTCCATTATGTAATGCGACACTGATTCACTCATCTAGAGGAGTAAAACTAATATTTTAATTGTTTATAATGGTTCATTCCAGTTTTTCAGGTAAATCTCATTATAAAATGAACTGTGACAGCAGAAATGGCTTCATAACAGGAAATACTATTCCTCCATTATGTAATGCGACACTGATTCACTCATCTAGAGGAGTAAAACTAATATTTTAATTGTTTAAAATGGTTCATTCCAGTTTTTCAGGTAAATCTCATTATAAAATGAACTGTGACAGCAGAAATGGCTTCATAACAGGAAATACTATTCCTCCATTATGTAATGCGACACTGATTCACTCATCTAGATGAGTAAAACTAATATTTTAATTGTTTATAAAGGTTCATTCCAGTTTTGCAGGTAAATCTCATTATAAAATGAACTGTGACAGCAGAAATGGCTTCATAACAGGAAATACTATTCCTCCATTATGTAATGCGACACTGATTCACTCATCTAGAGGAGTAAAACTAATATTTTAATTGTTTATAATGGTTCATTCCAGTTTTTAAGGTAAATCTCATTATAAAATGAACTGTGACAGCGGAAATGGCTTCATAAGAGGAAATACTATTCCTCCATTATGTAATGCGACACTGATTCATTCATCTAGAGGAGTAAAACTAATATTTTAATTGTTTATAATGGTTCATTCCAGTTTTTCAGGTAAATCTCATTATAAAATGAACTGTGACAGCAGAAATGGTTTCATAACAGGAAATACTATTCCTCCATTATGTAATGCGACACTGATTCTCTCAGCTAGAGGAGTAAAACTAATATTTTAATTGTTTATAATGGTTCATTCCAGTTTTTTAGGTAAATCTCATTATAAAATGCACTGTGACAGCAGAAATGGCTTCATAACAGGAAATACTATTCCTCCATTATGTAATGCGACACTGATTCACTCATCTAGAGGAGTAAAACTAATATTTTAATTGTTTATAATGGTTCATTCCAGTTTTTCAGGTAAATCCCATTATAAAATGAACTGTGACAGCAGAAATGGCTTCATAACAGGAAATACTATTCCTCCATTATGTAATGCGACACTGATTCACTCATCTAGAGGAGTAAAACTAATATTTTAATTGTTTATAATGGTTCATTCCAGTTTTTCAGTTAAATCTCATTATAAAATGAACTGTGACAGCAGAAATGGCTTCATAACAGGAAATACTATTCCTCCATTATGTAATGCGACACTGATTCACTCATCTAGATGAGTATAACTAATATTTTAATTGTTTATAATGGTTCATTCCAGTTTTGCAGGTAAATCTCATTATAAAATGAACTGTGACAGCAGAAATGGCTTCATAACAGGAAATACTATTCCTCCATTATGTAATGGGACACTGATTCACTCATCTAGAGGAGTAAAACTAATATTTTAATTGTTTATAATGGTTCATTCCAGTTTTTAAGGTAAATCTCATTATAAAATGAACTGTGACAGCAGAAATGGCTTCATAACAGGAAATACTATTCCTCCATTATGTAATGCGACACTGATTCACTCATCTAGAGGAGTAAAACTAATATTTTAATTGTTTATAATGGTTCATTCCAGTTTTTCAGGTAAATCTCATTATAAAATGAACTGTGACAGCAGAAATGGCTTCATAACAGGAAATACTCTGCCTCCATTATGTAATGCGACACTGATTCACTCATCTAGAGGAGTAAAACTAATATTTTAATTGTTTATAATGGTTCATTCCAGTTTTTCAGGTAAATCTCATTATAAAATGAACTGTGACAGCAGAAATGGCTTCATAACAGGAAATACTATTCCTCCATTATGTAATGCGACACTGATTCACTCATCTAGAGGAGTAAAACAATTATTTATTTGTTTATAATGGTTCATTCCAGTTTTTCAGGTAAATCGCATTATAAAATGAACTGTGACAGCAGAAATGGCTTCATAACAGGAAATACTATTCCTCCATTATGCGATGCGACACTGATTCACTCATCTAGAGGAGTAAAACTAATATTTTAATTGTTTATAATGGTTCATTCCAGTTTTTCAGGTAAATCTCATTATAAAATGAACTGTGACAGCAGAAATGGCTTCATAACAGGAAATACTATTCCTCCATTATGTAATGGGACACTGATTCACTCATCTAGAGGAGTAAAACTAATATTTTAATTGTTTATAATGGTTCATTCCAGTTTTTCAGTTAAATCTCATTATAAAATGAACTGTGACAGCAGAAATGGCTTCATAACAGGAAATACTATTCCTCCATTATGTAATGCGACACTGATTCACTCATCTAGATGAGTATAACTAATATTTTAATTGTTTATAATGGTTCATTCCAGTTTTGCAGGTAAATCTCATTATAAAATGAACTGTGACAGCAGAAATGGCTTCATAACAGGAAATACTATTCCTCCATTATGTAATGGGACACTGATTCACTCATCTAGAGGAGTAAAACTAATATTTTAATTGTTTATAATGGTTCATTCCAGTTTTTAAGGTAAATCTCATTATAAAATGAACTGTGACAGCAGAAATGGCTTCATAACAGGAAATACTATTCCTCCATTATGTAATGCGACACTGATTCACTCATCTAGAGGAGTAAAACTAATATTTTAATTGTTTATAATGGTTCATTCCAGTTTTTCAGGTAAATCTCATTATAAAATGAACTGTGACAGCAGAAATGGCTTCATAACAGGAAATACTCTGCCTCCATTATGTAATGCGACACTGATTCACTCATCTAGAGGAGTAAAACTAATATTTTAATTGTTTATAATGGTTCATTCCAGTTTTTCAGGTAAATCTCATTATAAAATGAACTGTGACAGCAGAAATGGCTTCATAACAGGAAATACTATTCCTCCATTATGTAATGCGACACTGATTCACTCATCTAGAGGAGTAAAACAATTATTTATTTGTTTATAATGGTTCATTCCAGTTTTTCAGGTAAATCGCATTATAAAATGAACTGTGACAGCAGAAATGGCTTCATAACAGGAAATACTATTCCTCCATTATGCGATGCGACACTGATTCACTCATCTAGAGGAGTAAAACTAATATTTTAATTGTTTATAATGGTTCATTCCAGTTTTTCAGGTAAATCTCATTATAAAATGAACTGTGACAGCAGAAATGGCTTCATAACAGGAAATACTATTCCTCCATTATGTAATGGGACACTGATTCACTCATCTAGAGGAGTAAAACTAATATTTTAATTGTTTATAATGGTTCATTCCAGTTTTTAAGGTAAATCTCATTATAAAATGCACTGTGACAGCAGAAATGGCTTCATAACAGGAAATACTATTCCTCCATTATGTAATGCGACACTGATTCACTCATCTAGAGGAGTAAAACTAATATTTTAATTGTTTATAATGGTTCATTCCAGTTTTTCAGGTAAATCTCATTATAATATGAACTGTGACAGCAGAAATGGCTTCATAACAGGAAATACTATTCCTCCATTATGTAATGCGACACTGATTCACTCATCTAGAGGAGTAAAACTAATATTTTAATTGTTTATAATGGTTCATTCCAGTTTTTCAGTTAAATCTCATTATAAAATGAACTGTGACAGCAGAAATGGCTTCATAACAGGAAATACTATTCCTCCATTATGTAATGCGACACTGATTCACTCATCTAGATGAGTATAACTAATATTTTAATTGTTTATAATGGTTCATTCCAGTTTTGCAGGTAAATCTCATTATAAAATGAACTGTGACAGCAGAAATGGCTTCATAACAGGAAATACTATTCCTCCATTATGTAATGGGACACTGATTCACTCATCTAGAGGAGTAAAACTAATATTTTAATTGTTTATAATGGTTCATTCCAGTTTTTAAGGTAAATCTCATTATAAAATGAACTGTGACAGCAGAAATGGCTTCATAACAGGAAATACTATTCCTCCATTATGTAATGCGACACTGATTCACTCATCTAGAGGAGTAAAACGAATATTTTAATTGTTTATAATGGTTCATTCCAGTTTTTCAGGTAAATCTTATTATAAAATGAACTGTGACAGCAGAAATGGCTTCATAACAGGAAATACTATTCCTCCATTATGTAATGCGACACTGATTCACTCATCTAGAGGAGTAAAACTAATATTTTAATTGTTTATAATGGTTCATTCCAGTTTTTCAGGTAAATCTCATTATAAAATGAACTGTGACAGCAGAAATGGCTTCATAACAGGAAACACTATTCCTCCATTATGTAATGCGACACTGATTCACTCATCTAGAGGAGTAAAACAATTATTTATTTGTTTATAATGGTTCATTCCAGTTTTTCAGGTAAATCGCATTATAAAATGAACTGTGACAGCAGAAATGGCTTCATAACAGGAAATACTATTCCTCCATTATGCGATGCGACACTGATTCACTCATCTAGAGGATTAAAACTAATATTTTAATTGTTTATAATGGTTCATTCCAGTTTTTAAGGTAAATCTCATTATAAAATGCACTGTGACAGCAGAAATGGCTTCATAACAGGAAATACTATTCCTCCATTATGTAATGGGACACTGATTCACTCATCTAGAGGAGTAAAACTAATATTTTAATTGTTTATAATGGTTCATTCCAGTTTTTAAGGTAAATCTCATTATAAAATGCACTGTGACAGCAGAAATGGCTTCATAACAGGAAATACTATTCCTCCATTATGTAATGCGACACTGATTCACTCATCTAGAGGAGTAAAACTAATATTGTAGTTGTTTATAATGGTTCATTCCAGTTTTTCAGGTAAATCTCATTGTAAAATGAACTGTGACAGCAGAAATGGCTTCATAACAGGAAATACTATTCCTCCATTATGTAATGCGACACTGATTGACTCATCTAGAGTAGTAAAACTAAAATTTTAATTGTTTATAATGGTTCATTCCAGTTTTTCAGGTAAATCTCATTATAAAATGAACTGTGACAGCAGAAATGGCTTCATAACAGGAAATACTATTCCTCCATTATGTAATGCGACACTGATTCACTCATCTAGAGGAGTAAAACTAATATTTTAATTGTTTATAATGGTTCATTCCAGTTTTTCAGGTAAATCTCATTATAAAATGAACTGTGACAGCAGAAATGGCTTCATAACAGGAAATACTATTCCTCCATTATGTAATGCGACACTGATTGACTCATCTAGAGGAGTAACACTAATATTTTAATTGTTTATAATGGTTCATTCCAGTTTTTAAGGTAAATCTCATTATAAAATGAACTGTGACAGCAGAAATGGCTTCATAACAGGAAATACTATTCCTCCATTATGTAATGCGACAATGATTCACTCATCTAGAGGAGTAAAACTAATATTTTAATTGTTTATAATGGTTCATTCCAGTTTTTAAGGTAAATCTCATTATAAAATGAACTGTGACAGCAGAAATGGCTTCATAACAGGAAATACTATTCCTCCATTATGTAATGCGACACTGATTCACTCATCTAGAGGAGTAAAACTAATGTTTTAGTTGTTTATAATGGTTCATTCCAGTTTTTAAGGTAAATCTCATTACAAAATGAACTGTGACAGCAGAAATGGCTTCATAACAGGAAATACTATTCCTCCATTATGTAATGTGACACTGATTCACTCATCTAGAGGAGTAAAACTAATATTTTAATTGTTTATAATGGTTCATTCCAGTTTTTAAGGTAAATCTCATTATAAAATGAACTGTGACAGCAGAAATGGCTTCATAACAGGAAATACTATTCCTCCATTATGTAATGTGACACTGATTCACTCATCTAGAGGAGTAAAACTAATGTTTTAGTTGTTTATAATGGTTCATTCCAGTTTTTCAGGTAAATCTCATTATAAAATGAACTGTGACAGCAGAAATGGCTTCATAACAGGAAATACTATTCCTCCATTATGTAATGCGACACTGATTCACTCATCTAGAGGAGTAAAACAATTATTTATTTGTTTATAATGGTTCATTCCAGTTTTTCAGGTAAATCGCATTATAAAATGAACTGTGACAGCAGAAATGGCTTCATAACAGGAAATACTATTCCTCCATTATGTAATGCGACACTGATTCACTCATCTAGAGGAGTAAAACTAATATTGTAGTTGTTTATAATGGTTCATTCCAGTTTTTCAGGTAAATCTCATTATAAAATGAACTGTGACAGAAAAATGGCTTCATAACAGGAAATACTATTCCTCCATTATGTAATGCGACACTGATTCACTCATCTAGAGGAGTAAAACTAAAATTTTAATTGTTTATAATGGTTCATTCCAGTTTTTCAGGTAAATCTTATTATAAAATGAACTGTGACAGCAGAAATGGCTTCATAACAGGAAATACTATTCCTCCATTATGCGATGTGACACTGATTCACTCATCTAGAGGAGTAAAACTAATATTTTAATTGTTTATAATGGTTCATTCCAGTTTTTCAGGTAAATCTCATTATAAAATGAACTGTGACAGCAGAAATGGCTTCATAACAGGAAATACTATTCCTCCATTATGTAATGCGACACTGATTCACTCATCTAGAGGAGTAAAACTAATATTTTAATTGTTTATAATGGTTCATTCCAGTTTTTCAGGTAAATCTCATTATAAAATGAACTGTGACAGCAGAAATGGCTTCATAACAGGAAATACTATTCCTCCATTATGTAATGCGACACTGATTCACTCATCTAGAGGAGTAAAACAATTATTTATTTGTTTATAATGGTTCATTCCAGTTTTTCAGGTAAATCGCATTATAAAATGAACTGTGACAGCAGAAATGGCTTCATAACAGGAAATACTATTCCTCCATTATGCGATGCGACACTGATTCACTCATCTAGAGGAGTAAAACTAATATTTTAATTGTTTATAATGGTTCATTCCAGTTTTTAAGGTAAATCTCATTATAAAATGCACTGTGACAGCAGAAATGGCCTCATAACAGGAAATACTATTCCTCCATTATGTAATGCGACACTGATTCACTCATCTAGAGGAGTAAAACTAATATTTTAATTGTTTATAATGGTTCATTCCAGTTTTTCAGGTAAATCTCATTATAAAATGAAATGTGACAGCAGAAATGGCTTCATAACAGGAAATACTATTCCTCCATTATGTAATGCGACTCTGATTCACTCATCTAGAGGAGTAAAACTAAAATTTTAATTGTTTATAATGGTTCATTCCAGTTTTTCAGGTAAATCTCATTATAAAATGAACTGTGACAGCAGAAATGGCTTCATAACAGGAAATACTATTCCTCCATTATGTAATGCGACACTGATTCACTCATCTAGAGGAGTAAAACTAATATTTTAATTGTTTATAATGGTTCATTCCAGTTTTTCAGGTAAATCTCATTATAAAATGAACTGTGACAGCAGAAATGGCTTCATAACAGGAAATACTATTCCTCCATTATGTAATGCGACACTGATTGACTCATCTAGAGGAGTAACACTAATATTTTAATTGTTTATAATGGTTCATTCCAGTTTTTAAGGTAAATCTCATTATAAAATGAACTGTGACAGCAGAAATGGCTTCATAACAGGAAATACTATTCCTCCATTATGTAATGCGACAATGATTCACTCATCTAGAGGAGTAAAACTAATATTTTAATTGTTTATAATGGTTCATTCCAGTTTTTAAGGTAAATCTCATTATAAAATGAACTGTGACAGCAGAAATGGCTTCATAACAGGAAATACTATTCCTCCATTATGTAATGCGACACTGATTCACTCATCTAGAGGAGTAAAACTAATGTTTTAGTTGTTTATAATGGTTCATTCCAGTTTTTAAGGTAAATCTCATTACAAAATGAACTGTGACAGCAGAAATGGCTTCATAACAGGAAATACTATTCCTCCATTATGTAATGTGACACTGATTCACTCATCTAGAGGAGTAAAACTAATATTTTAATTGTTTATAATGGTTCATTCCAGTTTTTAAGGTAAATCTCATTATAAAATGAACTGTGACAGCAGAAATGGCTTCATAACAGGAAATACTATTCCTCCATTATGTAATGTGACTCTGATTCACTCATCTAGAGGAGTAAAACTAATGTTTTAGTTGTTTATAATGGTTCATTCCAGTTTTTCAGGTAAATCTCATTATAAAATGAACTGTGACAGCAGAAATGGCTTCATAACAGGAAATACTATTCCTCCATTATGTAATGCGACACTGATTCACTCATCTAGAGGAGTAAAACAATTATTTATTTGTTTATAATGGTTCATTCCAGTTTTTCAGGTAAATCGCATTATAAAATGAACTGTGACAGCAGAAATGGCTTCATAACAGGAAATACTATTCCTCCATTATGTAATGCGACACTGATTCACTCATCTAGAGGAGTAAAACTAATATTGTAGTTGTTTATAATGGTTCATTCCAGTTTTTCACGTAAATCTCATTATAAAATGAACTGTGACAGAAAAATGGCTTCATAACAGGAAATACTATTCCTCCATTATGTAATGCGACACTGATTCACTCATCTAGAGGAGTAAAACTAAAATTTTAATTGTTTATAATGGTTCATTCCAGTTTTTCAGGTAAATCTTATTATAAAATGAACTGTGACAGCAGAAATGGCTTCATAACAGGAAATACTATTCCTCCATTATGCGATGTGACACTGATTCACTCATCTAGAGGAGTAAAACTAATATTTTAATTGTTTATAATGGTTCATTCCAGTTTTTCAGGTAAATCTCATTATAAAATGAACTGTGACAGCAGAAATGGCTTCATAACAGGAAATACTATTCCTCCATTATGTAATGCGACACTGATTCACTCATCTAGAGGAGTAAAACTAATATTTTAATTGTTTATAATGGTTCATTCCAGTTTTTCATGTAAATCGCATTATAAAATGAACTGTGACAGCAGAAATGGCTTCATAACAGGAAATACTATTCCTCCATTATGCGATGCGACACTGATTCACTCATCTAGAGGAGTAAAACTAATATTTTAATTGTTTATAATGGTTCATTCCAGTTATTAAGGTAAATCTCATTATAAAATGCACTGTGACAGCAGAAATGGCCTCATAACAGGAAATACTATTCCTCCATTATGTAATGCGACACTGATTCACTCATCTAGAGGAGTAAAACTAATATTTTAATTGTTTATAATGGTTCATTCCAGTTTTTCAGGTAAATCTCATTATAAAATGAAATGTGACAGCAGAAATGGCTTCATAACAGGAAATACTATTCCTCCATTATGTAATGCGACACTGATTCACTCATCTAGAGGAGTAAAACTAATATTGTAGTTGTTTATAATGGTTCATTCCAGTTTTTCAGGTAAATCTCATTATAAAATGAACTGTGACAGCAGAAATGGCTTCATAACAGGAAATACTATTCCTCCATTATGTAATGCGACACTGATTCACTCATCTAGAGTAGTAAAACTAAAATTTTAATTGTTTATAATGGTTCATTCCAGTTTTTCAGGTAAATCTCATTATAAAATGAACTGTGACAGCAGAAATGGCTTCATAACAGGAAATACTATTCCTCCATTATGTAATGCGACACTGATTGACTCATCTAGAGGAGTAACACTAATATTTTAATTGTTTATAATGGTTCATTCCAGTTTTTAAGGTAAATCTCATTATAAAATGAACTGTGACAGCAGAAATGGCTTCATCACAGGAAATACTATTCCTCCATTATGTAATGCGACAATGATTCACTCATCTAGAGGAGTAAAACTAATATTTTAATTGTTTATCATGGTTCATTCCAGTTTTTAAGGTAAATCTCATTATAAAATGAACTGTGACAGCAGAAATGGCTTCATAACAGGAAATACTATTCCTCCATTATGTAATGCGACACTGATTCACTCATCTAGAGGAGTAAAACTAATGTTTTAGTTGTTTATAATGGTTCATTCCAGTTTTTAAGGTAAATCTCATTATAAAATGAACTGTGACAGCAGAAATGGCTTCATAACAGGAAATACTATTCCTCCATTATGTAATGTGACACTGATTCACTCATCTAGAGGAGTAAAACTAATGTTTTAGTTGTTTATAATGGTTCATTCCAGTTTTTCAGGTAAATCTCATTATAAAATGAACTGTGACAGCAGAAATGGCTTCATAACAGGAAATACTATCCCTCCATTATGTAATGCGACACTGATTCACTCATCTAGAGGAGTAAAACTAAAATTTTAATTGTTTATAATGGTTCATTCCAGTTTTTCAGGTAAATCTTATTATAAAATGAACTGTGACAGCAGAAATGGCTTCATAACAGGAAATACTATTCCTCCATTATGCGATGTGACACTGATTCACTCATCTAGAGGAGTAAAACTAATATTTTAATTGTTTATAATGGTTCATTCCAGTTTTTCAGGTAAATCTCATTATAAAATGAACTGTGACAGCAGAAATGGCTTCATAACAGGAAATACTATTCCTCCATTATGTAATGCGACACTGATTCACTCATCTAGAGGAGTAAAACAATTATTTATTTGTTTATAATGGTTCATTCCAGTTTTTCAGGTAAATCTCATTATAAAATGAACTGTGACAGCAGAAATGGCTTCATAACAGGAAATACTATTCCTCCATTATGTAATGCGACACTGATTCACTCATCTAGAGGAGTAAAACTAAAATTTTAATTGTTTATAATGGTTCATTCCAGTTTTTCAGGTAAATCTTATTATAAAATGAACTGTGACAGCAGAAATGGCTTCATAACAGGAAATACTATTCCTCCATTATGCGATGTGACACTGATTCACTCATCTAGAGGAGTAAAACTAATATTTTAATTATTTATAATGGTTCATTCCAGTTTTTCAGGTAAATCTCATCATAAAATGAACTGTGACAGCAGAAATGGCTTCATAACAGGAAATACTATTCCTCCATTATGTAATGCGACACTGATTCACTCATCTAGAGGAGTAAAACTAATATTTTAATTGTTTATAATGGTTCATTCGAGTTTTTCAGGTAAATCTCATTATAAAATGAACTGTGACAGCAGAAATGGCTTCATAACAGGAAATACTATTCCTCCATTATGTAATGCGACACTGATTCACTCATCTAGAGGAGTAAAACAAATATTTTAATTGTTTATAATGGTTCATTCCAGTTTTTCAGGTAAATCTCATTATAAAATGAACTGTGACAGCAGAAATGGCTTCATAACAGGAAATACTATTCCTCCATTATGCGATGCGACACTGATTCACTCATCTAGAGGAGTAAAACTAATATTTTAATTGTTTATAATTGTTCATTCCAGTTTTTCAGGTAAATCTCATTATAAAATGAACTGTGACAGCAGAAATGGCTTCATAACAGGAAACACTATTCCTCCATTATGTAATGCGACAATGATTCACTCATCTAGTGGAGTAAAACTAATATTTTAATTGTTTATAATGGTTCATTCCAGTTTTTAAGGTAAATCTCATTATAAAATGAACTGTGACAGCAGAAATGGCTTCATAACAGGAAATACTATTCCTCCATCATGCGATGTGACACTGATTCACTCATCTAGAGGAGTAAAACTAATATTTTAATTGTTTATAATGGTTCATTCCAGTTTTTCAGGTAAATCTCATTATAAAATGAAGTGTGACAGCAGAAATGGCTTCATAACAGGAAATACTATTCCTCCATTATGTAATGCGACACTGATTCACTCATCTAGAGGAGTAAAACTAATATTTTAATTGTTTATAATGGTTCATTCCAGTTTTTCAGGTAAATCTTATTATAAAATGAACTGTGACAGCAGAAATGGCTTCATAACAGGAAATACTATTCCTCCATTATGTAATGCGACACTGATTCACTCATCTAGAGGAGTAAAACTAATATTTTAATTGTTTATAATGGTTCATTCCAGTTTTTCAGGTAAATCTCATTATAAAATGAACTGTGACAGCAGAAATGGCTTCATAACAGGAAATACTATTCCTCCATTATGTAATGCGACACTGATTCACTCATCTAGAGGAGTAAAACTAATATTTTAATTGTTTATAATGGTTCATTCCAGTTTTTCAGGTAAATCTCATTATAAAATGAACTGTGACAGCAGAAATGGCTTCATAACAGGAAATACTATTCCTCCATTATGTAATGCGACACTGATTGACTCATCTAGAGGAGTAACACTAATATTTTAATTGTTTGTAATGGTTCATTCCAGTTTTTCAGGTAAATCTCATTATAAAATGAACTGTGACAGCAGAAATGGCTTCATAACAGGAAATACTATTCCTCCATTATGTAATGCGACACTTATTCACTCATCTAGGGGAGTAAAACTAATATTTTAATTTTTTATAATCGTTCATTCCAGTTTTTCAGGTGAATCTCATTATAAAATGAACTGTGACAGCAGAAATGGCTTCATAACAGGAAACACTATTCCTCCATTATGTAATGCGACACTGATTCACTCATCTAGAGGAGTAAAACTAATATTTTAATTGTTTATAATGGTTCATTCCAGTTTTTCAGGTAAATCTCATTATAAAATGAACTGTGACAGCAGAAATGGCTTCATAACAGGAAATACTATTCCTCCATTATGTAATGCGACACTGATTCACTCATCTAGAGGAGTAAAACTAATATTGTAGTTGTTTATAATGGTTCATTCCAGTTTTTCAGGTAAATCTCATTATAAAATGAACTGTGACAGCAGAAATGGCTTCATAACAGGAAATACTATTCCTCCATTATGTTATGCGACAATGATTCACTCATCTAGAGGAGTAAAACTAATGTTTTCGTTGTTTATAATGGTTCATTCCAGTTTTTCAGGTAAATCTCATTATAAAATGAACTGTGACAGCAGAAATGTCTTCATAACAGGAAATACTATTCCTCCATTATGTAATGCGACACTGATTCACTCATCTAGAGGAGTAAAACTAAAATTTTAATTGTTTATAATGGTTCATTCCAGTTTTTCAGGTAAATCTTATTATAAAATGAACTGTGACAGCAGAAATGGCTTCATAACAGGAAATACTATTCCTCCATCATGCGATGTGACACTGATTCACTCATCTAGAGGAGTAAAACTAATATTTTAATTGTTTATAATGGTTCATTCCAGTTTTTCAGGTAAATCTCATTATAAAATGAACTGTGACAGCAGAAATGGCTTCATAACAGGAAATACTATTCCTCCATTATGTAATGCGACAGTGATTCACTCATCTAGAGGAGTAAAACTAATATTTTAATTGTTTATAATGGTTCATTCCAGTTTTTTCGGTAAATCTCATTATAAAATGCACTGTGACAGCAGAAATGGCTTCATAACAGGAAATACTATTCCTCCATTATGTAATGCGACACTGATTCACTCATCTAGAGGAGTAAAACTAATATTTTAATTGTTTATAATGGTTCATTCCAGTTTTTCAGGTAAATCTTATTATAAAATGAACTGTGACAGCAGAAATGGCTTCATAACAGGAAATACTATTCCTCCATTATGTAATGCGACACTGATTCACTCATCTAGAGGAGTAAAACTAATATTTTAATTGTTTATAATGGTTCATTCCAGTTTTTCAGGTAAATCTCATTATAAAATGAACTGTGACAGCAGAAATGGCTTCATAACAGGAAATACTATTCCTCCATTATGTAATGCGACACTGATTGACTCATCTAGAGGAGTAACACTAATATTTTAATTGTTTATAATGGTTCATTCCAGTTTTTCAGGTAAATCTCATTATAAAATGAACTGTGACAGCAGAAATGGCTTCATAACAGGAAATACTATTCCTCCATTATGTAATGCGACACTTATTCACTCATCTAGAGGAGTACAACTAATATTTTAATTGTTTATAATGGTTCATTCCAGTTTTTCAGGTAAATCTCATTATAAAATGAACTGTGACAGCAGAAATGGCTTCATAACAGGAAATACTATTCCTCCATTATGTAATGCGACACTGATTCACTCATCTAGAGGAGTAAAACAATTATTTATTTGTTTATAATGGTTCATTCCAGTTTTTCAGGTAAATCGCATTATAAAATGAACTGTGACAGCAGAAATGGCTTCATAACAGGAAATACTATTCCTCCATTATCCGATGCGACACTGATTCACTCATCTAGAGGAGTAAAACTAATATTTTAATTGTTTATAATGGTTCATTCCAGTTTTTCAGGTAAATCTCATTACAAAATGAACTGTGACAGCAGAAATGTCTTCATAACAGTAAATACTATTCCTCCATTATGTAATGCGACACTGATTCACTCATCTAGAGGAGTAAAACTAATATTTTAATTGTTTGTAATGGTTCATTCCAGTTTTTAAAGTAAATCTAATTATAAAATGAACTGTGACAGCAGAAATGGCTTCATAACAGGAAATACTATTCCTCCATTATGTAATGCGACACTGATTCACTCATCTAGTGGAGTAAAACTCATATTTTAATTGTTTATAATGGTTCATTCCAGTTTTTCAGGTAAATCTCATTATAAAATGAACTGTGACAGCAGAAATGGCTTCATAACAGGAAATACTATTACTCCATTATGTAATGCGACACTGATTCACTCATCTAGAGGAGTAAAACTAATATTGTAGTTGTTTATAATGGTTCATTCCAGTTTTTCAGGTAAATCTCATTATAAAATGAACTGTGACAGCAGAAATGGCTTCATAACAGGAAATACTATTCCTCCATTATGTAATGCGACACTGATTCACTCATCTAGAGGAGTAAAACTAAAATTTTAATTGTTTATAATGGTTCATTCCAGTTTTTCAGGTAAATCTCATTATAAAATGAACTGTGACAGCAGAAATGGCTTCATAACAGGAAATACTATTCCTCCATTATGTAATGCGACACTGATTCACTCATCTAGAGGAGTAAAACTAATATTTTAATTGTTTATAATGGTTCATTCCAGTTTTTCAGGTAAATCTTATTATAAAATGAACTGTGACAGCAGAAATGGCTTCATAACAGGAAATACTATTCCTCCATTATGTAATGCGACACTGATTCACTCATCTAGAGGAGTAAAACTAATATTTTAATTGTTTATAATGGTTCATTCCAGTTTTTCAGGTAAATCTCATTATAAAATGAACTGTGACAGCAGAAATGGCTTCATAACAGGAAATACTATTCCTCCATTATGTAATGCGACACTGATTGACTCATCTAGAGGAGTAACACTAATATTTTAATTGTTTATAATGGTTCATTCCAGTTTTTCAGGTAAATCTCATTATAAAATGAACTGTGACAGCAGAAATGGCTTCATAACAGGAAATACTATTCCTCCATTATGTAATGCGACACTTATTCACTCATCTAGAGGAGTAAAACTAATATTTTAATTGTTTATAATGGTTCATTCCAGTTTTTCAGGTAAATCTCATTATAAAATGAACTGTGACAGCAGAAATGGCTTCATAACAGGAAATACTATTCCTCCATTATGTAATGCGACACTGATTCACTCATCTAGAGGAGTAAAACAATTATTTATTTGTTTATAATGGTTCATTCCAGTTTTTCAGGTAAATCGCATTATAAAATGAACTGTGACAGCAGAAATGGCTTCATAACAGGAAATACTATTCCTCCATTATGCGATGCGACACTGATTCACTCATCTAGAGGAGTAAAACTAATATTTTAATTGTTTATAATGGTTCATTCCAGTTTTTCAGGTAAATCTCATTACAAAATGAACTGTGACAGCAGAAATGTCTTCATAACAGTAAATACTATTCCTCCATTATGTAATGCGACACTGATTCACTCATCTAGAGGAGTAAAACTAATATTTTAATTGTTTGTAATGGTTCATTCCAGTTTTTAAAGTAAATCTAATTATAAAATGAACTGTGACAGCAGAAATGGCTTCATAACAGGAAATACTATTCCTCCATTATGTAATGCGACACTGATTCACTCATCTAGAGGAGTAAAACTAATATTTTAATTGTTTATAATGGTTCATTCCAGTTTTTCAGGTAAATCTCATTATAAAATGAACTGTGACTGCAGAAATGGCTTCATAACAGGAAATACTATTACTCCATTATGTAATGCGACACTGATTCACTCATCTAGAGGAGTAAAACTAATATTGTAGTTGTTTATAATGGTTCATTCCAGTTTTTCAGGTAAATCTCATTATAAAATGAACTGTGACAGCAGAAATGGCTTCATAACAGGAAATACTATTCCTCCATTATGTAATGCGACACTGATTCACTCATCTAGAGGAGTAAAACTAAAATTTTAATTGTTTATAATGGTTCATTCCAGTTTTTCAGGTAAATCTTATTATAAAATGAACTGTGACAGCAGAAATGGCTTCATAACAGGAAATACTATTCCTCCATTATGTAATGCGACACTGATTCACTCATCTAGAGGAGTAAAACTAATATTTTAATTGTTTATAATGGCTCATTCCAGTTTTTCAGGTAAATCTCATTATAAAATGAACTGTGACAGCAGAAATGGCTTCATAACAGGAAATACTATTCCTCCATTATGTAATGCGACAATGATTGACTCATCTAGAGGAGTAACACTAATATTTTAATTGTTTATAATGGTTCATTCCAGTTTTTCAGGTAAATCTCATTATAAAATGAACTGTGACAGGAGAAATGGCTTCATAACAGGAAATACTATTCCTCCATTATGTAGTGCGACAATGATTCACTCATCTAGAGGAGTAAAACTAATATTTTAATTGTTTATAATGGTTCATTCCAGTTTTTAAGGTAAATCTCATTATACAATGAAATGTGACAGCAGAAATGGCTTCATAACAGGAAATACTATTCCTCCATTATGTTATGCGACACTGATTCACTCATCTAGTGGAGTAAAACTAATGTTTTAGTTGTTTATAATGGTTCATTCCAGTTTTTCAGGTAAATCTCATTATAAAATGAACTGTGACAGCAGAAATGGCTTCATAACAGGAAATACTATTCCTCCATTATGTAATGCGACACTGATTCACTCATCTAGAGGAGTAAAACTAAAATTTTAATTGTTTATAATGGTTCATTCCAGTTTTTCAGGTAAATCTTATAATAAAATGAACTGTGACAGCAGAAATGGCTTCATAACAGGAAATACTATTCCTCCATTATGCGATGTGACACTGATTCACTCATCTAGAGGAGTAAAACTAATATTTTAATTGTTTATAATGGTTCATTCCAGTTTTTCAGGTAAATCTCATTATAAAATGAACTGTGACAGCAGAAATGGCTTCATAACAGGAAATACTATTCCTCCATTATGTAATGCGACACTGATTCACTCATCTAGAGGAGTAAAACTAATATTTTAATTGTTTATAATGGTTCATTCCAGTTTTTTAGGTAAATCTCGTTATAAAATGCACTGTGACAGCAGAAATGGCTTCATAACAGGAAATACTATTCCTCCATTATGTAATGCGACACTGATTCACTCATCTAGAGGAGTAAAACTAATATTTTAATTGTTTATAATGGTTCATTCCTGTTTTTCAGGTAAATCTCATTATAAAATGAACTGTGACAGCTGAAATGGCTTCATAACAGGAAATACTATTCCTCCATTATGTAATGCGACACTGATTCACTCATCTAGAGGAGTAAAACTAATATTTTAATTGTTTATAATGGTTCATTCCCGTTTTTCAGGTAAATCTCATTATAAAATGAACTGTGACAGCAGAAATGGCTTCATAACAGGAAATACTATTCCTCCATTATGTAATGCGACACTGATTCACTCATCTAGAGGAGTAAAACTAATATTTTAATTGTTTATAATGGTTCATTCCAGTTTTTCAGGTAAATCTCATTATAAAATGAGCTGTGACAGCAGAAATCGCTTCATAACAGGAAATACTATTCCTCCATTATGTAATGCGACACTGATTCACTCATCTAGAGGAGTAAAACTAATATTGTAGTTGTTTATAATGGTTCATTCCAGTTTTTCAGGTAAATCTCATTATAAAATGAACTGTGACAGCAGAAATGGCTTCATAACAGGAAATACTATTCCTCCATTATGTAATGCGACACTGATTCACTCATCTAGAGGAGTAAAACTAAAATTTTAATTGTTTATAATGGTTCATTCCAGTTTTTCAGGTAAATCTTATTATAAAATGAACTGTGACAGCAGAAATGGCTTCATAACAGGAAATACTATTCCTCCATTATGTAATGCTACACTGATTCACTCATCTAGAGGAGTAAAACTAATATTTTAATTGTTTATAATTGCTCATTCCAGTTTTTCAGGTAAATCTCATTATAAAATGAACTGTGACAGCAGAAATGGCTTCATAACAGGAAATACTATTCCTCCATTATGTAATGCGACAATGATTGACTCATCTAGAGGAGTAACACTAATATTTTAATTGTTTATAATGGTTCATTCCAGTTTTTCAGGTAAATCTCATTATAAAATGAACTGTGACAGCAGAAATGGCTTCATAACAGGAAATACTATTCCTCCATTATGTAATGCGACAATGATTCACTCATCTAGAGGAGTAAAACTAATATTTTAATTGTTTATAATGGTTCATTCCCGTTTTTCAGGTAAATCTCATTATAAAATGAACTGTGACAGCAGAAATGGCTTCATAACAGGAAATACTATTCCTCCATTATGTAATGCGACACTGATTCACTCATCTAGAGGAGTAAAACTAATATTTTAATTGTTTATAATGGTTCATTCCAGTTTTTCAGGTAAATCTCATTATAAAATGAGCTGTGACAGCAGAAATCGCTTCATAACAGGAAATACTATTCCTCCATTATGTAATGCGACACTGATTCACTCATCTAGAGGAGTAAAACTAATATTTTAATTGTTTATAATGGTTCATTCCAGTTTTTCAGGTAAATCACATTATAAAATGAACTGTGACAGCAGAAATGGCTTCATAACAGGAAATACTATTCCTCCATTATGTAATGCGACACTGATTCACTCATCTAGAAGAGTAAAACTAATATTTTAATTGTTTATAATGGTTCATTCCAGTTTTTAAGGTAAATCTCATTATAAAATGAACTGTGACAGCAGAAATGGCTTCATAACAGGAAATACTATTCCTCCATTATGTAATGCGACACTGATTCACTCATCTAGAGGAGTAAAACTAATATTTTAATTGTTTATAATGGTTCATTCCAGTTTTTCAGGTAAATCTCATTATAAAATGAACTGTGACAGCAGAAATGGCTTCATAACAGGAAATACTATTCCTCCATTATGTAACGCGACACTGATACACTCATCTAGAGGAGTAAAACTAATGTTTTAGTTGTTTATAATGGTTCATTCCAGTTTTTAAGGTAAATCTCATTATAAAATGAACTGTGACAGCAGAAATGGCTTCATAACAGGAAATACTATTCCTCCATTATGTAATGTGACACTGATTCACTCATCTAGAGGAGTAAAACTAATGTTTTAGTTGTTTATAATGGTTCATTCCAGTTTTTCAGGTAAATCTCATTATAAAATGAACTGTGACAGCAGAAATGGCTTCATAACAGGAAATACTATCCCTCCATTATGTAATGCGACACTGATTCACTCATCTAGAGGAGTAAAACTAAAATTTTAATTGTTTATAATGGTTCATTCCAGTTTTTCAGGTAAATCTTATTATAAAATGAACTGTGACAGCAGAAATGGCTTCATAACAGGAAATACTATTCCTCCATTATGCGATGTGACACTGATTCACTCATCTAGAGGAGTAAAACTAATATTTTAATTGTTTATAATGGTTCATTCCAGTTTTTCAGGTAAATCTCATTATAAAATGAACTGTGACAGCAGAAATGGCTTCATAACAGGAAATACTATTCCTCCATTATGTAATGCGACACTGATTCACTCATCTAGAGGAGTAAAACAATTATTTATTTGTTTATAATGGTTCATTCCAGTTTTTCAGGTAAATCTCATTATAAAATGAACTGTGACAGCAGAAATGGCTTCATAACAGGAAATACTATTCCTCCATTATGTAATGCGACACTGATTCACTCATCTAGAGGAGTAAAACTAAAATTTTAATTGTTTATAATGGTTCATTCCAGTTTTTCAGGTAAATCTTATTATAAAATGAACTGTGACAGCAGAAATGGCTTCATAACAGGAAATACTATTCCTCCATTATGCGATGTGACACTGATTCACTCATCTAGAGGAGTAAAACTAATATTTTAATTATTTATAATGGTTCATTCCAGTTTTTCAGGTAAATCTCATCATAAAATGAACTGTGACAGCAGAAATGGCTTCATAACAGGAAATACTATTCCTCCATTATGTAATGCGACACTGATTCACTCATCTAGAGGAGTAAAACTAATATTTTAATTGTTTATAATGGTTCATTCGAGTTTTTCAGGTAAATCTCATTATAAAATGAACTGTGACAGCAGAAATGGCTTCATAACAGGAAATACTATTCCTCCATTATGTAATGCGACACTGATTCACTCATCTAGAGGAGTAAAACAAATATTTTAATAGTTTATAATGGTTCATTCCAGTTTTTCAGGTAAATCTCATTATAAAATGAACTGTGACAGCAGAAATGGCTTCATAACAGGAAATACTATTCCTCCATTATGCGATGCGACACTGATTCACTCATCTAGAGGAGTAAAACTAATATTTTAATTGTTTATAATTGTTCATTCCAGTTTTTCAGGTAAATCTCATTATAAAATGAACTGTGACAGCAGAAATGGCTTCATAACAGGAAACACTATTCCTCCATTATGTAATGCGACAATGATTCACTCATCTAGTGGAGTAAAACTAATATTTTAATTGTTTATAATGGTTCATTCCAGTTTTTAAGGTAAATCTCATTATAAAATGAACTGTGACAGCAGAAATGGCTTCATAACAGGAAATACTATTCCTCCATCATGCGATGTGACACTGATTCACTCATCTAGAGGAGTAAAACTAATATTTTAATTGTTTATAATGGTTCATTCCAGTTTTTCAGGTAAATCTCATTATAAAATGAAGTGTGACAGCAGAAATGGCTTCATAACAGGAAATACTATTCCTCCATTATGTAATGCGACACTGATTCACTCATCTAGAGGAGTAAAACTAATATTTTAATTGTTTATAATGGTTCATTCCAGTTTTTCAGGTAAATCTTATTATAAAATGAACTGTGACAGCAGAAATGGCTTCATAACAGGAAATACTATTCCTCCATTATGTAATGCGACACTGATTCACTCATCTAGAGGAGTAAAACTAATATTTTAATTGTTTATAATGGTTCATTCCAGTTTTTCAGGTAAATCTCATTATAAAATGAACTGTGACAGCAGAAATGGCTTCATAACAGGAAATACTATTCCTCCATTATGTAATGCGACACTGATTCACTCATCTAGAGGAGTAAAACTAATATTTTAATTGTTTATAATGGTTCATTCCAGTTTTTCAGGTAAATCTCATTATAAAATGAACTGTGACAGCAGAAATGACTTCATAACAGGAAATACTATTCCTCCATTATGTAATGCGACACTGATTGACTCATCTAGAGGAGTAACACTAATATTTTAATTGTTTGTAATGGTTCATTCCAGTTTTTCAGGTAAATCTCATTATAAAATGAACTGTGACAGCAGAAATGGCTTCATAACAGGAAATACTATTCCTCCATTATGTAATGCGACACTTATTCACTCATCTAGGGGAGTAAAACTAATATTTTAATTGTTTATAATCGTTCATTCCAGTTTTTCAGGTGAATCTCATTATAAAATGAACTGTGACAGCAGAAATGGCTTCATAACAGGAAACACTATTCCTCCATTATGTAATGCGACACTGATTCACTCATCTAGAGGAGTAAAACTAATATTTTAATTGTTTATAATGGTTCATTCCAGTTTTTCAGGTAAATCTCATTATAAAATGAACTGTGACAGCAGAAATGGCTTCATAACAGGAAATACTATTCCTCCATTATGTAATGCGACACTGATTCACTCATCTAGAGGAGTAAAACTAATATTGTAGTTGTTTATAATGGTTCATTCCAGTTTTTCAGGTAAATCTCATTATAAAATGAACTGTGACAGCAGAAATGGCTTCATAACAGGAAATACTATTCCTCCATTATGTTATGCGACAATGATTCACTCATCTAGAGGAGTAAAACTAATGTTTTCGTTGTTTATAATGGTTCATTCCAGTTTTTCAGGTAAATCTCATTATAAAATGAACTGTGACAGCAGAAATGTCTTCATAACAGGAAATACTATTCCTCCATTATGTAATGCGACACTGATTCACTCATCTAGAGGAGTAAAACTAAAATTTTAATTGTTTATAATGGTTCATTCCAGTTTTTCAGGTAAATCTTATTATAAAATGAACTGTGACAGCAGAAATGGCTTCATAACAGGAAATACTATTCCTCCATCATGCGATGTGACACTGATTCACTCATCTAGAGGAGTAAAACTAATATTTTAATTGTTTATAATGGTTCATTCCAGTTTTTTCGGTAAATCTCATTATAAAATGCACTGTGACAGCAGAAATGGCTTCATAACAGGAAATACTATTCCTCCATTATGTAATGCGACACTGATTCACTCATCTAGAGGAGTAAAACTAATATTTTAATTGTTTATAATGGTTCATTCCAGTTTTTCAGGTAAATCTTATTATAAAATGAACTGTGACAGCAGAAATGGCTTCATAACAGGAAATACTATTCCTCCATTATGTAATGCGACACTGATTCACTCATCTAGAGGAGTAAAACTAATATTTTAATTGTTTATAATGGTTCATTCCAGTTTTTCAGGTAAATCTCATTATAAAATGAACTGTGACAGCAGAAATGTCTTCATAACAGGAAATACTATTCCTCCATTATGTAATGCGACACTGATTGACTCATCTAGAGGAGTAACACTAATATTTTAATTGTTTATAATGGTTCATTCCAGTTTTTCAGGTAAATCTCATTATAAAATGAACTGTGACAGCAGAAATGGCTTCATAACAGGAAATACTATTCCTCCATTATGTAATGCGACACTTATTCACTCATCTAGAGGAGTACAACTAATATTTTAATTGTTTATAATGGTTCATTCCAGTTTTTCAGGTAAATCTCATTATAAAATGAACTGTGACAGCAGAAATGGCTTCATAACAGGAAATACTATTCCTCCATTATGTAATGCGACACTGATTCACTCATCTAGAGGAGTAAAACAATTATTTATTTGTTTATAATGGTTCATTCCAGTTTTTCAGGCAAATCTCATTATAAAATGAACTGTGACAGCAGAAATGGCTTCATAACAGGAAATACTATTCCTCCATTATGCGATGCGACACTGATTCACTCATCTAGAGGAGTAAAACTAATATTTTAATTGTTTATAATGGTTCATTCCAGTTTTTCAGGTAAATCTCATTACAAAATGAACTGTGACAGCAGAAATGTCTTCATAACAGTAAATACTATTCCTCCATTATGTAATGCGACACTGATTCACTCATCTAGAGGAGTAAAACTAATATTTTAATTGTTTGTAATGGTTCATTCCAGTTTTTAAAGTAAATCTAATTATAAAATGAACTGTGACAGCAGAAATGGCTTCATAACAGGAAATACTATTCCTCCATTATGTAATGCGACACTGATTCACTCATCTAGAGGAGTAAAACTCATATTTTAATTGTTTATAATGGTTCATTCCAGTTTTTCAGGTAAATCTCATTATAAAATGAACTGTGACAGCAGAAATGGCTTCATAACAGGAAATACTATTACTCCATTATGTAATGCGACACTGATTCACTCATCTAGAGGAGTAAAACTAATATTGTAGTTGTTTATAATGGTTCATTCCAGTTTTTCAGGTAAATCTCATTATAAAATGAACTGTGACAGCAGAAATGGCTTCATAACAGGAAATACTATTCCTCCATTATGTAATGCGACACTGATTCACTCATCTAGAGGAGTAAAACTAAAATTTTAATTGTTTATAATGGTTCATTCCAGTTTTTCAGGTAAATCTTATTATAAAATGAACTGTGACAGCAGAAATGGCTTCATAACAGGAAATACTATTCCTCCATTATGTAATGCGACACTGATTCACTCATCTAGAGGAGTAAAACTAATATTTTAATTGTTTATAATAGCTCATTCCAGTTTTTCAGGTAAATCTCATTATAAAATGAACTGTGACAGCAGAAATGGCTTCATAACAGGAAATACTATTCCTCCATTATGTAATGCGACAGTGATTCACTCATCTAGAGGAGTAAAACTAATATTTTAATTGTTTATAATGGTTCATTCCAGTTTTTTCGGTAAATCTCATTATAAAATGCACTGTGACAGCAGAAATGGCTTCATAACAGGAAATACTATTCCTCCATTATGTAATGCGACACTGATTCACTCATCTAGAGGAGTAAAACTAATATTTTAATTGTTTATAATGGTTCATTCCAGTTTTTCAGGTAAATCTTATTATAAAATGAACTGTGACAGCAGAAATGGCTTCATAACAGGAAATACTATTCCTCCATTATGTAATGCGACACTGATTCACTCATCTAGAGGAGTAAAACTAATATTTTAATTGTTTATAATGGTTCATTCCAGTTTTTCAGGTAAATCTCATTATAAAATGAACTGTGACAGCAGAAATGGCTTCATAACAGGAAATACTATTCCTCCATTATGTAATGCGACACTGATTGACTCATCTAGAGGAGTAACACTAATATTTTAATTGTTTATAATGGTTCATTCCAGTTTTTCAGGTAAATCTCATTATAAAATGAACTGTGACAGCAGAAATGGCTTCATAACAGGAAATACTATTCCTCCATTATGTAATGCGACACTTATTCACTCATCTAGAGGAGTACAACTAATATTTTAATTGTTTATAATGGTTCATTCCAGTTTTTCAGGTAAATCTCATTATAAAATGAACTGTGACAGCAGAAATGGCTTCATAACAGGAAATACTATTCCTCCATTATGTAATGCGACACTGATTCACTCATCTAGAGGAGTAAAACAATTATTTATTTGTTTATAATGGTTCATTCCAGTTTTTCAGGTAAATCGCATTATAAAATGAACTGTGACAGCAGAAATGGCTTCATAACAGGAAATACTATTCCTCCATTATGCGATGCGACACTGATTCACTCATCTAGAGGAGTAAAACTAATATTTTAATTGTTTATAATGGTTCATTCCAGTTTTTCAGGTAAATCTCATTACAAAATGAACTGTGACAGCAGAAATGTCTTCATAACAGTAAATACTATTCCTCCATTATGTAATGCGACACTGATTCACTCATCTAGAGGAGTAAAACTAATATTTTAATTGTTTGTAATGGTTCATTCCAGTTTTTAAAGTAAATCTAATTATAAAATGAACTGTGACAGCAGAAATGGCTTCATAACAGGAAATACTATTCCTCCATTATGTAATGCGACACTGATTCACTCATCTAGAGGAGTAAAACTAATATTTTAATTGTTTATAATGGTTCATTCCAGTTTTTCAGGTAAATCTCATTATAAAATGAACTGTGACTGCAGAAATGGCTTCATAACAGGAAATACTATTACTCCATTATGTAATGCGACACTGATTCACTCATCTAGAGGAGTAAAACTAATATTGTAGTTGTTTATAATGGTTCATTCCAGTTTTTCAGGTAAATCTCATTATAAAATGAACTGTGACAGCAGAAATGGCTTCATAACAGGAAATACTATTCCTCCATTATGTAATGCGACACTGATTCACTCATCTAGAGGAGTAAAACTAAAATTTTAATTGTTTATAATGGTTCATTCCAGTTTTTCAGGTAAATCTTATTATAAAATGAACTGTGACAGCAGAAATGGCTTCATAACAGGAAATACTATTCCTCCATTATGTAATGCGACACTGATTCACTCATCTAGAGGAGTAAAACTAATATTTTAATTGTTTATAATGGCTCATTCCAGTTTTTCAGGTAAATCTCATTATAAAATGAACTGTGACAGCAGAAATGGCTTCATAACAGGAAATACTATTCCTCCATTATGTAATGCGACAATGATTGACTCATCTAGAGGAGTAACACTAATATTTTAATTGTTTATAATGGTTCATTCCAGTTTTTCAGGTAAATCTCATTATAAAATGAACTGTGACAGCAGAAATGGCTTCATAACAGCAAATACTATTCCTCCATTATGTAGTGCGACAATGATTCACTCATCTAGAGGAGTAAAACTAATATTTTAATTGTTTATAATGGTTCATTCCAGTTTTTAAGGTAAATCTCATTATACAATGAAATGTGACAGCAGAAATGGCTTCATAACAGGAAATACTATTCCTCCATTATGTTATGCGACACTGATTCACTCATCTAGTGGAGTAAAACTAATGTTTTAGTTGTTTATAATGGTTCATTCCAGTTTTTCAGGTAAATCTCATTATAAAATGAACTGTGACAGCAGAAATGGCTTCATAACAGGAAATACTATTCCTCCATTATGTAATGCGACACTGATTCACTCATCTAGAGGAGTAAAACTAAAATTTTAATTGTTTATAATGGTTCATTCCAGTTTTTCAGGTAAATCTTATAATAAAATGAACTGTGACAGCAGAAATGGCTTCATAACAGGAAATACTATTCCTCCATTATGCGATGTGACACTGATTCACTCATCTAGAGGAGTAAAACTAATATTTTAATTGTTTATAATGGTTCATTCCAGTTTTTCAGGTAAATCTCATTATAAAATGAACTGTGACAGCAGAAATGGCTTCATAACAGGAAATACTATTCCTCCAGTATGTAATGAGACACTGATTCTCTCATCTAGAGGAGTAAAACTAATATTTTAATTGTTTATAATGGTTCATTCCAGTTTTTTAGGTAAATCTCGTTATAAAATGCACTGTGACAGCAGAAATGGCTTCATAACAGGAAATACTATTCCTCCATTATGTAATGCGACACTGATTCACTCATCTAGAGGAGTAAAACTAATATTTTAATTGTTTATAATGGTTCATTCCTGTTTTTCAGGTAAATCTCATTATAAAATGAACTGTGACAGCTGAAATGGCTTCATAACAGGAAATACTATTCCTCCATTATGTAATGCGACACTGATTCACTCATCTAGAGGAGTAAAACTAATATTTTAATTGTTTATAATGGTTCATTCCCGTTTTTCAGGTAAATCTCATTATAAAATGAACTGTGACAGCAGAAATGGCTTCATAACAGGAAATACTATTCCTCCATTATGTAATGCGACACTGATTCACTCATCTAGAGGAGTAAAACTAATATTTTAATTGTTTATAATGGTTCATTCCAGTTTTTCAGGTAAATCTCATTATAAAATGAGCTGTGACAGCAGAAATCGCTTCATAACAGGAAATACTATTCCTCCATTATGTAATGCGACACTGATTCACTCATCTAGAGGAGTAAAACTAATATTGTAGTTGTTTATAATGGTTCATTCCAGTTTTTCAGGTAAATCTCATTATAAAATGAACTGTGACAGCAGAAATGGCTTCATAACAGGAAATACTATTCCTCCATTATGTAATGCGACACTGATTCACTCATCTAGAGGAGTAAAACTAAAATTTTAATTGTTTATAATGGTTCATTCCAGTTTTTCAGGTAAATCTTATTATAAAATGAACTGTGACAGCAGAAATGGCTTCATAACAGGAAATACTATTCCTCCATTATGTAATGCTACACTGATTCACTCATCTAGAGGAGTAAAACTAATATTTTAATTGTTTATAATTGCTCATTCCAGTTTTTCAGGTAAATCTCATTATAAAATGAACTGTGACAGCAGAAATGGCTTCATAACAGGAAATACTATTCCTCCATTATGTAATGCGACAATGATTGACTCATCTAGAAGAGTAACACTAATATTTTAATTGTTTATAATGGTTCATTCCAGTTTTTCAGGTAAATCTCATTATAAAATGAACTGTGACAGCAGAAATGGCTTCATAACAGGAAATACTATTCCTCCATTATGTAATGCGACAATGATTCACTCATCTAGAGGAGTAAAACTAATATTTTAATTGTTTATAATGGTTCATTCCCGTTTTTCAGGTAAATCTCATTATAAAATGAACTGTGACAGCAGAAATGGCTTCATAACAGGAAATACTATTCCTCCATTATGTAATGCGACACTGATTCACTCATCTAGAGGAGTAAAACTAATATTTTAATTGTTTATAATGGTTCATTCCAGTTTTTCAGGTAAATCTCATTATAAAATGAGCTGTGACAGCAGAAATCGCTTCATAACAGGAAATACTATTCCTCCATTATGTAATGCGACACTGATTCACTCATCTAGAGGAGTAAAACTAATATTTTAATTGTTTATAATGGTTCATTCCAGTTTTTCAGGTAAATCACATTATAAAATGAACTGTGACAGCAGAAATGGCTTCATAACAGGAAATACTATTCCTCCATTATGTAATGCGACACTGATTCACTCATCTAGAAGAGTAAAACTAATATTTTAATTGTTTATAATGGTTCATTCCAGTTTTTAAGGTAAATCTCATTATAAAATGAACTGTGACAGCAGAAATGGCTTCATAACAGGAAATACTATTCCTCCATTATGTAATGCGACACTGATTCACTCATCTAGAGGAGTAAAACTAATATTTTAATTGTTTATAATGGTTCATTCCAGTTTTTCAGGTAAATCTCATTATAAAATGAACTGTGACAGCAGAAATGGCTTCATAACAGGAAATACTATTCCTCCATTATGTAACGCGACACTGATACACTCATCTAGAGGAGTAAAACTAATATTTTAATTGTTTATAATGGTTCATTCCAGTTTTTCAGGTAAATCTCATTATAAAATGAACTGTGACAGCAGAAATGTCTTCATAACAGGAAATACTGTTCCTCCATTATGTAATGCGACACTGATTAACTCATCTAGAGGAGTAAAACAAATATTTTAATTGTGTATAATGGTTCATTCCAGTTTTTTATGTAAATCTCATTATAAAATGTACTGTGACAGCAGAAATGGCTTCATAACAGGAAATACTATTCCTCCGTTATGTAATGCGACACTTATTCACGCATCTAGAGGAGTAAAACTAATATTTTAATTGTGTATAATGGTTCATTACAGTTTTTCAAGTAAATCTCATTATAAAATGAACTGTGACAGCAGAAATTGCGTCATAACTGGAAATACTATTCCTCCATTATGTAATGCGACACTGATTCACTCATCTAGAAGAGTAAAACTAATATTTTAATTGTTTATAATGGTTCATTCCAGTTTTTTAGGTAAATCTCATTATAAAATGAACTGTGACAGCAGAAATGGCTTCATAACAGGAAATACTATTACTCCATTATGTAATGCGACACTGATTTACTCATCTAGAGGAGTAAAACTAATATTTTAATTGTTTATAATGGTTCATTCCAGTTTTTCAGGTAAATCTCATTATAAAATGAACTGTGACAGCAGAAATGGCTTCATAACAGGAAATACTATTCCTCCATTATGTAATGCGACAGTGATTCACTCATCTAGAAGAGTAAAACTAATATTTTAATTGTTTATAATGGTTCATTCCAGTTTTTCAGGTAAATCTCATTATAAAATGAACTGTGACAGCAGAAATGGCTTCATAACAGGAAATACTATTCCTCCATTATGTAATGCGACACTGATTCACTCATCTAGAGGAGTAAAACTAATATTTTAATTGTTTATAATGGTTCATTCCAGTTTTTAAGGTAAATCTCATTATAAAATGAACTGTGACAGCAGAAATGGCTTCATAACAGGAAATACTATTCCTCCATTATGTAGTGCGACACTGATTCACTCATCTAGAGGAGTAAAACTAATATTTTAATTGTTTATAATGGTTCATTCCAGTTTTTCAGGTAAATCTCATTATAAAATGAACTGTGACAGCAGAAATGGCTTCATAACAGGAAATACTATTCCTCCATTATGTAACGCGACACTGATACACTCATCTAGAGGAGTAAAACTAATATTTTAATTGTTTATAATGGTTCATTCCAGTTTTTCAGGTAAATCTCATTATAAAATGAACTGTGACAGCAGAAATGTCTTCATAACAGGAAATACTGTTCCTCCATTATGTAATGCGACACTGATTCACTCATCTAGAGGAGTAAAACAAATATTTTAATTGTGTATAATGGTTCATTCCAGTTTTTTATGTAAATCTCATTATAAAATGTACTGTGACAGCAGAAATGGCTTCATAACTGGAAATACTATTCCTCCATTATGTAATGCGACACTGATTCACTCATCTAGAGGAGTAAAACTAATATTTTAATTGTTTATAATGGTTCATTCCAGTTTTTCAGGTAAATCTCATTATAAAATGAACTGTGACAGCAGAAATGGCTTCATAACAGGAAATACTATTCCTCCATTATGTAATGCGACACAGATTCACTCATCTAGAGGAGTAAAACTAATATTTTAGTTGTTTATAATGGTTCATTCCAGTTTTTCAGGTAAATCTCATTATAAAATGAACTGTGACAGCAGAAATGTCTTCATAGCTGGAAATACTATTCCTCCATTATGTAATGCGACACTGATTCACTCATCTAGAGGAGTAAAACTAATATTTTAATTGTTTATATTGGTTCATTCCAGTTTTTCAGGTAAATCTCATTATAAAATGAACTGTGACAGCAGAAATGGCTTCATAACAGGAAATACTATTCCTCCATTATGTAATGCGACACTGATTCACTCATCTAGAGGAGTAAAACTAATATTTTAATTGTTTATAATGGTTCATTCCAGTTTTTCAGGTAAATCTCATTATAAAATGAACTGTGACAGCAGAAATGTCTTCATAGCTGGAAATACTATTCCTCCATTATGTAATGCGACACTGATTCACTCATCTAGAGGAGTAAAACTAATATTTTAATTGTTTAAAATGGTTCATTCCAGTTTTTCAGGTAAATCTCATTATAAAATGAACTGTGACAGCAGAAATGGCTTCATAACAGGAAATACTATTCCTCCATTATGTAATGCGACACTGATTCACTCATCTAGAGGAGTAAAACTAATATTTTAATTGTTTATAATGGTTCATTCCAGTTTTTCAGGTAAATCTCATTATAAAATGAACTGTGACAGCAGAAATGGCTTCATAACAGGAAATACTATTCCTCCATTATGTAACGCGACACTGATACACTCATCTAGAGGAGTAAAACTAATATTTTAATTGTTTATAATGGTTCATTCCAGTTTTTCAGGTAAATCTCATTATAAAATGAACTGTGACAGCAGAAATGTCTTCATAACAGGAAATACTGTTCCTCCATTATGTAATGCGACACTGATTCACTCATCTAGAGGAGTAAAACAAATATTTTAATTGTGTATAATGGTTCATTCCAGTTTTTTATGTAAATCTCATTATAAAATGTACTGTGACAGCAGAAATGGCTTCATAACTGGAAATACTATTCCTCCATTATGTAATGCGACACTGATTCACTCATCTAGAGGAGTAAAACTAATATTTTAATTGTTTATAATGGTTCATTCCAGTTTTTCAGGTAAATCTCATTATAAAATGAACTGTGACAGCAGAAATGGCTTCATAACAGGAAATACTATTCCTCCATTATGTAATGCGACACAGATTCACTCATCTAGAGGAGTAAAACTAATATTTTAGTTGTTTATAATGGTTCATTCCAGTTTTTCAGGTAAATCTCATTATAAAATGAACTGTGACAGCAGAAATGTCTTCATAGCTGGAAATACTATTCCTCCATTATGTAATGCGACACTGATTCACTCATCTAGAGGAGTAAAACTAATATTTTAATTGTTTATAATGGTTCATTCCAGTTTTTCAGGTAAATCTCATTATAAAATGAACTGTGACAGCAGAAATGGCTTCATAACAGGAAATACTATTCCTCCATTATGTAATGCGACACTGATTCACTCATCTAGAGGAGTAAAACTAATATTTTAATTGTTTATAATGGTTCATTCCAGTTTTTCAGGTAAATCTCTTTATAAAATGAACTGTGACAGCAGAAATGTCTTCATAGCTGGAAATACTATTCCTCCATTATGTAATGCGACACTGATTCACTCATCTAGAGGAGTAAAACTAATATTTTAATTGTTTAAAATGGTTCATTCCAGTTTTTCAGGTAAATCTCATTATAAAATGAACTGTGACAGCAGAAATGGCTTCATAACAGGAAATACTATTCCTCCATTATGTAATGCGACACTGATTCACTCATCTAGAGGAGTAAAACTAATATTTTAATTGTTTATAATGGTTCATTCCAGTTTTTCAGGTAAATCTCATTATAAAATGAACTGTGACAGCAGAAATGGCTTCATAACAGGAAATACTATTCCTCCATTATGTAATGCGACACTGATTCACTCATCTAGAGGAGTAAAACTAATATTTTAATTGTTTATAATGGTTCATTCCAGTTTTTCAGGTAAATCTCATTATAAAATGAACTGTGACAGCAGAAATGGCTTCATAACAGTAAATACTATTCCTCCATTATATAATGCGACACTGATTCACTCATCTAGAGGAGTAAAACTAATATTTTAATTGTTTATAATGGTTCATTCAAGTTTTTTAGGTAAATCTCATTATAAAATGAACTGTGACAGCAGAAATGGCTTCATAACAGGAAATACTATTCCTCCATTATGTAATGCGAAACTTATTCACTCATCTAGAGGAGTAAAACAAATATTTTAATTGTTTGTAATGGTTCATTCCAGGTTTTAGGTAAATCTCATTATAAAATGAACTCTGACATCATAAATGTCTTCATAACTGGAAATACTATTCCTCCATTATGTAATGCGTCACTGATTCACTCATCTAGAGGAGTAAAACTAATATTTTAATTGTTTATAATGGTTCATTCCAGTTTTTCAGGTAAATCTCATTATAAAATGAACTGTGACAGCAGAAATGGCTTCATAACTGGAATTACTATTCCTCCATTATGTAATGCGACACTGATTCACTCATCTAGTGGAGTAAAAGTAATATTTTAATTGTTTATAATGGTTCATTCCAGTTTTTCAGGTAAATCTCATTATAAAATGAACTGTAACAGCAGAAATGGCTTCAGAACAGGAAATACTATTACTCCATTATGTAATGCGACACTGATTCACTCATCTAGAGGAGTAAAACTAATATTTTAATTGTTTATAATGGTTCATTCCAGTTTTTCAGGTAAATCTCATTATAAAATGAACTGTGAGAGCAGAAATGGCTTCATAACAGGAAATACTATTCCTCCATTATGTAACGCGACACTGATACACTCATCTAGAGGAGTAAAACAAATATTTTAATTGTTTATAATGGTTCATTCCCGTTTTTCAGGTAAATCTCATTATAAAATGAACTGTGACAGCAGAAATGGCTTCATAACTGGAAATACTATTCCTCCATTATGTAATGCGACACTGATTCACTCATCTAGAGGAGTAAAACAAGTATTTTAATTGTTTATAATGGTTCATTCCAGTTTTTTATGTAAATCTCATTATAAAATGAACTGTGACAGTAGAAATGGCTTCATAACTGGAAATACTATTCCTCCATTATGTAATGCGACACTGATTCACACATCTAGAGGAGTAAAACACATATTTTAATTGTTTATAATGGTTAATTACAGTTTCTCAAGTAAATCTCATTATAAAATGAACTGTGACAGCAGAAATGGCTTCATAACAGGAAATACTATTCCTCCATTATGTAATGCGACACTGATTCACTAATCTAGAGGAGTAAATCTAATATTTTAATTGTTTATAATGGTTCATTCCAGTTCTTAGGTAAATCTCATTATAAAATGAACTGTGACAGCAGAAATGTCTTCATAACAGGAAATACTATTCCTCCATTATGTAATGCGACACTGATTGACTCATCTAGAGGAGTAAAACTAATATTTTAATTGTTTATAATGGTTCATTCAAGTTTTTTAGGTAAATCTCATTATAAAATGAACTGTGACAGTAGAAATGGCTTCATAACAGGAAATACTATTCCTCCATTATGTAATGCGACAATGATTCACTCATCTAGAGGAGTAAAACACATATTTTAATTGTGTAAAATGGTTCATTCCTGTTTTTAAGGTAAATCTCATTATAAAATGAACTGTGACAGCATAAATGGTTTCATAACTGGAAATACTATTCCTCCGTTATGTAATGCGACACTGATTCACTCATCTAGAGGAGTAAAACAAATATTTTAATTGTTTATAATGGTTCATTCCAGTTTTTCAGGTAAATCTCATTATAAAATGAACTGTGACAGCAGAAATGGCTTCATAACAGGAAATACTATGCCTCCATTATGTAATGCGACACTGATTCACTCATCTAGAGGAGCAAAACAAATATTTTAATTGTTTATAATGGTTCATTCCAGTTTTTTAAGTAAATCTCATTTTAAAATGAACTGTGACAGCAGAAATGGCTTCATAACAGGAAATACTATACCTCCGTTATGTAATGCGACACAGATTCACTCATCTAGAGGAGTAAAACAAATATTCTAATTGTTTATGATGGTTCATTCCAGTTTTTTAGGTAAATCTCATAAAATGAACTGTGACAGCAGAAATGGCTTTATAACAAGAAATACTATTCCTCCATTATGTAATGCGACACTGATTCACTCATCTAGAGGAGTAATACAAATATTTTAATTGTGTATAATGGTTCATTCCAGTTTGTAGGTAAATCTCATTATAAAATGAACTGTGACAGTAGAAATGGCTTCATAACAGGAAGTACTATTCCTCCATTATGTAATGCGACACTGATTGACTCATCTAGAGGAGTAAAACTAATATTTTAATTGTTTATAATGGTTCATTCCAGTTTTTTAGGTAAATCTCATTATAAAATGAACTGTGACATCATAAATGGCTTCATAACAGGAAACACTATTCCTCCATTATGTAATGCGACACTGATTCACTCATCTAGAGGAGTAAAACTAATATTTTAATTGTTTATAATGATTCATTACAGTTTTTCAGGTAAATCTCATTATAAAATGAACTGTGACAGCAGAAATGGCTTCATAACAGGAAATACTATTCCTCCATTATGTAATGCGACACAGATTCACTCATCTAGTGGAGTAAAACTAATATTTTAATTGTTTATAATGGTTCATTCGAGTTTTTCAGGTAAATCTCATTATAAAATGAAGTGTGACAGCAGAAATGGCTACATAACAGGAAATACTATTCCTCCATTATGTAATGCGACACTGATTCACTCATCTAGAGGAGTAAAACTAATATTTTAATTGTTTATAATGGTTCATTCCAGTTTTTCAGGTAAATCTCATTATAAAATGAACTGTGACAGTAGAAATGGCTTCATAACAGGAAATACTATTCCTCCATTATGTAATGCGACACTGATTCACTCATCTAGAGGAGTAAAACTAATATTTTAATTGTTTATAATGGTTCATTCCAGTTTTTCAGGTAAATCGCATTATAAAATGAACTGTGACAGCAGAAATGGCTTCATAACAGGAAATACTATTACTCCATTATGTAATGCGACACTGATTCACTCATCTAGAGGAGTAAAACTAATATTTTAATTGTTTATAATGGTTCATTCCAGTTTTTTAGGTAAATCTCATTATAAAATGAACTGTGACAGAAGAAATGGCTTCATAACAGGAAATACTATTCCTCCTTATGTAATTCGACACTTATTCACGCATCTAGAGGAGTAAAACACATATTTTAATTGTGTATCATGGTTCATTCCAGTTTTTCAGGTAAATCTCATTATAAAATGAACTGTGACAGCAGAAATGGCTTCATAACTGGAAATACTATTCCTCCATTATGTAATGCGACACTGATTCACTCATCTAGAGGAGTAAAACTAATATTTTAATTGTTTATAATGGTTCATTACAGTTTTTCAATTAAATCTCATTATAAAATGAACTGTGACAGCAGAAATGGCTTCATAACTGGAAATACTATTCCTCCATTATGTAATGCGACACTGATTCACTCATCTAGAGGAGTAAAACTAATATTTTAATTGTTTGTAATGGTTCATTCCAGTTTTTCAGGTAAATCTCATTATAAAATGAACTGTGACAGCAGAAATGGCTTCATAACTGGAAATACTATTCCTCCATTATGTAATGCGACACAGATTCACACATCTAGAGGAGTAAAACAAATATTTTAATTGTTTATAATGGTTCATTCCAGTTTTTTATGTAAATCTCATTATAAAATGAACTGTGACAGTAGAAATGGCTTCATAACAGGAAATACTATTCCTCCATTATGTAATGCGACACTGATTCACACATCTAGAGGAGTAAAACACATATTTTAATTGTTTATAATGGTTCATTACAGTTTTTCAAGTAAATCTCATTATAAAATGTACTGTGACAGCAGAAATGGCTTCATAACAGGAAATACTATTCCTCCGTTATGTAATGCGACACTTATTCACACATCTAGAGGAGTAAAACAAATATTTTAATTGTTTATAATGGTTCATTACAGTTTTTCAAGTAAATCTCATTATAAAATGTACTGTGACAGCAGAAATGGCTTCATAACAGGAAATACTATTCCTCCATTATGTAATGCGACACTGATTCACTCATCTAGAGGAGTAAAACAAATATTTTAATTGTTTATAATGGTTCATTCCAGTTTTTCAGCTAAATCTCATTATAAAATGAACTGTGACAGCAGAAATGGCTTCATAACAGGAAATACTATTCCTCCATTATGTAATGCGACACTGATTCACTCATCTAGAGGAGTAAAACAAATATTTTAATTGTTTATAATGGTTCATTCCAGTTTTTCAGGTAAATCTCATTATAAAATGAACTGTGACAGCAGAAATGGCTTCATAACTGGAAATACTATATCTCCATTATGTAATGCGACACTGATTCACTCATCTAGAGGAGTAAAACTAATATTTTAATTGTTTATAATGGTTCATTCCAGTTTTTCAGGTAAATCTCATTATAAAATGAACTGTGACAGCAGAAATGGCTTCATAACAAAAAATACTATTCCTCCATTATGTAATGCTACACTGATTCACTCATCTAGAGGAGTAAAACAAATATTTTAATTGTTTATAATGGTTCATTCCAGTTTTTCAGGTAAATCTCATTATAAAATGAACTGTGACAGCAGAAATGGCTTCATAACAGGAAATACTATTCCTCCATTATGTAATGCGACACTGATTCACTCATCTAGAGGAGTAAAACTAATATTTTAATTGTGTATAATGGTTCATTCCAGTTTTTTATGTAAATCCCATTATAAAATGTACTGTGACAGCAGAAATGGCTTCATAACAGGAAATGCTATTCCTCCGTTATGTAATTCGACACTTATTCACGCATCTAGAGGAGTAAAACACATATTTTAATTGTGTATCATGGTTCATTCCAGTTTTTCAGGTAAATCTCATTATAAAATGAACTGTGACAGCAGAAATGGCTTCATAACTGGAAATACTATTCCTCCATTATGTAATGCGACACTGATTCACTCATCTAGAGGAGTAAAACTAATATTTTAATTGTTTAAAATGGTTCATTACAGTTTTTCAATTAAATCTCATTATAAAATGAACTGTGACAGCAGAAATGGCTTCATAACTGGAAATACTATTCCTCCATTATGTAATGCGACACTGATTCACTCATCTAGAGGAGTAAAACTAATATTTTAATTGTTTACAATGGTTCATTCCCGTTTTTCAGGTAAATCTCATTATAAAATGAACTGTGACAGCAGAAATGGCTTCATAACTGGAAATACTATTCCTACATTATGTAATGCGACACTGATTCACTCATCTAGAGGAGTAAAACTAATATTTTAATTGTTTGTAATGGTTCATTCCAGTTTTTCAGGTAAATCTCATTATAAAATGAACTGTGACAGCAGAAATGGCTTCATAACTGGAAATACTATTCCTCCATTATGTAATGCGACACTGATTCACTCATCTAGAGGAGTAAAACTAATATTTTAATTGTTTATAATGGTTCATTCCAGTTTTTCAGCTAAATCTCATTATAAAATGAACTGTGACAGCAGAAATGGCTTCATAACAGGAAATACTATTCCTCCATTATGTAATGCGACACTGATTCACTCATCTAGAGGAGTAAAACAAATATTTTAATTGTTTATAATGGTTCATTCGAGTTTTTCAGGTAAATCTCATTATAAAATGAACTGTGACACCAGAAATGGCTCCATAACTGGAAATACTATTCCTCCATTATGTAATGCGACACTGATTCACTCATCTAGAGGAGTAAAACTAATATTTTAATTGTTTGTAATGGTTCATTCCAGTTTTTCAGGTAAATCTCATTATAAAATGAACTGTGACAGCAGAAATGGCTTCATAACTGGAAATACTATTCCTCCATTATGTAATGCGACACAGATTCACACATCTAGAGGAGTAAAACAAATATTTTAATTGTTTATAATGGTTCATTCCAGTTTTTTATGTAAATCTCATTATAAAATGAACTGTGACAGTAGAAATGGCTTCATAACAGGAAATACTATTCCTCCATTATGTAATGCGACACTGATTCACACATCTAGAGGAGTAAAACACATATTTTAATTGTTTATAATGGTTCATTACAGTTTTTCAAGTAAATCTCATTATAAAATGTACTGTGACAGCAGAAATGGCTTCATAACAGGAAATACTATTCCTCCGTTATGTAATGCGACACTTATTCACACATCTAGAGGAGTAAAACAAATATTTTAATTGTTTATAATGGTTCATTACAGTTTTTCAAGTAAATCTCATTATAAAATGTACTGTGACAGCAGAAATGGCTTCATAACAGGAAATACTATACGTCCGTTATGTAATGCGACACTTATTCACTCATCTAGAGGAGTAAAACAAATATTTTAATTGTGTATAATGGTTCATTCCAGGTCTTAGGTAAATCTCATTATAAAATGAACTGTGACAGCAGAAATGGCTTCATAACAGGAAATACTATTTCTCCATTATGTAATGCGACACTGATTCACTCATCTAGAGGAGTAAAACTAATATTTTAATTGTGTATAATGGTTCATTCCAGTTTTTAAGGTAAATCTCATTATAAAATGAACTGTGACAGCATAAATGGCTTCATAACTGGAAATACTATTCCTCCGTTATGTAATGCGACACAGATTCACTCATCTAGAGGAGTAAAACTAATATTTTAAATGTTTATAATGATTCATTCCAGTTTTTCAGGTAAATCTCATTATAAAATGAACTGTGACAGCAGAAATGGCTTCATAACAGGAAATACTATTCCTCCATTATGTAATGCGACACTGATTCACTCATCTAGAGGAGTAAAACTAATATTTTAATTGTTTATAATGGTTCATTCCAGTTTTTCAGGTAAATCTCATTATAAAATCAACTGTGACAGCAGAAATGGCTTCATAACAGGAAATACTATTCCTCCATTATGTAATGTGACACTGATTCTCTCATCTAGAGGAGTAAAACTAATATTTTAATTGTTTATAATGGTTCATTCAAGTTCTTTAGTTAAATCTCATTATAAAATGAACTGTGACAGTAGAAATGGCTTCATAACAGGAAATACTATTCCTCCATTATGTAATGCGACACTTATTCACTCATCTAGAGGAGTAAATCACATATTTTTTTTGTGTATAATGGTTCATTCAAGTTTTTTAGGTAAATCTCATTATAAAATGAACTGTGACAGCAGAAATGTCTTCACAACTGGAAATACTATTCCTCCATTATGTAATGCGACACTGATTCACTCATCTAGAGGAGTAAAACTAATATTTTAATTGTGTATAATGGTTCATTCCAGTTTTTAAGGTAAATCTCATTATAAAATGAACTGTGACAGCATAAATGGCTTAATAACTGGAAATACAATTCCTCCGTTATGTAATGCGACACAGATTCACTCATCTAGAGGAGTAAAACTAATATTTTAATTGTTTATAATGGTTCATTCCAGTTTTTCAGTTAAATCTCATTATAAAATGAACTGTGACAGCAGAAATGGCTACATAAACAGGAAATACTATTGCTCCATTATGTAATGCGACACTGATTCACTCATCTAGAGGAGCAAAACAAATATTTTAATTGTTTATAATGGTTCATTCCAGTTTTGTAGGTAAATCTCATTATAAAATGAACTGTGACATCATAAATGGCTTCATAACTGGAAATACTATTCCTCCATTATGTAATGCGACACTGATTCACTCATCTAGAGGAGTAAACTAATATTTTAATTGTGTATAATGGTTCATTCCAGTTTTTAAGGTAAATCTCATTATAAAATGACCTGTGACAGCATAAATGGCTTCATAACAGGAAATACTATTCCTCCATTATGTAATGCGACACTGATTCACTCATCTAGAGGAGAAAACAAATATTTTAATTGTGTATAATGGTTCATTCCAGGTTTTTAGGTAAATCTCATTATAAAATTAACTGTGACAGCAGAAATGTCTTCATAACTGGAAATACTATTCCTCCATTATGTAATGCGACACTGATTCACTCATCTAGAGGAGTAAAACTAATATTTTAATTGTGTATAATTGTTCATTCCAGTTTTTAAGGTAAATCTCATTATAAAATGAACTGTGACAGCATAAATGGCTTCATAACAGGAAATACTATTCCTCCATTATGTAATGCGACACTGATTCACTCATCTAGAGGAGTAAAACTAATATTTTAATTTTTTATAATGGTTCATTCCAGTTTTTAAGGTAAATCTCATTATAAAATGAACTGTGACAGCAGAAATGGCTTCATAACAGTAAATACTATTCCTCTATTATGCAAGGCGACACTGATTCACTCATCTAGAGGAGTAAAACAAATATTTTAATTGATTATAATGGTTCATTCCAGTTTTTCAGGTAAATCTCATTATAAAATGAACTCTGACAGCAGAAATGGCTTCATAACAGGAAATATTATTCCTCCATTATGTAATGCGACACTGATTCACTCATCTAGAGGAGTAAAACTAATATTTTAATTGTTTATAATGGTTCATTCCAGTTTTTCAGGTAAATCTCATTATAAAATGAACTGTGACAGCAGAAATGGCTTCATAACAGGAAATACTATTCCTCCATTATGTAATGCGACACTGATTCACTCATCTAGAGGAGTAAAACTAATATTTTAATTGTTTATAATGGTTCATTCCAATTTGTTAGGTAAATCTCATTATAAAATGAACTGTGACAGCAGAAATGGCTTCATAACAGGAAATACTTTTCCTCCATTATGTAATGCGACACTGATTCACTCATCTAGAGGAGTAAAACTAATATTTTAATTGTTTATAATGGTTCATTCCAGTTTTTCAGGTAAATCTCATTATAAAATGAACTGTGACAGCAGAAATGGCTTCATAACAGTAAATACTATTCCTCTATTATGCAATGCGACACTGATTCACTCATCTAGAGGAGTAAAACAAATATTTTAATTGTTTATAATGGTTCATTCCAGTTTTTCAGGTAAATCTCATTATAAAATGAACTGTGACAGCAGAAATGGCTTCATAACAGGAAATACTATTCCTCCATTATGTAATGCGACACTGATTTACTCCTCATCTAGAGGAGTAAAACTAATATTTTAATTGTTTATAATGGTTCATTCCAGTTTTTCAGGTAAATCTCATTATAAAATGAACTGTGACAGCAGAAATGGCTTCATAACAGGAAATACTATTCCTCCATTATGTAATGCGACACTGATTCACTCATCTAGAGGAGTAAAACTAATATTTTAATTGTTTATAATGGTTCATTCAAGTTCTTTAGTTAAATCTCATTATAAAATGAACTGTGACAGTAGAAATGGCTTCATAACAGGAAATACTATTCCTCCATTATGTAATGCGACACTTATTCACTCATCTAGAGGAGTAAATCACATATTTTTTTTGTGTATAATGGTTCATTCAAGTTTTTTAGGTAAATCTCATTATAAAATGAACTGTGACAGCAGAAATGGCTTCATAACTGGAAATACTATACCTCCATTATGTAATGCGACACTGATTCACTCATCTAGAGGAGTAAAACTAATATTTTAATTGTTTATAATGGTTCATTCCAGTTTTTCAGGTAAATCTCATTATAAAATGAACTGTGACAGCAGAAATGGCTTCATAACAGGAAATACTATTCCTCCATTATGTAATGCGACACTGATTTACTCCTCATCTAGAGGAGTAAAACTAATATTTTAATTGTTTATAATGGTTCATTCCAGTTTTTCAGGTAAATCTCATTATAAAATGAACTGTGACAGCAGAAATGGCTTCATAACAGGAAATACTATTCCTCCATTATGTAATGCGACACAGATTCACTCATCTAGAGGAGTAAAACTAATATTTTAATGGTTTATAATGGTTCATTTCAGTTTTTTAGTTAAATCTCATTATAAAATGAACTGTGACAGCAGAAATGGCTTCATAACAGGAAATACTATTCCTCCATTATGTAATGCGACACTGATTCACTCATCTAGAGGAGTAAAACTAATATTTTAATTGTTTATAATGGTTCATTCAAGTTCTTTAGTTAAATCTCATTATAAAATGAACTGTGACAGTAGAAATGGCTTCATAACAGGAAATACTATTCCTCCATTATGTAATGCGACACTTATTCACTCATCTAGAGGAGTAAATCACATATTTTTTTTGTGTATAATGGTTCATTCAAGTTTTTTAGGTAAATCTCATTATAAAATGAACTGTGACAGCAGAAATGGCTTCATAACTGGAAATACTATTCCTCCATTATGTAATGCGACACTGATTCACTCATCTAGAGGAGTAAAACTAATATTTTAATTGTTTATAATGGTTCATTCCAGTTTTTCAGGTAAATCTCATTATAAAATGAACTGTGACAGCAGAAATGGCTTCATAACAGGAAATACTATTCCTCCATTATGTAATGCGACACTGATTTACTCCTCATCTAGAGGAGTAAAACTAATATTTTAATTGTTTATAATGGTTCATTCCAGTTTTTCAGGTAAATCTCATTATAAAATGAACTGTGACAGCAGAAATGGCTTCATAACAGGAAATACTATTCCTCCATTATGTAATGCGACACTGATTCACTCATCTAGAGGAGTAAAACTAATATTTTAATTGTTTATAATGGTTCATTCAAGTTCTTTAGTTAAATCTCATTATAAAATGAACTGTGACAGTAGAAATGGCTTCATAACAGGAAATACTATTCCTCCATTATGTAATGCGACACTTATTCACTCATCTAGAGGAGTAAATCACATATTTTTTTTGTGTATAATGGTTCATTCAAGTTTTTTAGGTAAATCTCATTATAAAATGAACTGTGACAGCAGAAATGGCTTCATAACTGGAAATACTATTCCTCCATTATGTAATGCGACACTGATTCACTCATCTAGAGGAGTAAAACTAATATTTTAATTGTTTATAATGGTTCATTCCAGTTTTTCAGGTAAATCTCATTATAAAATGAACTGTGACAGCAGAAATGGCTTCATAACAGGAAATACTATTCCTCCATTATGTAATGCGACACTGATTTACTCCTCATCTAGAGGAGTAAAACTAATATTTTAATTGTTTATAATGGTTCATTCCAGTTTTTCAGGTAAATCTCATTATAAAATGAACTGTGACAGCAGAAATGGCTTCATAACAGGAAATACTATTCCTCCATTATGTAATGCGACACAGATTCACTCATCTAGAGGAGTAAAACTAATATTTTAATGGTTTATAATGGTTCATTTCAGTTTTTTAGTTAAATCTCATTATAAAATGAACTGTGACAGCAGAAATGGCTTCATAACAGGAAATACTATTCCTCCATTATGTAATGCGACACTGATTCACTCATCTAGAGGAGTAAAACTAATATTTTAATTGTTTATAATGGTTCATTCAAGTTCTTTAGTTAAATCTCATTATAAAATGAACTGTGACAGTAGAAACGGCTTCATAACAGGAAATACTATTCCTCCATTATGTAATGCGACACTTATTCACTCATCTAGAGGAGTAAATCACATATTTTTTTTGTGTATAATGGTTCATTCAAGTTTTTTAGGTAAATCTCATTATAAAATGAACTGTGACAGCAGAAATGGCTTCATAACTGGAAATACTATTCCTCCATTATGTAATGCGACACTGATTCACTCATCTAGAGGAGTAAAACTAATATTTTAATTGTTTATAATGGTTCATTCCAGTTTTTCAGGTAAATCTCATTATAAAATGAACTGTGACAGCAGAAATGGCTTCATAACAGGAAATACTATTCCTCCATTATGTAATGCGACACTGATTTACTCCTCATCTAGAGGAGTAAAACTAATATTTTAATTGTTTATAATGGTTCATTCCAGTTTTTCAGGTAAATCTCATTATAAAATGAACTGTGACAGCAGAAATGGCTTCATAACAGGAAATACTATTCCTCCATTATGTAATGCGACACTGATTCACTCATCTAGAGGAGTAAAACTAATATTTTAATTGTTTATAATGGTTCATTCAAGTTCTTTAGTTAAATCTCATTATAAAATGAACTGTGACAGTAGAAATGGCTTCATAACAGGAAATACTATTCCTCCATTATGTAATGCGACACTTATTCACTCATCTAGAGGAGTAAATCACATATTTTTTTTGTGTATAATGGTTCATTCAAGTTTTTTAGGTAAATCTCATTATAAAATGAACTGTGACAGCAGAAATGGCTTCATAACTGGAAATACTATTCCTCCATTATGTAATGCGACACTGATTCACTCATCTAGAGGAGTAAAACTAATATTTTAATTGTTTATAATGGTTCATTCCAGTTTTTCAGGTAAATCTCATTATAAAATGAACTGTGACAGCAGAAATGGCTTCATAACAGGAAATACTATTCCTCCATTATGTAATGCGACACTGATTTACTCCTCATCTAGAGGAGTAAAACTAATATTTTAATTGTTTATAATGGTTCATTCCAGTTTTTCAGGTAAATCTCATTATAAAATGAACTGTGACAGCAGAAATGGCTTCATAACAGGAAATACTATTCCTCCATTATGTAATGCGACACAGATTCACTCATCTAGAGGAGTAAAACTAATATTTTAATGGTTTATAATGGTTCATTTCAGTTTTTTAGTTAAATCTCATTATAAAATGAACTGTGACAGCAGAAATGGCTTCATAACAGGAAATACTCTTCCTCCATTATGTAATGCGACACTGATTCACTCATCTAGAGGAGTAAGAAAAATATTTTAATTGTTTATAATGGTTCATTCCAGTTTTTCAGGTAAATTCCATTATAAAATGAACTGTGACTGCAGAAATGGCTTCATAACAGGAAATACTATTCCTCCATTATGTAATGCGACACTGATTTACTCCTCATCTAGAGGAGTAAAACTAATATTTTAATTGTTTATAATGGTTCATTCCAGTTTTTCAGGTAAATCTCATTATAAAATGAACTGTGACAGCAGAAATGGCTTCATAACAGGAAATACTAATCCTCCATTATCTAATGCGACACTGATTCACTCATCTAGAGGAGTAAAACAAATATTTTAATTGTTTATAATGGTTCATTTCAGTTTTTTAGGTAAATCTCATTATAAAATGAACTGTGACAGCAGAAATGGCTTCATAACAGGAAATACTATTCCTCCATTATGTAATGCGACACTGATTCACTCATCTAGAGGAGTAAAACAAATATTTTAATGGTTTATAATGGTTCATTTCAGTTTTTTAGTTAAATCTCATTATAAAATGAACTGTGACAGCAGAAATGGCTTCATAACAGGAAATACTATTCCTCCATTATGTAATGCGACACTGATTCACTGTTCTCGAGGAGTAAAACAAATATATTAATTGTTTATAATGGTTCATTCCAGTTTTTCAGGTAAATCTCATTATAAAATGAACTCTGACAGCAGAAATGGTTTCATAACAGGAAATACTATTCCTCCATTATGTAATGCGACACTGATTCACTCATCTAGAGGAGTAAAACTAATATTTTAATTGTTTATAATGGTTCATTCCAGTTTTTCAGGTAAATCTCATTATAAAATGAACTGTGATAGCAGAAATGGCTTCATAACAGGAAATACTATTCCTCCATTATGTAATGCGACACTGATTTACTCCTCATCTAGAGGAGTAAAACTAATATTTTAATTGTTTATAATGGTTCATTCCAGATTTTCAGGTAAATCTCATTATAAAATGAACTGTGACAGCAGAAATGGCTTCATAACAGGAAATACTATTCCTCCATTATGTAATGCGACACTGATTCACTCATCTAGAGGAGTAAGAAAAATATTTTAATTGTTTATAATGGTTCATTCCAGTTTTTCAGGTAAATGCCATTATAAAATGAACTGTGACAGCAGAAATGGCTTCATAACAGGAAATACTCATCCTCCATTATGTAATGCGACACTGATTCACTCATCTAGAGGAGTAAAACAAATATTTTAATTGTTTATAATGGTTCATTTCAGTTTTTTAGGTAAATCTCATTATAAAATGAACTGTGACAGCAGAAATGGCTTCATAACAGGAAATACTATTCCTCCATTATGTAATGCGACACTGATTCACACATCTAGAGGAGTAAAACAAATATTTTAATTCTTTATAATGGTTCATTTCAGTTTTTTAGGTAAATCTCATTATAAAATGAACTGTGACAGCAGAAATGACTTCATAACAGGAAATACTATTCCTCCATTATGTAATGCGACACTGATTCACTCATCTAGAGGAGTAAAACAAATATTTTAATTGTTTATAATGGTTCATTTCAGTTTTTTAGGTAAATCTCATTATAAAATGAACTGTGACAGCAGAAATGGCTTCATAACAGGAAATACTATTCCTCCATTATGTAATGCGACACTGATTCACTCATCTAGAGGAGTAAAGCAAATATTTTAATTTTTTATAATGGTTCATTTCAGTTTTTTAGGTAAATCTCATTATAAAATGAACTGTGACAGCAGAAATGGCTTCATAACAGGAAATACTATTCCTCCATTATGTAATGCGACACTGATTCACTCATCTAGAGGAGTAAAACAAATATTTTAATTTTTTATAATGGTTCATTTCAGTTTTTTAGGTAAATCTCATTACAAAATGTACTGTGACATCAGAAATGGCTTCATAACAGGAAATACTATTCCTCCATTATGTAATGCGACACTGATTCACTCATCTAGAGAAGTAAAACAAATATTTTAATAGTTTATAATGGTTCATTTCAGTTTTTTAGGTAAATCTCATTATAAAATGAACTGTGACTGCAGAAATCGCTTCATAACAGGAAATACTATACCTCCATTATGTAATGCGACACTGATTCACTCATCTAGAGGAGTAAAACTAATATTTTAATTGTTTATAATGGTTCATTTCAGTTTTTTAGGTAAATCTCATTATAAAATAAACTGTGACAGCAGAAATGGCTTCATAACAGGAAATACTATTCCTCCATTATGTAATGCGACACTGATTCACTCATCTAGAGGAGTAAAACAAATATTTTAATTGTTTATAATGGTTCATTCCAGTTTTTCAGGTAAATCTCATTATAAAATGAACTGTGACAGCAGAAATGGCTTCATAACAGTAAATACTATTCCTCCATTATGTAATGCGACACTGATTCACTCATCTAGAGGAGTAAAACAAATATTTTAATTGTTTATAATTGTTCATTTCAGTTTTTGAGGTAAATCTCATTATAAAATGAACTGTGACAGCAGAAATGGCTTCATAACAGGAAATACTATTCCTCCATTATGTAATGCGACACTGATTCACTCATCTAGAGGAGTAAAACAAATATTTTAATTGTTTATAATGGTTCATTTCAGTTTTTTAGGTAAATCTCATTATAAAATGAACTGTGACAGCAGAAATGGCTTCATAACAGGAAATACTATTCCTCCATTATGTAATGCGACACTGATTCACTCATCTAGAGGAGTAAAACAAATATTTTAATTTTTTATAATGGTTCATTTCAGTTTTTTAGGTAAATCTCATTATAAAATGATCTGTGACAGCAGAAATCGCTTCATAACAGGAAATACCATTCCTCCATTATGTAATGCGACACTGATTCACTCATCTAGAGGAGTAAAACAAATATTTTAATTGTTTATAATGGTTCATTTCAGTTTTTTAGGTAAATCTCATTATAAAATGAACTGTGACAGCAGAAATGGCTTCATAACAGGAAATACTATTCCTCCATTATGTAATGCGACACTGATTCACTCATCTAGAGGAGTAAAACAAATATTTTAATTGTTTATAATGGTTCATTTCAGTTTTTTAGGTAAATCTCATTATAAAATGAACTGTGACAGCAGAAATGGCTTCATAACAGGAAATAGTATTCCTCCATTATGTAATGCGACACTGATTCACTCATCTAGAGGAGTAAAACAAATATTTTAATTGTTTATAATGGTTCATTTCAGTTTTTTAGGTAAATCTCATTATAAAATGAACTGTGACAGCAGAAATGGCTTCATAACAGGAAATACTATTCCTCCATTATGTAATGCGACACTGATTCACTCATCTAGAGGAGTAAAACAAATATTTTAATTGTTTATAATGGTTCATTTCAGTTTTTTAGGTAAATCTCATTATAAAATGAACTGTGACAGCAGAAATGGCTTCATAACAGGAAATACTATTCCTCCATTATGTAATGCGACACTGATTCACTCATCTAGAGGAGTAAAACAAATATTTTAATTTTTTATAATGGTTCATTTCAGTTTTTTAGGTAAATCTCATTACAAAATGTACTGTGACATCAGAAATGGCTTCATAACAGGAAATACTATTCCTCCATTATGTAATGCGACACTGGTTCACTCATCTAGAGAAGTAAAACAAATATTTTAATAGTTTATAATGGTTCATTTCAGTTTTTTAGGTAAATCTCATTATAAAATGAACTGTGACTGCAGAAATCGCTTCATAACAGGAAATACTATTCCTCCATTATGTAATGCGACACTGATTCACTCATCTAGAGGAGTAAAACTAATATTTTAATTGTTTATAATGGTTCATTTCAGTTTTTTAGGTAAATCTCATTATAAAATAAACTGTGACAGCAGAAATGGCTTCATAACAGGAAATACTATTCCTCCATTATGTAATGCGACACTGATTCACTCATCTAGAGGAGTAAAACAAATGTTTTAATTGTTTATAATGGTTCATTCCAGTTTTTCAGGTAAATCTCATTATAAAATGAACTGTGACAGCAGAAATGGCTTCATAACAGTAAATACTATTCCTCCATTATGTAATGCGACACTGATTCACTCATCTAGAGGAGTAAAACAAATATTTTAATTGTTTATAATTGTTCATTTCAGTTTTTGAGGTAAATCTCATTATAAAATGAACTGTGACAGCAGAAATGGCTTCATAACAGGAAATACTATTCCTCCATTATGTAATGCGACACTGATTCACTCATCTAGAGGAGTAAAACAAATATTTTAATTATTTATAATGGTTCATTTCAGTTTTTTAGGTAAATCTCATTATAAAATGAACTGTGATAGCAGAAATGGCTTCATAACAGGAAATACTATTCCTCCATTATGTAATGCGACACTGATTGACTCATCTAGAGGAGTAACACTAATATTTTAATTGTTTATAATGGTTCATTCCAGTTTTTAAGGTAAATCTCATTATAAAATGAACTGTGACAGCAGAAATGGCTTCATAACAGGAAATACTATTCCTCCATTATGTAATGCGACACTGATTCACTCATCTAGAGGAGTAAAACAAATATTTTAATTGTTTATAATGGTTCATTTCAGTTTTTCAGGTAAATCTCATTATAAAATGAACTGTGACAGCAGAAATCGCTTCATAACAGGAAATACTATTCCTCCATTATGTAATGCGACACTGATACACTCATCTAGAGGAGTAAAACTAATATTTTAATTGTTTATAATTGTTCATTCCAGTTTTTTAGGTAAATCTCATTATAAAATGAACTGTGACAGCAGAAATGGCTTCATAACAGGAAATAGTATTCCTCCATTATGTAATGCGACACTGATTCACTCATCTAGAGGAGTAAAACAAATATTTTAATTGTTTATAATGGTTCATTTCAGTTTTTTAGGTAAATCTCATTATAAAATGAACTGTGACAGCAGAAATGGCTTCATAACAGGAAATACTATTCCTCCATTATGTAATGCGACACTGATTCACTCATCTAGAGGAGTAAAACAAATATTTTAATTGTTTATAATGGTTCATTTCAGTTTTTTAGGTAAATCTCATTATAAAATGAACTGTGACAGCATAAATGGCTTCATAACAGGAAATACTATTCCTCCATTATGTAATGCGACACTGATTCACTCATCTAGAGGAGTAAAACAAATATTTTAATTGTTTATAATGGTTCATTTCAGTTTTTTAGGTAAATCTCATTATAAAATGTACTGTGACAGCAGAAATGGCTTCATAACAGGAAATACTATTCCTCCATTATGTAATGCGGCACTGATTCACTCATCTAGAGGAGTAAAACAAATATTTTCATAGTTTATAATGGTTCATTTCAGTTTTTTAGGTAAATCTCATTATAAAATGAACTGTGACAGCAGAAATCGCTTCATAACAGGAAATACTATTCCTCCATTATGTAATGCGACACTGATTCACTCATCTAGAGCAGTAAAACAAATATTTTAATTGTTTATAATGGTTCATTTCAGTTTTTTAGGTAAATCTCATTATAAAATGAACTGTGACAGCAGAAATGCCTTCATAACAGGAAATACTATTCCTCCATTATGTAATGCGACACTGATTCACTCATCTAGAGGAGTAAGAAAAATATTTTAATTGTTTATAATGGTTCATTCCAGTTTTTCAGGTAAATCTCATTATAAAATGAACTGTGACAGCAGAAATGGCTTCATAACAGGAAATACTATTCCTCCATTATGTAATGCGACACTGATTCACTCATCTAGAGGAGTAAAACTAATATTTTAATTGTTTATAATGGTTCATTTCAGTTTTTTAGGTAAATCTCATTATAAAATAAACTGTGACAGCAGAAATGGCTTCATAACAGGAAATACTATTCCTCCATTATGTAATGCGACACTGATTCACTCATCTAGAGGAGTAAAACAAATATTTTAATTGTTATAATGGTTCATTACAGTTTTATAGGTAAATCTCATTATAAAATGAACTGTGACAGCAGAAATGGCTTCATAACAGGAAATACTATTCCTCCATTATGTAATGCGACACTGATTCACTCATCTAGAGGAGTAAAACAAATATTTTAATTGTTTATAATGGTTCATTTCAGTTTTTCAGGTAAATCTCATTATAAAATGAACTGTGACAGCAGAAATCGCTTCATAACAGGAAATACTATTCCTCCATTATGTAATGCGACACTGATACACTCATCTAGAGGAGTAAAACTAATATTTTAATTGTTTATAATTGTTCATTCCAGTTTTTTAGGTAAATCTCATTATAAAATGAACTGTGACAGCAGAAATGGCTTCATAACAGGAAATAGTATTCCTCCATTATGTAATGCGACACTGATTCACTCATCTAGAGGAGTAAAACAAATATTTTAATTGTTTATAATGGTTCATTTCAGTTTTTTAGGTAAATCTCATTATAAAATGAACTGTGACAGCAGAAATGGCTTCATAACAGGAAATACTATTCCTCCATTATGTAATGCGACACTGATTCACTCATCTAGAGGAGTAAAACAAATATTTTAATTGTTTATAATGGTTCATTTCAGTTTTTTAGGTAAATCTCATTATAAAATGAACTGTGACAGCAGAAATGGCTTCATAACAGGAAATACTATTCCTCCATTATGTAATGCGACACTGATTCACTCATCTAGAGGAGTAAAACAAATATTTTAATTTTTTTATAATGGTTCATTTCAGTTTTTTAGGTAAATCTCATTATAAAATGTACTGTGACAGCAGAAATGGCTTCATAACAGGAAATACTATTCCTCCATTATGTAATGCGACACTGATTCACTCATCTAGAGGAGTAAAACAAATATTTTCATAGTTTATAATGGTTCATTTCAGTTTTTTAGGTAAATCTCCTTATAAAATGAACTGTGACAGCAGAAATCGCTTCATAACAGGAAATACTATTCCTCCATTATGTAATGCGACACTGATTCACTCATCTAGTGGAGTAAAACAAATATTTTAATTGTTTATAATGGTTCATTTCAGTTTTTTAGGTAAATCTCATTATAAAATGAACTGTGACAGCAGAAATGCCTTCATAACAGGAAATACTATTCCTCCATTATGTAATGCGACACTGATTCACTCATCTAGAGGAGTAAGAAAAATATTTTAATTGTTTATAATGGTTCATTCCAGTTTTTCAGGTAAATCTCATTATAAAATGAACTGTGACAGCAGAAATGGCTTCATAACAGGAAATACTATTCCTCCATTATGTAATGCGACACTGATTCACTCATCTAGAGGAGTAAAACTAATATTTTAATTGTTTATAATGGTTCATTTCAGTTTTTTAGGTAAATCTCATTATTAAATGGACTGTGATAGCAGAAATGGCTTCATAACAGGAAATACTATTCCTCCATTATGTAATGCGACACTGATTGACACATCTAGAGGAGTAACACTAATATTTTAATTGTTTATAATGGTTCATTCCAGTTTTTAAGGTAAATCTCATTATAAAATGAACTGTGACAGCAGAAATGGCTTCATAACAGGAAATACTATTCCTCCATTATGTAATGCGACACTGATTCACTCATCTAGAGGAGTAAAACAAATATTTTAATTGTTTATAATGGTTCATTTCAGTTTTTCAGGTAAATCTCATTTAAAATGAACTGTGACAGCAGAAATCGCTTCATAACAGGAAATACTATTCCTCCATTATGTAATGCGACACTGATACACTCATCTAGAGGAGTAAAACTAATATTTTAATTGTTTATAATTGTTCATTCCAGTTTTTTAGGTAAATCTCATTATAAAATGAACTGTGACAGCAGAAATGGCTTCATAACAGGAAATAGTATTCCTCCATTATGTAATGCGACACTGATTCACTCATCTAGAGGAGTAAAACAAATATTTTAATTGTTTATAATGTTTCATTTCAGTTTTTTAGGTAAATCTCATTATAAAATGAACTGTGACAGCAGAAATGGCTTCATAACAGGAAATACTATTCCTCCATTATGTAATGCGACACTGATTCACTCATCTAGAGGACTAAACCAAATATTTTAATTGTTTATAATGGTTCATTTCAGTTTTTTAGGTAAATCTCATTATAAAATGAACTGTGACAGCAGAAATGGCTTCATAACAGGAAATACTATTCCTCCATTATGTAATGCGACACTGATTCACTCATCTAGAGGAGTAAAACAAATATTTTAATTGTTTATAATGGTTCATTTCAGTTTTTTAGGTAAATCTCATTATAAAATGTACTGTGACAGCAGAAATGGCTTCATAACAGGAAATACTATTCCTCCATTATGTAATGCGACACTGATTCACTCATCTAGAGGAGTAAAACAAATATTTTCATAGTTTATAATGGTTCATTTCAGTTTTTTAGGTAAATCTCATTATAAAATGAACTGTGACAGCAGAAATCGCTTCATAACAGGAAATACTATTCCTCCATTATGTAATGCGACACTGATTCACTCATCTAGAGGAGTAAAACAAATATTTTAATTGTTTATAATGGTTCATTTCAGTTTTTTAGGTAAATCTCATTATAAAATGAACTGTGACAGCAGAAATGCCTTCATAACAGGAAATACTATTCCTCCATTATGTAATGCGACACTGATTCACTCATCTAGAGGAGTAAGAAAAATATTTTAATTGTTTATAATGGTTCATTCCAGTTTTTCAGGTAAATCTCATTATAAAATGAACTGTGACATCAGAAATGGCTTCATAACAGGAAATACTATTCCTCCATTATGTAATGCGACACTGATTCACTGATCTAGAGGAGTAAAACTAATATTTTAATTGTTTATAATGGTTCATTTCAGTTTTTTAGGTAAATCTCATTATAAATAAACTGTGACAGCAGAAATGGCTTCATAACAGGAAATACTATTCCTCCATTATGTAATGCGACACTGATTCACTCATATAGAGGAGTAAAACAAATATTTTAATTGTTATAATGGTTCATTTCAGTTTTATAGGTAAATCTCATTATAAAATGAACTGTGACAGCAGAAATGGCTTCATAACAGGAAATACTATTCCTCCATTATGTAATGCGACACTGATTCACTCATCTAGAGGAGTAAAACAAATATTTTAATTGTTTATAATTGTTCATTTCAGTTTTTGAGGTAAATCTCATTATAAAATGAACTGTGACAGCAGAAATGGCTTCATAACAGGAAATACTATTCCTCCATTATGTAATGCGACACTGATTCACTCATCTAGAGGAGTAAAACAAATATTTTAATTATTTATAATGGTTCATTTCAGTTTTTCAGGTAAATCTCATTATAAAATGAACTGTGATATCAGAAATGGCTTCATAACAGGAAATACTATTCCTCCATTATGTAATGCGACATTGATTGACTCATCTAGAGGAGTAACACTAATATTTTTATTGTTTATAATGGTTCATTCCAGTTTTTCAGGTAAATCTCATTATAAAATGAACTGTGACAGCAGAAATCGCTTCATAACAGGAAATACTATTCCTCCATTATGTAATGCGACACTGATTCACTCATCTAGAGGAGTAAAACTAATATTTTAATTGTTTATAATGGTTCATTCCAGTTTTTCAGGTAAATCTCATTATAAAATGAACTGTGACAGCAGAAATGGCTTCATAACAGGAAATACTATTCCTCCATTATGTAATGCGACACTGATTCACTCATCTAGAGGACTAAACCAAATATTTTAATTGTTTATAATGGTTCATTTCAGTTTTTTAGGTAAATCTCATTATAAAATGAACTGTGACAGCAGAAATGGCTTCATAACAGGAAATACTATTCCTCCATTATGTAATGCGACACTGATTCACTCATCTAGAGGAGTAAAACAAATATTTTAATTGTTTATAATGGTTCATTTCAGTTTTTTAGGTAAATCTCATTATAAAATGTACTGTGACAGCAGAAATGGCTTCATAACAGGAAATACTATTCCTCCATTATGTAATGCGACACTGATTCACTCATCTAGAGGAGTAAAACAAATATTTTCTTAGTTTATAATGGTTCATTTCAGTTTTTTAGGTAAATCTCATTATAAAATGAACTGTGACAGCAGAAATCGCTTCATAACAGGAAATACTATTCCTCCATTATGTAATGCGACACTGATTCACTCATCTAGAGGAGTAAAACAAATATTTTAATTGTTTATAATGGTTCATTTCAGTTTTTTAGGTAAATCTCATTATAAAATGAACTGTGACAGCAGAAATGCCTTCATAACAGGAAATACTATTCCTCCATTATGTAATGCGACACTGATTCACTCATCTAGAGGAGTAAGAAAAATATTTTAATTGTTTATAATGGTTCATTCCAGTTTTTCAGGTAAATCTCATTATAAAATGAACTGTGACATCAGAAATGGCTTCATAACAGGAAATACTATTCCTCCATTATGTAATGCGACACTGATTCACTGATCTAGAGGAGTAAAACTAATATTTTAATTGTTTATAATGGTTCATTTCAGTTTTTTAGGTAAATCTCATTATAAATAAACTGTGACAGCAGAAATGGCTTCATAACAGGAAATACTATTCCTCCATTATGTAATGCGACACTGATTCACTCATATAGAGGAGTAAAACAAATATTTTAATTGTTATAATGGTTCATTTCAGTTTTATAGGTAAATCTCATTATAAAATGAACTGTGACAGCAGAAATGGCTTCATAACAGGAAATACTATTCCTCCATTATGTAATGCGACACTGATTCACTCATCTAGAGGAGTAAAACAAATATTTTAATTGTTTATAATTGTTCATTTCAGTTTTTGAGGTAAATCTCATTATAAAATGAACTGTGACAGCAGAAATGGCTTCATAACAGGAAATACTATTCCTCCATTATGTAATGCGACACTGATTCACTCATCTAGAGGAGTAAAACAAATATTTTAATTATTTATAATGGTTCATTTCAGTTTTTTAGGTAAATCTCATTATAAAATGAACTGTGATATCAGAAATGGCTTCATAACAGGAAATACTATTCCTCCATTATGTAATGCGACATTGATTGACTCATCTAGAGGAGTAACACTAATATTTTTATTGTTTATAATGGTTCATTCCAGTTTTTCAGGTAAATCTCATTATAAAATGAACTGTGACAGCAGAAATCGCTTCATAACAGGAAATACTATTCCTCCATTATGTAATGCGACACTGATACACTCATCTAGAGGAGTAAAACTAATATTTTAATTGTTTATAATGGTTCATTCCAGTTTTTCAGGTAAATCTCATTATAAAATGAACTGTGACAGCAGAAATGGCTTCATAACAGGAAATACTATTCCTCCATTATGTAATGCGACACTGATTCACTCATCTAGAGGAGTAAAACTAATATTTTAATTGTTTATAATGGTTCATTCCAGTTTTTCAGGTAAATCTCATTATAAAATGAACTGTGACAGCAGAAATGGCTTCATAACAGGAAATACTATACCTCCATTATGCAATGCGACACTGATTCACTCATCTAGAGGAGTAAAACAAATATTTTAATTGTTTATAATGGTTCATTCCAGTTTTTCAGGTAAATCTCATTATAAAATGAACTGTGACAGCAGAAATGGCTTCATAACAGTAAATACTATTCCTCCATTATGCAATGCGACACTGATTCACTCATCTAGAGGAGTAAAACAAATATTTTAATTGTTTATAATGGTTCATTCCAGTTTTTCAGGTAAATCTCATTATAAAATGAACTGTGACAGCAGAAATGGCTTCATAACAGGAAATACTATTCCTCCATTATGTAATGCGACACTGATTCACTCATCTAGAGGAGTAAAACAAATATTTTAATTGTTTATAATGGTTCATTTCAGTTTTTCAGGTAAATCTCATTATAAAATGAACTGTGACAGCAGAAATCGCTTCATAATAGGAAATACTATTCCTCCATTATACAATGCGACACTGATTCACTCATCTAGAGGAGTAAAACAAATATTTTAATTGTTTATAATAGTTCATTCCAGTTTTTCAGGTAAATCTCATTATAAAATGAACTGTGACAGCAGAAATGGCTTCATAACAGTAAATACTATTCCTCCATTATGCAATGCGACACTGATTCACTCATCTAGAGGAGTAAAACTAATATTTTAATTGTTTATAATGGTTCATTCCAGTTTTTCAGGTAAATCTCATTATAAAATGAACTGTGACAGCAGAAATGGCTTCATAACAGTAAATACTATTCCTCCATTATGCAATGCGACACTGATTCACTCATCTAGAGGAGTAAAACAAATATTTTAATTGTTTATAATGGTTCATTCCAGTTTTTCAGGTAAATCTCATTATAAAATGAACTGTGACAGCAGAAATGGCTTCATAACAGTAAATACTATTCCTCCATTATGCAATGCGACACTGATTCACTCATCTAGAGGAGTAAAACAAATATTTTAATTGTTTATAATTGTTCATTCCAGTTTTTCAGGTAAATCTCATTATAAAATGAACTGTGACAGCAGAAATGCCTTCATAACAGGAAATACTATTCCTCCATTATGTAATGCGACACTGATTCACTCATCTAGAGGAGTAAAACTAATATTTTAATTGTTTATAATGGTTCATTCCAGTTTTTCAGGTAAATCTCATTATTAAATGAACTGTGACAGCAGAAATGGCTTCATAACAGGAAATACTTTTCCTCCATTATGTAATGCGACACTGATTCACTCATCTAGAGGCGTAAGAAAAATATTTTAATTGTTTATAATGGTTCATTCCAGTTTTTCAGGTAAATCTCATTATAAAATGAACTGTGACAGCAGAAATGGCTTCATAACAGGAAATACTATTCCTCCATTATGTAATGCGACACTGATTCACTCATCTAGAGGAGTAAAACTAATATTTTAATTGTTTATAATGGTTCATTCCATTTTTTCAGGTAAATCTCATTATAAAATGAACTCTGACAGCAGAAATGGCTTCATAACAGGAAATACTATGCCTCCATTATGTAATGCGACACTGATTCACTCATCTAGAGGAGTAAAACTAATATTTTAATTGTTTATAATGGTTCATTCCAGTTTTTCAGGTAAATCTCATTATTAAATGAACGGTGACAGCAGAAATGGCTTCATAACAGGAAATACTTTTCCTCCATTATGTAATGCGACACTGATTCACTCATCTAGCGGAGTAAGAAAAATATTTTAATTGTTTATAATGGTTCATTCCAGTTTTTCAGGTAAATCTCATTATAAAATGAACTGTGACAGCAGAAATGGCTTCATAACAGGAAATACTATTCCTCCATTATGTAATGCGACACTGATTCACTCATCTAGAGGAGTAAAACTAATATTTTAATTGTTTATAATGGTTCATTCCAGTTTTTCAGGTAAATCTCATTATAAAATGAACTGTGACAGCAGAAATGGCTTCATAACAGGAAATACTATTCCTAAATTATGTAATGCGACACTGATTCACTCATCTAGAGGAGTAAAACAAATATTTTAATTGTTTATAATAGTTCATTTCAGCTTTTTAGGTAAATCTCATTATAAAAAGAACTGTGACAGCAGAAATGGCTTCATAACAGAAAATACTATTCCTCCATTATGGAATGCGACACTGATTCACTCATCTAGAGGAGTAAAACTAATATTTTAATTGTTTATAATGGTTCATTCCAGTTTTTCAGGTAAATCTCATTATAAAATGAACTGTGACAGCAGAAATGGCTTCATTACAGGAAATACTATTCATCCGTTATGTAATGCGACACTGATTCACTCATCTGGAGGAATAAAACCAATAATTTAATTGTTTATAATGCTTCATTGCAGTTTTTTAGATAAATTTCATTATAAAATGCACTGTGACAGCAGAAATGGCTTCATAACAGGAAATACTATTCCTCCGTTATGTTATGCGAGACTGATTCACTCATTGAGAGGTGTAAAACTAACATTTTAATTGTTTATAATGGTTCATTCCAGTTTTTTAGGTAAATCTCATTATAAAATGTACTGTGAGAGCAGAAATATCTTCATAACAGGAAATACTATTCCTCCATTATGTAATGCGACACTGATTCACTCATCTAGAGGAGTAAAACAAAAATTTAATGTTCATAATGGTTCATTCCAGTTTTTTAGGTAAATCTCATTATAAAATGAACTGTGACAGCAGTAATGGCTTCCTAACAGGAAATACTATTCCTCCATTATGTAATGCGACACTTATTCACTCATCTAGAGGAGTAAAACAAATATTTTAATTGTTTATAATGATTGATTCCAGTGTTTTAGGTAATCTCATGATAAAATTACCTGAGACAGCAGAAATGGCATCATAACAGGAAAAACTGTTAATCCATTATGTAATGCGACACTGATTCACTCATCTAGAGGACTAAAACAAATATTTTCATTGTTTATAATTGTTCATTCCAGGTTTTAAGGAAAATCTCATTATAAAATGTACTGTGTCAGCAGAAATGGCATCATAACAGGAAATACTATAATCCGTTATGTAATGCGACACTGATTCAATCATCTAGAGGTGTAAAACAAATATTCTAAATGTTTATAATGGTTCATTCCAGTATAATTGGTAAAACTCATTATAAAATGAACTATGACAGGAGAAATTGCTTCATAACAGGAAATACTATAACTCCGTTATGTAATGCGAGTCTGATTAACTCATCTAGAGGAGTAAAACAAATATTTTAATTGTTTATAATGGTTCATTCCAGTTTTTTAGGTAAATCTCATTATAAAATGAACTCTGACAGCAGAAATGGCTTCATAACAAAAAATACTATTATTCTGTTATGAAATGCGAGACATATTCACTCATCTAGAGGAGCAAAACAAATATTTTAATGATTTATAATGGTTGATTCCAGTGTTTTAGGTAAATCTCATGATAAAATGAACTGTGACAGCAGAAATGGCTTCATAACAGGAAATACTATTCCTCCGTTATATAAAGCGACACTGATTCACTCATCTAGAGGAGTAAAACAAAAATTTTAATTGTTTATAATGGTTCATTCCAGATTTTTATGTAAATCACATTTGAAAATGAATTGTGACGGCAGAAATGTCTTCATAACAGGAAATACTATTACTCCGTTATGTAATGCGACACAGATGCAATCATCTAGAGGAATAAAACAAATATTTAATTGTTTATAATTGTTCATTCCAGTTTTTTAGGTAAATCTCATTATAAAATGAACTGTGAAAGCAGAAATGGCTTCATAACAGGAAATGCCTTTACTCCGTAATGTAATGCGACACTGATTCACTCATCTAGAGGAGTAAAACAAATATTTTAATTGTTTATAATGGTTCATTCCAGTTTTTTAGGTAAATCTCATTAAAAAATGAACTGTCACAGCAGAAATGGCTTCATAACAGGAAATACTATTACTCCGTTTTGAAATGCGACACTGATACACTCATCTAGAGGAGTAAAACAAATATTTTAATTGTTTATAATGGTTCATTCCAGTTTTTTAGTTAAATCTCATTATAAAATGAACTGTGACAGCAGAAATGGCAACATAACAGGAAATACTATTCCTCCGTTATGTAATGCGAGATTGATTTACTCATTGAGAGGTGTAAAACTAATATTTTAATTCTTTATAATGGTTCATTCCAGTTTTTTAGGTAAATCTCATTATAAAATGTACTGTGACAGCAGAAATATCTTCATAACAGGAAATACTATTCCTCCGTTATGTAATGCGACACTGATTCACTCATCTAGAGGAGTAAAACTAAAATTTATTTGTTTATAATGGTTCATTCCAGTTTTTCAGGTAAATCTCATTAAAAAATGAACTGTAAAAGCAGAAATGGCTTCATAACAGGAAATACTATTCCTCCGTTATGTAATGCGAGATTGATTTACTCATTGAGAGGTGTAAAACTAATATTTTAATTCTTTATAATGGTTCATTCCAGTTTTTTAGGTAAATCTCATTATAAAATGAACTGTGACAGCAGAAATGGCTTCATAACAGGAAATACTATTACACCATTATGTAATGCGACACTGATTCACTCATCTAGAGGAGTAAAACAAAAATTTATTGTTTATAATAGTTCATTCCAGTTTTTTTAGGTAAATCTCATTAAAAAATGAACTGTAAAAGCAGAAATGGCTTCATAACAGGAAATACTATTCCTCCGTTATGTAATGCAACACTGATTCACTCATCTAGAGGCGTAAAACAAATATTTTAATTGTGGATAACGGTTCATTCGAGTTTTTTAGGTAAATCTCATTATAAAATGAACTGTGACAGCAGAAATGGCTTCATAACAGGAAGTACTATTACTCCGTTATGTAATGCGACAGTGATTTACTCATCTAGAGGAGTAAAACAAATATTTTAATTGTTTATAATGGTTCATTCCAGTTTTTTAGGTAAATCTGATTATAAAATGAACTGTGACAGCAGAAATGGCTTCATAACAGGAAATACTATTCCTCCGTTATATAATGCGACACTGATTCTCTCATCTAGAGGAGTAAAACAAATATTTTAATTGTTTGTAATGTTTCATTGCAGTTTTTTAGGTAAATCTCATTAAAAAATGAACTGTGACAGCCGAAATGGCTTCATAAAAGGGAAATACTATTACTCCGTTATGTAATGCGACACTGATTCACACATCTAGAGGAGTAAAACAAATATTTTAATTGCTTAAAATGGTTCATTCCAGTTTTTTGGGTAAATCTCATTATAAAATAAACTATGACAGCAGAAATGGCTTCATAACAGGAAATACTATTCCTGCGTTATGTAATGCGACACTGATTCGCTTATCTAGAGGAGTAAAACAAATATTTCAATTGTTTATAATGGTTCATTCCAGTTTTTTAAGTAAATCTCATCGTAAAATGAACTGTGACAGCAGAAATGGCTTCATAACAGGAAATACTATTACTCCGTTATGTAATGCGACACAGAGCCACTCATCTAGAGGAGTAAAACAAATATTTTAATTGTTTATAATGGTTCATTCCAGTTTTTTAGGTAAATCTCATTATAAAATGAACTGTGAGTGCAGAAATGGCTTCATAACAGGAAATACTATTACTCCATTATGTAATGCGTGGCTGATTCACTTATATAGAGGAGTAAAACAAATATTTTGATTGTTTATAATGGTTTATTCCAGTTTTTTAGGTAAATCTCATTATAAAATGAACTGTGACAGCAGAAATGGCTTCATAACAGGAAATACTATTCCTCCATTATGTAATGCGAGTCTGATTCACTCATCTAGAGGAGTAAAACAAATATTTTAATTGTTTATAATTGTTCATTCCAGTTTTGTTGGTAAATTTCATTATAAAATGAACTGTGACAGCAGAAATGTCTTCCTAACAGCAAATACTATTCCTCCATTATGTAATGCAATACAGGTTCACACATTTAGAGGAGTAAAACAAATATTCTAATTGTTTATAATGGTTCATTCCAGCTTTTTTGGTAAATGTCATTATAAAATGAACTGTGACAACGGAAATGGCTTCATAACAGGAAATACTATTCCTCCATTATGTAATGCGAGTCTGATTTACTCATCTAGAGCAGTAAAACAAATATTTGAATTGTTTATAATGATTCATTCCAGTTTTTAGGTAAATTTCATTATAAAATGAACTGTGACAGCAGAAATGGCTTAATACAGGAAATATTATTCATCCGTTATGTAATGCGAGTTTGATTCACTCATCTAGAAAAGTAAAACAATTATTTTAATTGTTTATATTGTTTCATACCAGTTTTTTAGGTAAATCTCATTATAAAATGAACTGTGACAGCAGAAATGTCTTCATAACAGGAAATATTATTACTCCGTTATGTAATGCGACACTGATTCACTCATCTAAAGGAGTATAACAAATATTTTAATTGTTTATAATATTTCATTCCAGTTTTTTCTGTAACTCTCATTATAAAATGAACTGTGACACCAGAAATGGCTTCATAACAGGAAATACTATTCCTCCATTATGTAATGCGTGTCTGATTCAATCACCTAGAGGAGTAAAACAAATATTCTAATTGTTTATAATGTTTAATTCGTGTTATTTAGGTAAATCTCATTATAAAAGGAACTGTGTCAGCAGTAATTGCCTCATAACAGGCAATACTATTCCTCCATTATGTAATGCTACACTCATTCACTCATCTAGAGGAGTAAAACAAATATTTTAATTGTTTATAATGGTTCATTCCAGTTTTTTAGGGAAATCTCATTATAAAATGAACTGTGACCTCAGAAATGGCTTGATAACAGGAAATACTATTCCTCCATTATGTAATGCGTATCTGATTGACTCATCTAGAGGAGTAAAACAAGCATTTTAATTGATATAATGGTTCATTCCAGTTTTTTAGGTAAATCTCATTATAAAATGAACAGTGACAGCAGTAAGGGCTTCATAACTGGAAATACTATTCCTCCATTATGTAATGCGACACTCATTCACTCATCTAGAGGAGTAAAACAAATATTTTAATTGTTTATAATGGTTCATTACAGTTTTTTATGTAAATCTCATTATAAAATGAAATGTGACAGCAGAAATGGCTTCATAACAGGAAATACTATTCCTCCATTATGTAATGCGTGTCTGATTCACCCATCTAGAGGAGTAAAACAAATATTTTAATTCTTTATAATGGTTCATTCCAGATTTTAGGTAAATCTCATTATAAAATAAACTGTGACAGCAGAAATGGCTTCATAACACGAAATACTATTCCTCCGTTATGTAATGCGAGTCTGATTCACTCATCTAGATGAGTAAAATAAATATTTTAATTGTTTATAATGGATCATTCCAATTTTTTAGGTAAACCTCATGATAAAAAGAACAGTGACAGCAGAAATGGCTTCATAACAGGAAATACTATTCCTCCATTATGTAATGCGTGTCTGATTCACTCATCTAGAGGAGTAAAACAAATATTTTAATTCTTTATAATGGTTCATTCCAGATTTTAGGTAAATCGCATTATAAAATGAACTGTGACAGCAGAAATGGCTTCATAACACGAAATACTATTCCTCCGTTATGTAATGCGAGTCTGATTCATTCATCTAGATGAGTAAAACAAATATTTTAATTGTTTATAATGGATCATTCCAATTTTTTAGGTAAACCTCATTATAAAAAGAACAGTGACAGCAGAAATGGCTTCATAACAGGAAATACTATTCCTCCATTATGTAATGCGAGTCTGATTCACTCATCTAGATGAGTAAAATAAATATTTTAATTATTTCTGATGGTTCATTCCAGTTTTTTAAGTAAATCTCATTATAAAATGAACTGCGTCAGCAGTAAGGGCTTAATAACAGGAAATACTATTCCTCCATTATCTAATGCGACACTCATTCACTCATCTAGAGGAGTAAAACAAATATTTTAATAGTTTATAATGGTTCATTCCAGTTTTTTAGGTAAATCTCATTATAAAATGAACTGTGACAGCAGAAATGGCTTCGTAACAGGAAATACTATACCTCCATTATGTAATGCGACACTGATTCACTCATCCAAAGGAGTAAAACTAAAATTTTAATTGTTTATAATGGTTCATCCCAGTTTTTTAGGTAAATCACATTATAAAATGAACTGTGACAGCAGAAATATCCTCCTAACAGGAAATACTATTCTTCCGTTATGTAATGCGAGTCTGATTCACACATCTAGAAAAGTAAAACTAATATTTTAATTGTTTATAATGGTTCATTCCAGTTTTTTGGGTAAATTTCATTATAAAATGAACTGTGACAGAAAAAATGGCTTCATAACAGGAAATACTATTCCTCCATTATGTAATGCGAGTCTGATTCACTCATCTAGATGAGTAAAATAAATATTTTAATTGTTTATAATGGTTCATTCCATTTTTTTTAGGTAAATCTCATAATAAAATGAACTGTGACAGCAGAAATGGCTTCAAAACAGGAAATTCTATTCCTCCATTATGTAATGCGAGACTGATTCACTCATCTAGAAAAGTAAAACAAATATTTTAATTGTTTATAATGGTTCATTCCAGTTTTTTAGGTAAATCTCATTATAAAATGAACTTTGACAGCAGAAATATCTTCCTAACAGGAAATACTAATCTTCAGTTATGTAATGCGAGTCTGATTCACTGATCTAGTGGAGTAAAACAAATATTTCAATTGTTTATAATGGTTCAATCCAGTTTTTTAGGTAAATCTCATTATAAAAAGACCTGTGACAGCAGAAATGGCTTCATAACAGGTAATACTATTCCTCCATCATGTAATGCGAGTCTGATTCACACATCTAGAGGAGTAAAACAAATATTTTAATTTTTATAATAATTTATTCCAGTTTATTAGGTAAATCTTATTATAAAATGAACTGTGACAGCAGAAATGGCTTCATAACACGAAATACTATTCCTCCATTATGTAATGCGACACTGATTCACTCATCTAGAGGAGTAAAACAAATATTTTAATTGCTTATAATGGTTCATTCCAGTTTTTTAGGTAAATCTCATTATAAAATGAACTGTGACAGCAGTAATGGCTTTATAACAGGAAATACTATACCTCCATTATGTAATGCAACACTCATTCACTCATCTAGAGGAGTAAAACAAATATTTCAATTGTTTATAATGGTTCATTCCAGTTTTTTAGGTAAATCTCATTATAAAATGAACTGTGACAGCAGTAATGACTTGATAACAGGAGATACTTTATCTCCATTATGTAATGCGACACTCATTCACTCATCTAGAGGAGTAAAACAAATATTTTACTTTTTATAATATTTTATTCCAGTTTTTTAGGTAAATCTCATTATAAAAAGAAATGTTGCAGCAGAAATGGCTTCATAACAGGAAATACTATTCCTCCATTATGTAATGCGAAACTGAATCACTATCTAGAGGAGTAAAACAAATATTTCAATTGTTTATAATGGTTCATTCCAGCTTTTTATGTAAATATCATCAAAAAATGAACTGTGACAGCAGAAATGACTTCATAACAGGAAATACTATTCCTCCATTATGTAATGCGACACTGATTCACTGATCTAGATGAGTAAAACAAATATTTTCATTTTTATAATAATTTATTCCAGTTTTTTAGGTAAACCTCATTATAAAAGAACTGTGAGAGCAGAAATGGCTTCATAACAGGAAATACTATTCCTCCGTTATCTAATGCGACACTGATTCACTCATCTAGAGGAGTAAAACAAATATTTTAATTGTTTATAATGGTTCATTCCAGTTTTTTAGGTAAATCTCATTATAAAATGTACTGTGACAGCAGAAATGGCTTCATAACAGGAAATACTATTCCTCCATTATGTAATGCGAGTCTGATTCACTCATCTAGATAAGTAAAACAAATATTTTAATTGTTTATAATGGTTCATTCCAGTTTTTTAAATAAATCTCATTATAAAATGAACTGTGACAGCAGTAATGTCTTTCTAACAGGAAATAATTTTCCTCCATTATGTAATGAGATACTCATTCCCTCATCTAGATGAGTAAAACAAATATTTTAATTGTTTATAATGGTTCATTCCAGTTTTTATGTAAATCTCATTATAAAATGAACTGTGATAGCAGAAATGGCTTCATAACAGTAAATGCTATTCCTCCGTTATGTAATGCGTCACTGATTCACTCACCTAGAGTAGTAAAACAAATATTTTAATTGTTTATAATGGTTCATTCCAGTTTTTTAGTTAAATCTCATTATAAAATGAACTGCGACAGCAGAAATGGCTTCATAACAGGAAATACTATTCCTCCATTATGTAATGCGACACTGATTCACTCATCTAGAGGAATAAAACAAATATTTTAATTGTTTATAATGTTTCATTCCAGTTTTTTAGGTAAATCGCATTATAAAATGAACTGTGACAGCAGAAATGGCTTCCTAACACGAAATACTATTCCTCCATTATGTAATGCGACACTGATTCACTCATCTAGAGCAGTAAAACAAATATTTTAATTCTTTATAATGGTTCATTCCAGTTTTTTAGGTAAATCTCATTATAAAATGAACTGTGAAAGCAGAAATGGCTTCATAACAGGAAATAATATTCCTCCATTATGTAATGTGACACTGATTCACTCATCTAGAGGAGTAAAACAAATATTTTTATTGTTTATAATGGTTTATTCCATCTTTTTAGGTAAATCTCATTATAAAATGAACTGTGACAGCAGAAATGGCATAATAACAGGAAATACTATTACTCCGTTATGTAATGCGACACTGATTCACTCATATCGAGGAGTAAAACAAATATTTTAATTTTTATAATAGTTTATTCCAGTTTTTTAGGTAAATCTCATTATAAAATGAACTGTGACAGCAGAAATGTCTTCATAACATGAAATACTATTCCTCCATTATGTAATGCGACAGTCATTCACTCATCTAGAAGAGTAAAACAAATATTTCAATTGTTTATAATGGTTCATTACAGTTTTTTAGGTAAATCTCATTATAAAATGAACTGTGACAGCAGAAATGACTTCATAACAGGAAATACTATTTCTCCATTATGTAATGCGACTCTGTTTCTCTGATCTAGAGGAGTAAAACAAATATTTTAATTTTTATAATAGTTTATTCCAGTTTTTTAGGTAAATCTCATTATAAAATGAATTGTGACAGAAGAAATGGCTTCATAACATGAAATACTATTCCTCCATTATGTAATGCGACACTGATTCACTCATCTAGAGGAGTAAAACAAATATTTTTATTGTTTATAATGGTTGAATTCCATCTTTTTATGTAAATCTCATTATAAAATGAACTGTGACAGCAGAAATGGCTTCATAACAGGAAATACTATTACTCCGTTATGTAATGCGACACTGATTCACTCATATAGAGGAGTAAAACAAATATTTTAATTTTTATAATAGTTTATTCCAGTTTTTTAGGTAAATCTCATTATAAAATGAACTGTGACAGCAGAAATGGCTTCATAACATGAAATACTATTCCTCCATTATGTAATGCGACACTGATTCACTCATCTAGAGGAGTAAAACAAATATTTTCATTGTTTATAATGTTTCATTCCAGCTTTTTAGTTAAATCTCATTATAAAATGAACTGTGACAGCAGAAATGACTTCATAACAGGAAATACTATTTCTCCATTATGTAATGTGACTCTGTTTCTCTGATCTAGAGGAGTAAAACAAATATTTTAATTTTTATAATAGTTTATTCCAGTTTTTTAGGTAAATCTCATTATAAAATGAATTGTGACAGAAGAAATGGCTTCATAACATGAAATACTATTCCTCCATTATGTAATGCGACACTGATTCACTCATCTAGAGGAGTAAAACAAATATTTTTATTGTTTATAATGGTTGAATTCCATCTTTTTATGTAAATCTCATTATAAAATGAACTGTGACAGCAGAAATGGCTTCATAACAGGAAATACTATTACTCCGTTATGTAATGCGACACTGATTCACTCATATAGAGGAGTAAAACAAATATTTTAATTTTTATAATAGTTTATTCCAGTTTTTTAGGTAAATCTCATTAGAAAATGAACTGTGACAGCAGAAATGGCTTCATAACATGAAATACTATTCCTCCATTATGTAATGCGACACTCATTCACTCATCTAGAGGAGTAAAACAAATATTTCAATTGTTTATAATGGTTCATTACAGTTTTTTAGGTAAATCTCATTATAAAATGAACTGTGACAGCAAAAATGGCTTCATAACATGAAATACTATTCCTCCATTATGTAATGCGACACTGATTCACTCATCTAGAGGAGTAAAACAAATATTTTAATTGTTTATAATGGTTCATTCCAGCTTTTTAGTTAAATCTTATTTTAAAATGAACTGTGACAGCAGAAATGACTTCATAACAGGAAATACTATGCGTCCATTATGTAATGCGACACTGATTCACTGATCTAGAGGAGTAAAACAAATATTTTAATTGTTTATAATGGTTCATTACAGTTTTTTAGGTAAATCTCATTATAAAATGAACTCTGACAGCAGAAATGACTTCATAACAGGAAATACTATTTCTCCATTATGTAATGCGACACTGTTTCACTGATCTAGAGTAGTAAAACAAATATTTTAATTTTTATAATAGTTTATTCCAGTTTTTTAGGTAAATCTCATTATAAAATGAACTGTGACAGAAGAAATGTTTTCATAACATGAAATACTATTCCTCCATTATGTAATGCGACACTCATTCACTCATCTAGAGGAGTAAAACAAATATTTTTATTGTTTATAATGGTTCATTCCATATTTTTAGGTAAATCTCATTATGAAATGAACTGTGACAGCAGAAATGGCTTCATAACAGGAAATACTATTACACCGTTATGTAATGCGACACTCATTCGCTCATATAGAGGAGTAAAACAAATATTTTTATTGTTTATAATGGTTGAATTCCATCTTTTTATGTAAATCTCATTATAAAATGAACTGTGACAGCAGAAATTGCTTCATAACATGAAATACTATTACTCCGTTATGTAATGCGACATTGATTCACTCATATAGAGGAGTAAAACAAATATTTTAATTTTTATAATAGTTTATTCCAGTTTTTTAGGTAAATCTCATTAGAAAATGAACTGTGACAGCAGAAATGGCTTCATAACATGAAATACTATTCCTCCATTATGTAATGCGACACTGATTCACTGATCTAGAGGAGTAAAACAAATATTTTAATTGTTTATAATGGTTCATTCCATCTTTTTAGGTAAATCTCATTATGAAATGAACTGTGACAGCAGAAATGGCTTCATAACAGGAAATACTATTCCTCCATTATGTAATGCGACACTGATTCACTCATCTAGAGGAGTAAAACAAATATTTTAATTGTTTATAATGGTTCATTCCAGCTTTGTAGATAAATCTCATTATAAAATGAACTGTGACAGCAGAAATGGCTTCATAACACGAAATACTATTCCTCTATTATGTAATCCGACAGTCCTTCACTCATCTTGAGGAGTAAAACAAATATTCTAATTTTTTATAATGGTTCATTCCAGTTTTGTAGGTAAATCTCATTATAAAATGAACTGTGACAGCAGAAATGGCTTCATAACAGGAAATACTATTACTCCGTTATGTAATGCGACACTGATTCACTCATATAGAGGAGTAAAACAAATATTTTAATTTTTATAATAGTTTATTACAGTTTTTTAGGTAAATCTCATTAGAAAATGAACTGTGACAGCAGAAATGGCTTCATAACATGAAATACTATTCCTCCATTATGTAATACGACACTCATTCACTCATCTAGAGGAGTAAAACAAATATTTTTATTGTTTATAATGGTTCATTCCATCTTTTTAGGTAAATCTCATTATGAAATGAACTATGACAACAGAAATTGCTTCATAACAGGAAATACTATTACACCGTTATGTAATGCGACACTGATTCACTCATCTAGAGGAGTGAAACAAATATTTTAATTGTTTATAATGGTTCATTCCAGTTTTTTAGGTAAATCTCATTATAGAACGAACTGTGACAGCAGAAATGGCTTCATAACAGGAAATACTATTACTCCATTATGTAATGCGACACTGATTCACTCATCTAAAGGAGTAAAACAAATATTTTAATTGTTTATAATGGTTCATTCCAGCTTTGTAGATAAATCTCATTATAAAATGAACTGTGACAGCAGAAATGGCTTCATAGCACGAAATACTATTCCTCCATTATGTAATCCGACAGTCATTCACTCATCTAGAGTAGTAAAACAAATATTTCAATTGTTTATTATGTTTCATTCCAGTTTTTAAGGTAAATCTCATTATAGAATGAACTGTGACAGCAGAAATGGCTTCATAACAGGAAATACTATTACTCCGTTATGTAATGCGCCACTGATTCACTCATCTAGAGGAGTAAAAAAAATATTTCAATTGTTTATTATGTTTCATTCCAGTTTTTAAGGTAAATCTCATTATAGAATGAACTGTGACAGCAGAATTGGCTTCATAACAGGAAATACTATTCCTCCATTATGTAATGCGACACTGATTCACTCATCTAGAGGAGTGAAACAAATATTTTAATTGTTTATAATGGTTCATTCCAGTTTTTTAGGTAAATCTCATTATAGAATGAACTGTGACAGCAGAAATGGCTTCATAACAGGAAATACTATTAATCCATTATGTAATGCGACACTGATTCACTCATCTAAGGAGTAAAACAAATATTTTAATTGTTTATAATGGTTCATTCCGGCTTTGGAGATAAATCTCATTATGAAATGAACTGTGACAGCAGAAATGGCTTCATAACAGGAAATACTATTCCTCCATTATGTAATGCGACACTGATTCACTCATCTAGAGGAGTAAAACAAATATTTTAATTGTTTATAATGGTTCATTCCAGCTTTGTAGATAAATCTCATTATGAAATGAACTGTGACAGCAGAAATGGCTTCATAACAGGAAATACTGTTCCTCCATTATGTAATGCGACACTGATTCACTCATCTAGAGGAGTAAAACAAATATTTTAATTGCTTATAATGGTTCATTCCAGCTTTGTAGATAAATCTCATTATGAAATGAACTGTGACAGCAGAAATGGCTTCATAACAGGAAATACTATTCCTCCATTATGTAATGCGACACTCATTCACTCATCTAGAGGAGTAAAACAATTATTTTAATTGTTTATAATGGTTCATTCCAGCTTTGTAGATAAATCTCATTATGAAATGAACTGTGACAGCAGAAATGGCTTCATAACAGGAAATACTATTCCTCCATTATGTAATGCGACACTGATTCACTCATCTAGAGGAGTAAAACAAATATTTTAATTGTTTATAATGGTTCATTCCAGCTTTGTAGAGAAATCTCATTATGAAATGAACTGTGACAGCAGAAATGGCTTCATAACAGGAAATACTATTCCTCCATTATGTAATGCGACACTGATTCACTCATCTAGAGGAGTAAAACAAATATTTTAATTGTTTATAATGGTTCATTCCAGCTTTGTAGATAAATCTCATTATGAAATGAACTGTGACAGCAGAAATGGCTTCATAACACGAAATACTATTCCTCCATTATGTAATGCGACACTGATTCACTCATCTAGAGGAGTAAATCAAATATTTTAATTGTTTATAATGGTTCATTCAGCTTTGTAGATAAATCTCATTATGAAATGAACTGTGACAGCAGAAATGGCTTCATAACAGGAAATACTATTCCTCCATTATGTAATGCGACACTGATTCACTCATCTAGAGGAGTAAAACAAATATTTTAATTGTTTATAATGGTTTATTCCAGCTTTGTAGATAAATCTCATTATGAAATGAACTGTGACAGCAGAAATGGCTTCATAACAGGAAATACTATTACTCCATTATGTAATGCGACACTGATTCACTCATCTAGAGGAGTAAAACTAATATTTTAATTGTTTATAATGGTTCATTCCAGCTTTGTAGATAAATGTCATTATGAAATGAACTGTGACAGCAGAAATGGCTTCATAACAGGAAATACTATTCCTCCATTATGTAATGCGACACTGATTCACTCATCTAGAGGAGTAAAACAAATATTTTAATTGTTTATAATGGTTCATTCCAGCTTTGTAGATAAATCTCATTATGAAATGAACTGTGACAGCAGAAATGGCTTCATAACAGGAAATACTATTCCTCCATTATGTAATGCGACACTCATTCACTCATCTAGAGGAGTAAAACAAATATTTTAATTGTTTATAATGGTTCATTCCAGCTTTGTAGATAAATCTCATTATGAAATGAACTGTGACAGCAGAAATGGCTTCATAACAGGAAATACTATTCCTCCATTATGTAATGCGACACTGATTCACTCATCTAGAGGAGTAAAACAAATATTTTAATTGTTTATAATGGTTCATTCCAGCTTTGTAGATAAATCTCATTATGAAATGAACTGTGACAGCAGAAATGGCTTCATAACAGGAAATACTATTCCTCCATTATGTAATGCGACACTGATTCACTCATCTAGAGGAGTAAAACAAATATTTTAATTGTTTATAATGGTTCATTCCAGCTTTGTAGATAAATCTCATTATGAAATGAACTGTGACAGCAGAAATGGCTTCATAACAGGAAATACTATTCCTCCATTATGTAATGCGACACTCATTCACTCATCTAGAGGAGTAAAACAAATATTTTAATTGTTTATAATGGTTCATTCCAGCTTTGTAGATAAATCTCATTATGAAATGAACTGTGACAGCAGAAATGGCTTCATAACAGGAAATACTATTCCTCCATTATGTAATGCGACACTGATTCACTCATCTAGAGGAGTAAAACAAATATTTTAATTGTTTATAATGGTTCATTCCAGCTTTGTAGATAAATCTCATTATGAAATGAACTGTGACAGCAGAAATGGCTTCATAACAGGAAATACTATTCCTCCATTATGTAATGCGACACTGATTCACTCATCTAGAGGAGTAAAACAAATATTTTAATTGTTTATAATGGTTCATTCCAGCTTTGTAGATAAATCTCATTATGAAATGAACTGTGACAGCAGAAATGGCTTCATAACAGGAAATAATATTACTCCATTATGTAATGCGACACTCATTCACTCATCTAGAGGAGTAAAACAAATATTTTAATTGTTTATAATGGTTCATTCCAGTTTTTTAGGTAAATCTCATTATAGAATAAACTGTGACAGCAGAAATGGCTTCATAACAGGAAATACTATTCCTCCATTATGTAATGCGACACTGATTCACTCATCTAGAGGAGTAAAACAAATATTTTAATTGTTTATAATGGTTCATTCCAGCTTTGTAGATAAATCTCATTATGAAATGAACTGTGACAGCAGAAATGGCTTCATAACATGAAATACTATTCCTCCATTATGTAATGCGACACTGATTCACTCATCTAGAGGAGTAAAACAAATATTTTAATTGTTTGTAATGGTTTATTCCAGCTTTGTAGATAAATCTCATTATGAAATGAACTGTGACAGCAGAAATGGCTTCATAACAGGAAATACTATTACTCCGTTATGTAATGCGACACTGATTCACTCATCTAGAGGAGTAAAACTAATATTTTAATTGTTTATAATGGTTCATTCCAGCTTTGTAGATAAATGTCATTATGAAATGAACTGTGACAGCAGAAATGGCTTCATAACAGGAAATACTATTCCTCCATTATGTAATGCGAAACTGATTCACTCATCTAGAGGAGTAAAACAAATAGTTTAATTGTTTATAATGGTTCATTCCAGCTTTGTAGATAAATCTCATTATGAAATGAACTGTGACAGCAGAAATGGCTTCATAACAGGAAATACTATTCCTCCATTATGTAATGCGACACTGATTCACTCATCTAGAGGAGTAAAACAAATATTTTAATTGTTTATAATGGTTCATTCCAGCTTTGTAGATAAATCTCATTATGAAATGAACTGTGACAGCAGAAATGGCTTCATAACAGGAAATACTATTCCTCCATTATGTAATGCGACACTGATTCACTCATCTAGAGGAGTAAAACAAATATTTTAATTGTTTATAATGGTTCATTCCCGCTTTGTAGATAAATCTCATTATGAAATGAACTGTGACAGCAGAAATGGCTTCATAACAGGAAATACTATTCCTCTATTATGTAATGCGACACTCATTCACTCATCTAGAGGCGTAAAACAAATATTTCAATTGTTTATAATGGTTCATTCCAGCTTTGTAGATAAATCTCATTATGAAATGAACTGTTACAGCAGAAATGGCTTCATAACAGGAAATACTATTCCTCCATTATGTAATGCGACACTCATTCACTCATCTAGAGGAGTAAAACAAATATTTTAATTGTTTATAATGGTTCATTCCAGCTTTGTAGATAAATCTCATTATGAAATGAACTGTGACAGCAGAAATGGCTTCATAACAGGAAATACTATTACTCCATTATGTAATGCGACACTCATTCACTCATCTAGAGGAGTAAAACAAATATTTTAATTGTTTATAATGGTTCATTCCAGTTTTTTAGGTAAATCTCATTATAGAATAAACTGTGACAGTAGAAGTGGCTTCATAACAGGAAATACTATTCCTCCATTATGTAATGCGACACTGATTCACTCATCTAGATGAGTAAAACAAATATTTTAATTGTTTATAATGGTTCATTCCAGCTTTGTAGATAAATCTCATTATGAAATGAACTGTGACAGCAGAAATGGCTTCATAACAGGAAATACTATTCCTCCATTATGTAATGCGACACTGATTCACTCATCTAGAGGAGTAAAACAAATATTTTAATTCTTTATTATGGTTCATTCCAGTTTTTTAGGTAAATCTCATTATAAAATGAACTGTGAGAGCAGAAATGGCTTCATAACAGGAAATACTATTCCTCCATTATGTAATGCGACACTTATTCACTCATCTAGAGGAGTAAAACAAATATTTTTATTGTTTATAATTTTTATTCCAGTTTTTTAGGTAAATCTCATTATAAAATGAACTGTGACAGCAGAAATGACTTCATAACAGGAAATACTATTCCTCCATTATGTAATCCGACAGTCATTCACTCATCGAGAGGAGTAAAACAAATATTTTAATTGTCTATAATGGTTCATTGCAGCTTTTTAGGTAAATCTCATTATAAAATTAACTGTGACAGCAGAAATGGCTTCATAACAAAAAATACTATTACTCCGTTATGTAATGCGACACTGATTCACTCATCTATAGGAGTAAAACCAATATTTTAATTTTTATAATAGTTTATTCCAGTTTTTTATGTAAATCTCATTATAAAATGAACTGTGACAGCAGAAATGGCTTCCTAACACGAAATACTATTCCTCCATTATGTAATCCGACAGTCATTCACTCATCTAGAGGAGTAAAACAAATATTTTAATTTTTATAATAGTTTATTCCAGTTTTTAATGTAAATCTCATTATAAAATGAACTGTGACAGCAGAAATGCCTTCCTAACACGAAATACTATGCTCCATTATGTAATGCGACACTGATTCACTCATCTAGAGGAGTAAAACAAATATTTTAATTGTTTATAATGGTTCATTCCAGTTTTTCGTTAAATCTCATCATAAAATGAACTGTGACAGCAGAAATGACTTCATAACAGGAAATACTATTCCTCCATTATGTAATCCGACAGTCATTCACTCATCGAGAGGAGTAAAACAAATATTTTAATTGTTTATAATGGTTCATTCCAGCTTTGTAGAGAAATCTCATTATGAAATGAACTGTGACAGCAGAAATGGCTTCATAACAGGAAATACTATTCCTCCATTATGTAATGCGACACTGATTCACTCATCTAGAGGAGTAAAACAAATATTTTAATTGTTTATAATGGTTCATTCCAGCTTTGTAGATAAATCTCATTATGAAATGAACTGTGACAGCAGAAATGGCTTCATAACACGAAATACTATTCCTCCATTATGTAATGCGACACTGATTCACTCATCTAGAGGAGTAAATCAAATATTTTAATTGTTTATAATGGTTCATTCAGCTTTGTAGATAAATCTCATTATGAAATGAACTGTGACAGCAGAAATGGCTTCATAACAGGAAATACTATTCCTCCATTATGTAATGCGACACTGATTCACTCATCTAGAGGAGTAAAACAAATATTTTAATTGTTTATAATGGTTCATTCCAGCTTTGTAGATAAATCTCATTATGAAATGAACTGTGACAGCAGAAATGGCTTCATAACAGGAAATACTATTACTCCATTATGTAATGCGACACTGATTCACTCATCTAGAGGAGTAAAACTAATATTTTAATTGTTTATAATGGTTCATTCCAGCTTTGTAGATAAATGTCATTATGAAATGAACTGTGACAGCAGAAATGGCTTCATAACAGGAAATACTATTCCTCCATTATGTAATGCGACACTGATTCACTCATCTAGAGGAGTAAAACAAATATTTTAATTGTTTATAATGGTTCATTCCAGCTTTGTAGATAAATCTCATTATGAAATGAACTGTGACAGCAGAAATGGCTTCATAACAGGAAATACTATTCCTCCATTATTTAATGCGACACTCATTCACTCATCTAGAGGAGTAAAACAAATATTTTAATTGTTTATAATGGTTCATTCCAGCTTTGTAGATAAATCTCATTATGAAATGAACTGTGACAGCAGAAATGGCTTCATAACAGGAAATACTATTCCTCCATTATGTAATGCGACACTGATTCACTCATCTAGAGGAGTAAAACAAATATTTTAATTGTTTATAATGGTTCATTCCAGCTTTGTAGATAAATCTCATTATGAAATGAACTGTGACAGCAGAAATGGCTTCATAACAGGAAATACTATTCCTCCATTATGTAATGCGACACTGATTCACTCATCTAGAGGAGTAAAACAAATATTTTAATTGTTTATAATGGTTCATTCCAGCTTTGTAGATAAATCTCATTATGAAATGAACTGTGACAGCAGAAATGGCTTCATAACAGGAAATACTATTCCTCCATTATGTAATGCGACACTCATTCACTCATCTAGAGGAGTAAAACAAATATTTTAATTGTTTATAATGGTTCATTCCAGCTTTGTAGATAAATCTCATTATGAAATGAACTGTGACAGCAGAAATGGCTTCATAACAGGAAATACTATTCCTCCATTATGTAATGCGACACTGATTCACTCATCTAGAGGAGTAAAACAAATATTTTAATTGTTTATAATGGTTCATTCCAGCTTTGTAGATAAATCTCATTATGAAATGAACTGTGACAGCAGAAATGGCTTCATAACAGGAAATACTATTCCTCCATTATGTAATGCGACACTGATTCACTCATCTAGAGGAGTAAAACAAATATTTTAATTGTTTATAATGGTTCATTCCAGCTTTGTAGATAAATCTCATTATGAAATGAACTGTGACAGCAGAAATGGCTTCATAACAGGAAATAATATTACTCCATTATGTAATGCGACACTCATTCACTCATCTAGAGGAGTAAAACAAATATTTTAATTGTTTATAATGGTTCATTCCAGTTTTTTAGGTAAATCTCATTATAGAATAAACTGTGACAGCAGAAATGGCTTCATAACAGGAAATACTATTCCTCCATTATGTAATGCGACACTGATTCACTCATCTAGAGGAGTAAAACAAATATTTTAATTGTTTATAATGGTTCATTCCAGCTTTGTAGATAAATCTCATTATGAAATGAACTGTGACAGCAGAAATGGCTTCATAACATGAAATACTATTCCTCCATTATGTAATGCGACACTGATTCACTCATCTAGAGGAGTAAAACAAATATTTTAATTGTTTGTAATGGTTTATTCCAGCTTTGTAGATAAATCTCATTATGAAATGAACTGTGACAGCAGAAATGGCTTCATAACAGGAAATACTATTACTCCGTTATGTAATGCGACACTGATTCACTCATCTAGAGGAGTAAAACTAATATTTTAATTGTTTATAATGGTTCATTCCAGCTTTGTAGATAAATGTCATTATGAAATGAACTGTGACAGCAGAAATGGCTTCATAACAGGAAATACTATTCCTCCATTATGTAATGCGAAACTGATTCACTCATCTAGAGGAGTAAAACAAATAGTTTAATTGTTTATAATGGTTCATTCCAGCTTTGTAGATAAATCTCATTATGAAATGAACTGTGACAGCAGAAATGGCTTCATAACAGGAAATACTATTCCTCCATTATGTAATGCGACACTGATTCACTCATCTAGAGGAGTAAAACAAATATTTTAATTGTTTATAATGGTTCATTCCAGCTTTGTAGATAAATCTCATTATGAAATGAACTGTGACAGCAGAAATGGCTTCATAACAGGAAATACTATTCCTCCATTATGTAATGCGACACTGATTCACTCATCTAGAGGAGTAAAACAAATATTTTAATTGTTTATAATGGTTCATTCCCGCTTTGTAGATAAATCTCATTATGAAATGAACTGTGACAGCAGAAATGGCTTCATAACAGGAAATACTATTCCTCTATTATGTAATGCGACACTCATTCACTCATCTAGAGGCGTAAAACAAATATTTCAATTGTTTATAATGGTTCATTCCAGCTTTGTAGATAAATCTCATTATGAAATGAACTGTTACAGCAGAAATGGCTTCATAACAGGAAATACTATTCCTCCATTATGTAATGCGACACTCATTCACTCATCTAGAGGAGTAAAACAAATATTTTAATTGTTTATAATGGTTCATTCCAGCTTTGTAGATAAATCTCATTATGAAATGAACTGTGACAGCAGAAATGGCTTCATAACAGGAAATACTATTACTCCATTATGTAATGCGACACTCATTCACTCATCTAGAGGAGTAAAACAAATATTTTAATTGTTTATAATGGTTCATTCCAGTTTTTTAGGTAAATCTCATTATAGAATAAACTGTGACAGTAGAAGTGGCTTCATAACAGGAAATACTATTCCTCCATTATGTAATGCGACACTGATTCACTCATCTAGATGAGTAAAACAAATATTTTAATTGTTTATAATGGTTCATTCCAGCTTTGTAGATAAATCTCATTATGAAATGAACTGTGACAGCAGAAATGGCTTCATAACAGGAAATACTATTCCTCCATTATGTAATGCGACACTGATTCACTCATCTAGAGGAGTAAAACAAATATTTTAATTCTTTATTATGGTTCATTCCAGTTTTTTAGGTAAATCTCATTATAAAATGAACTGTGAGAGCAGAAATGGCTTCATAACAGGAAATACTATTCCTCCATTATGTAATGCGACACTTATTCACTCATCTAGAGGAGTAAAACAAATATTTTTATTGTTTATAATTTTTATTCCAGTTTTTTAGGTAAATCTCATTATAAAATGAACTGTGACAGCAGAAATGACTTCATAACAGGAAATACTATTCCTCCATTATGTAATCCGACAGTCATTCACTCATCGAGAGGAGTAAAACAAATATTTTAATTGTCTATAATGGTTCATTGCAGCTTTTTAGGTAAATCTCATTATAAAATTAACTGTGACAGCAGAAATGGCTTCATAACAAAAAATACTATTACTCCGTTATGTAATGCGACACTGATTCACTCATCTATAGGAGTAAAACCAATATTTTAATTTTTATAATAGTTTATTCCAGTTTTTTATGTAAATCTCATTATAAAATGAACTGTGACAGCAGAAATGGCTTCCTAACACGAAATACTATTCCTCCATTATGTAATCCGACAGTCATTCACTCATCTAGAGGAGTAAAACAAATATTTTAATTTTTATAATAGTTTATTCCAGTTTTTAATGTAAATCTCATTATAAAATGAACTGTGACAGCAGAAATGCCTTCCTAACACGAAATACTATGCTCCATTATGTAATGCGACACTGATTCACTCATCTAGAGGAGTAAAACAAATATTTTAATTGTTTATAATGGTTCATTCCAGTTTTTCGTTAAATCTCATCATAAAATGAACTGTGACAGCAGAAATGACTTCATAACAGGAAATACTATTCCTCCATTATGTAATGCGACACTGATTCACTGATCTAGAGGAGTAAAACAAATATTTTAATTTTTATAATAGTTTATTCCAATTTTTTAGGTAAATCTCATAATAAAATGAACTGTGACAGCAGAAATGGCTTCATAACAGGAAATACTATTACTCCGTTATGTAATGCGACACTGATTCACTCATCTAGAGGAGTAAAACAAATATTTCAATTGTTTATAATGGTTCATTCCAGCTTTGTGGATAAATCTCATTATGAAATGAACTGTGACAGCAGAAATGGCTTCATAACACGAAATACTATTCCTCCATTATGTAATCCGACAGTCATTCACTCATCTAGAGGAGTAAAACAAATATTTTAATTGTTTATTATGCTTCATTACAGTTTTCAAGGTAAATCTCATTATAGAATGAACTGTGACAGCAGAATTGGCTTCATAACAGGAAATACTATTCCTCCATTATGTAATGCGACACTCATTCACTCATCTAGAGGAGTAAAACAAATATTTTAATTGTTTATAATGCTTCATTCCAGCTTTTTAGGTAAATCTCATTATAAAATGAATTGTGACAGCAGAAATGGCTTCATAACAGAAAATACTATTACTCCGTTATGTAATGCGACACTGATTCACTCATCTAGAGGAGTCAAACAAATATTTTAATTTTTATAATAGTTTATTCCAGTTTTTTAGGTAAATCTCATTATAAAATGAACTGTGACAGCAGAAATGGCTTCATAACAGGAAATACTATTCCTCCATTATGTAATGCGACACTGATTCACTCATCTAGAGGAGTAAAACAAATATTTCAATTGTTTATAATGGTTCATTCCAGCTTTGTGGATAAATCTCATTATGAAATGAACTGTGACAGCAGAAATGGCTTCATAACACGAAATACTATTCCTCCATTATGAAATCCGACAGTCATTCACTCATCTAGAGGAGTAAAACAAATATTTTAATTGTTTATTATACTTCATTACAGTTTTCAAGGTAAATCTCATTATAGAATGAACTGTGACAGCAGAATTGGCTTCATAACAGGAAATACTATTCATCCATTATGTAATGCGACACTGATTCACTCATCTAGAGGAGTAAAACAAATATTTTAATTGTTTATAATGGTTCATTCCAGCTTTTTAGGTAAATCTCATTATAAAATGAATTGTGACAGCAGAAATGGCTTCATAACAGGAAATACTATTACTCCGTTATGTAATGCGACACTGATTCACTCATCTAGAGGAGTCAAACAAATATTTTAATTTTTATAATAGTTTATTCCAGTTTTTTAGGTAAATCTCATTATAAAATGAACTGTGACAGCAGAAATGGCTTCATAACGGCAAATACTATTCCTCCATTATGTAATGCGACACTGATTCACTCATCTAGAGGAGTAAAACAAATATTTTTATTGTTTATAATGGTTCATTCCATCTTTTTAGGTCAATCTCATTATAAAATGAACTGTGACAGCAGAAATGGCTTCATAACAGGAAATACTATTACACTGTTATGTAATGCGTCACTGATTCACTCATCTAGAGGAGTAAAACAAATATTTTAATTGTTTATAATGGTTCATTCCAGTTTTTTAGGTAAATCTCATTATAGAATAAACTGTGACAGCAGAAATGGCTTCATAACAGGAAATACTATTCCTCCATTATGTAATGCGACACTGATTCACTCATCTAGAGGAGTAAAACAAATATTTCAATTGTTTATAATGGTTCATTCCAGCTTTGTAGATAAATCTCATTATGAAATGAACTGTGACAGCAGAAATGCCTTCATAACAGGAAATACTATTACACCATTATGTAATGCGACACTCATTCACTCATCTAGAGGAGTAAAACAAATATTTTTATTGTTTGTAATGGTTCATTCCAGTTTTTTAGGTAAATCTCATTATAAAATGAACTGCGACAGCAGAAATGGCTACATAACAGGAAATACTTTTACTCCGTTATGTAATGCGACACTGATTCACTCATCTAGAGGATTCAAACAAATATTTTAATTTTTATAATAATTTATTCCAGTTTTTTAGGTAAATCTCATTATAAAATGAACTGTGACAGCAGAAATGACTTCATAACAGGAAATACTATTCCTCCATTATGTAATGCGACACTGATTCACTGATCTAGAGGAGTAAAACAAATATTTTAATTTTTATAATAGTTTATTCCAGTTTTTTAGGTAAATCTCATTATAAAATGAACTGTGACAGCAGAGATGGCTCCATAACATGAAATACTATTCCTCCATTATGTAATGCGACACTGATTCACTCATCTAGAGGAGTAAAACAAATATTTTAATTGTTTATAATGGTTCATTACAGTTTTTTTAGGTAAATCTCATTATAAAATGAACTGTGACAGCAGAAATGGCTTCATAACAGGAAATACTATCCCTCCATTATGTAATGTGACACTGATTCACTGATCTAGAGGAGTAAAACAAATATTTTAATTGTTTATAATGGTTCATTCCAGCTTTTTAGGTAAATCTCATTATGAAATGAACTGTGACAGCAGAAATGGCTTCATAACAGGAAATACTATTCCTCCATTATGTAATGTGACACAGATTCACTCATCTAGAGGAGTAAAACAAATATTTCAATTGTTTATAATGGTTCATTCCAGTTTTTTAGATAAATCTCAATATAGAATAAACTGTGACCGCAGAAATGGCTTCATAACAGGAAATACTATTCCTCCATTATGTAATGCGACACTGATTCACTCATCTAGAGGAGTAAAACAAATATTTTTATTGTTTATAATGGTTTATTCCATCTTTTTTAGGTAAATCTCATTATAAAATGAACTGTGACAGCAGAAATGGCTTCATAACAGGAAATACTATTCCTCCATTATGTAATGCGACACTGATTCACTCATCTTGAGGAGTAAAACAAATATTTTAATTTTTATAATTTTGTTTATTCCAGTTTTTTAGGTAAATCTCATTATAAAATGAATTGTGACAGCCGAAGTGGCTTCCTAACACAAAATACTATTCCTCCATTATGTAATGCACCACTGATTCACTAATCTAGAGGAGTAAAACAAATATTTTAATTCTTTATAATGGTTCATTCCAGTTTTTTAGGTAAATCTCATTATAAAATGAACTGTGACAGCAGAAATGACTTCATAACAGGAAATACTATTCCTCCATTATGTAATGCGACACTGATTCACTCATCTAGAGGAGTAAAACTAATATTTTAATTGTTTATAATGGTTCATTCCAGTTTTTAAGGTAAATCTCATTATAAAATGAACTGTGACAGCAGAAATGGCTTCATAACAGGAAATACTATTCCTCCATTATGTAATGCGACACTGATTCACTCATCTAGAGGAGTAAAACTAATATTTTAATTGTTTATAATGGTTCATTCCAGTTTTTAAGCTAAATCTCATTATAAAATGAACTGTGACAGCAGAAATGGCTTCATAACAGGAAATACTATTCCTCCATTATGTAATGCGACACTGATTCACTCATCTAGAGGAGTAAAACTAATATTTTAATTGTTTATAATGGTTCATTCCAGTTTTTCAGGTAAATCTCATTATAAAATGAACTGTGACAGCAGAAATGGCTTCATAACAGGAAATACTATTCCTCCATTATGTAATGCGACACTGATTCACTCATCTAGAGGAGTAAAACTAAAATTTATTTGTTTATAATGGTTCATTCCAGTTTTTCAGGTAAATCTCATTATAAAATGAACTGTGACAGCAGAAATGGCTTCATAACAGGAAATACTATTCCTCCATTATGCGATGCGACACTGATTCACTCATCTAGAGGAGTAAAACTAATATTTTAATTGTTTATAATGGTTCCTTCCAGTTTTTTAGGTAAATCTCATTATAATATGAACTGTGACAGCAGAAATGGCTTCATAACAGGAAATACTATTCCTCCATTATGTAATGTGTCACTGATTCACTCATGTAGAGGGGTAAAAGAAATATTTTTATTGTTTATAATGGTTTATTCCATCTTTTTAGGTAAATCTCATTATAAAATGAACTGTGACAGCAGAAATGGTTTCATAACACGAAATACTATTCCTCCATTATGTAATGCGACACTGATTCACTCATCTAGAGGAGTAAAACAAATATTTTAATTCTTTATAATGGTTCATTCCAGTTTTTTAGGTAAATCTCATTATAAAATGAACTGTGAAAGCAGAAATGGCTTCATAACAGGAAATACTATTCCTCCATTATGTAATGTGACACTGATTCACTCATCTAGAGGAGTAAACAAATATTTGAATTGTTTATAATGGTTCATTCCAGCAATTAGTTAAATCTCATTATAAAATGAACTGTGACAGCAGAAATGACTTCATAACAGGAAATACTATTCCTCCATTATGTAATGCGACACTGATTCACTAATCTAGAGGAGTAAAAGAAATATTTTAATTCTTTATAATGGTTCATTCCAGTTTTTTAGGTAAATCTCATTATAAAATGAACTGTGAAAGCAGAAATGGCTTCATAACAGGAAATACTATTCCTCCATTATGTAATGTGACACTGATTCACTCATCTAGAGGAGTAAAACAAATATTTTAATTGTTTATAATGGTTCATTCCAGCTTTTTAGGTAAATCTCATTATGAAATGAACTGTGACAGCAGAAATGGCTTCATAACAGGAAATACTATTCCTCCATTATGTAATGTGACACTGATTCACTCATCTAGAGGAGTAAAACAAATATTTCAATTGTTTATAATGGTTCATTCCAGTTTTTTAGATAAATCTCAATATAGAATAAACTGTGACCGCAGAAATGGCTTCATAACAGGAAATACTATTCCTCCATTATGTAATGCGACACTGATTCACTCATCTAGTGGAGTAAAACAAATATTTTTATTGTTTATAATGGTTTATTCCATCTTTTTAGGTAAATCTCATTATAAAATGAACTGTGACAGCAGAAATGGCTTCATAACAGGAAATACTATTCCTCCATTATGTAATGCGACACTGATTCACTCATCTAGAGGAGTAAAACAAATATTTTAATTTTTATAATTTTGTTTATTCCAGTTTTTTAGGTAAATCTCATTATAAAATGAATTGTGACAGCCGAAATGGCTTCCTAACACAAAATACTATTCCTCCATTATGTAATGTGACACTGATTCACTAATCTAGAGGAGTAAAACAAATATTTTAATTCTTTATAATGGTTCATTCCAGTTTTTTAGGTAAATCTCATTATAAAATGAACTGTGACAGCAGAAATGGCTTCATGACAGGAAATACTATTCCTCCATTATGTAATGCACCACTGATTCACTAATCTAGAGGATTAAAACAAATATTTTAATTCTTTATAATGGTTCATTCCAGTTTTTTAGGTAAATCTCATTATAAAATGAACTGTGACAGCAGAAATGGCTTCATGACAGGAAATACTATTACTCCATTATGTAATGTGACACTGATTCACTCATCTAGAGGTGTAAACAAATATTTTAATTGTTTATAATGGTTCATTCCAGCTTTTTAGTTAAATCTCATTATAAAATGAACTGTGACAGCAGAAATGACTTCATAACAGGAAATACTATTCCTCCATTATGTAATGCGACACTGATTCACTGATCTAGACGAGTAAAACAAATATTTTAATTTTTATAATAGTTTATTCCAGTTTTCTGGTAAATCTCATTATAAAATTAACTGTGACAGCAGAGATGGCTTCATAACATGAAATACTATTCCTCCATTATGTAATGCGACACTCATTAACTCATCTAGAGGAGTAAAACTAATATTTTAATTGTTTATAATGGTTCCTTCCAGTTTTTTAGGTAAATCTCATTATAAAATGAACTGTGACAGCAGAAATGGCTTCATAACAGGAAATACTATTCCTCCATTATGTAATGTGTCACTGATTCACTCATGTAGAGGAGTAAAAGAAATATTTTTATTGTTTATAATGGTTTATTCCATCTTTTTAGGTAAATCTCATTATAAAATGAACTGTGACAGCAGAAATGGTTTCATAACACGAAATACTATTCCTCCATTATGTAATGCGACACTGATTCACTCATCTAGAGGAGTAAAACAAATATTTTAATTCTTTATAATGGTTCATTCCAGTTTTTTAGGTAAATCTCATTATAAAATGAACTGTGAAAGCAGAAATGGCTTCATAACAGGAAATACTATTCCTCCATTATGTAATGTGACACAGATTCACTCATCTAGAGGAGTAAACAAATATTTTAATTGTTCATAATGGTTCATTCCAGCAATTAGTTAAATCTCATTATAAAATGAACTGTGACAGCAGAAATGGCTTCATAACAGGAAATACTATTCCTATATTATGTAATGCGACACTGATTCACTCATCTAGAGGAGTAAAACAAATATTTTAATTTTTATAATAGTTTATTCCAGTTTTTTAGGTAAATCTCATTATAAAATGAACTGTGACAGCAGAGATGGCTTCATAACATGAAATACTATTCCTCCATTATGTAATGCGACACTCGTTCACTCATCTAGAGGAGTAAAACTAATATTTTAATTGTTTATGATGGTTCCTTCCAGTTTTTTGGTAAATCTCATTATAAAATGAACTGTGACAGCAGAAATGGCTTCATAACAGGAAATAGTATTCCTCCATTATGTAATGTGTCACTGATTCACTCATGTAGAGGAGTGAAAGAAATATTTTAATTGTTTATAATGGTTCATTCCAGCTTTTTAGTTAAATCTCATTATAAAATGAACTGTGACAGCAGAAATGACTTCATAACAGGTAATACTATTCCTCCGTTATGTAATGCCTGTCTGATTCACTCATCTAGAGGAGTAAAACAAATATTTTTATTGTTTATAATGGTTCTTTCCAGTTTTTTAGGTAAATCTCATTATAAAATGAACTGTGATAGCAGTAATGGCTTCATTACTGGAAATACTATTACTCCATTATGTAATGCGACACTCATTCACTCATCTCGAGGAGTAAAACAAATATTTTAATTGTTTATAATGGTTCATTCCAGTTTTTTAGGTAAATCTCATTACAGAATGAACTGTGACAGCAGAAATGGCTTCATAACAGGAAATACTATTCCTCCATTATGTAATGCGACACTGATTCACTCATCTAGAGGAATAAAACAAATATTCTAATTGTTTATAATGTTTCATTCCAGTTTTTTTGGTATATCTCATTATAGAATGAACTGTGAAAGCAGAAATGGCTTCATAACAGGAAATACTATTCCTCCATTACGTAATGCGACACTGATTCACTCATCTAGAGGAATAAAACAAATATTCTAATTGTTTATAATGTTTCATTCCAGTTTTTTTGGTATATCTCATTATAGAATGAACTGTGACAGCAGAAATGGCTTCATAACATGAAATACTATTCCTCCATTATGTAATATGACACTGATTCACTCATCTAGAGGAGTAAAACAAATATTTTAATTGTTTATAATGGTTCTTTCCGGCTTTTTAGTTAAATCTCATTATAAAATGAACTGTGACAGCAGAAATGACTTCATAACAGGAAATACTATTCCTCCATTATGTAATGCGACACTGATTCACTGATCTAGAGGAGTAAAACAAATATTTTAATTTTTATAATAGTTTATTCCAGTTTTTTAGGTAAATCTCATTATAAAATGAACTGTGACAGCAGAGATGGCTTCATAACATGAAATACTATTCCTCCATTATGTAATGCGACACTCGTTCACTCATCTAGAGGAGTAAAACTAATATTTTAATTGTTTATGATGGTTCCTTCCAGTTTTTTGGTAAATCTCATTATAAAATGAACTGTGACAGCAGAAATGGCTTCATAACAGGAAATAGTATTCCTCGATTATGTAATGTGTCACTGATTCACTCATGTAGAGGAGTGAAAGAAATATTTTAATTGTTTATAATGGTTCATTCCAGCTTTTTAGTTAAATCTCATTATAAAATGAACTGTGATAGCAGTAATGGCTTCATTACTGGAAATACTATTACTCCATTATGTAATGCGACACTCATTCACTCATCTAGAGGAGTAAAACAAATATTTTAATTGTTTATAATGGTTCATTCCAGTTTTTTAGGTAAATCTCATTACAGAATGAACTGTGACAGCAGAAATGGCTTCATAACAGGAAATACTATTCCTCCATTATGTAATGCGACACTGATTCACTCATCTAGAGGAATAAAACAAATATTCTAATTGTTTATAATGTTTCATTCCAGTTTTTTTGGTATATCTCATTATAGAATGAACTGTGAAAGCAGAAATGGCTTCATAACAGGAAATACTATTCCTCCATTACGTAATGCGACACTGATTCACTCATCTAGAGGAATAAAACAAATATTCTAATTGTTTATAATGTTTCATTCCAGTTTTTTTGGTATATCTCATTATAGAATGAACTGTGACAGCAGAAATGGCTTCATAACATGAAATACTATTCCTCCATTATGTAATATGACACTGATTCACTCATCTAGAGGAGTAAAACAAATATTTTAATTGTTTATAATGGTTCTTTCCGGCTTTTTAGTTAAATCTCATTATAAAATGAACTGTGACAGCAGAAATGACTTCATAACAGGAAATACTATTCCTCCATTATGTAATGCGACACTGATTCACTGATCTAGAGGAGTAAAACAAATATTTTAATTTTTATAATAGTTTATTCCAGTTTTTTAGGTAAATCTCATTATAAAATGAACTGTGACAGCAGAGATGGCTTCATAACATGAAATACTATTCCTCCATTATGTAATGCGACACTCGTTCACTCATCTAGAGGAGTAAAACAAATATTTTAATTGTTTATGATGGTTCCTTCCAGTTTTTTGGTAAATCTCATTATAAAATGAACTGTGACAGCAGAAATGGCTTCATAACAGGAAATAGTATTCCTCCATTATGTAATGTGTCACTGATTCACTCATGTAGAGGAGTGAAAGAAATATTTTAATTGTTTATAATGGTTCATTCCAGCTTTTTAGTTAAATCTCATTATAAAATGAACTGTGACAGCAGAAATGACTTCATAACAGGAAATACTATTCCTCCGTTATGTAATGCGTGTCTGATTCACTCATCTAGAGGAGTAAAACAAATATTTTTATTGTTTATAATGGTTCTTTCCAGTTTTTTAGGTAAATCTCATTATAAAATGAACTGTGATAGCAGTAATGGCTTCATTACTGGAAATACTATTACTCCATTATGTAATGCGACACTCATTCACTCATCTAGAGGAGTAAAACAAATATTTTAATTGTTTATAATGGTTCATTCCAGTTTTTTAGGTAAATCTCATTACAGAATGAACTGTGACAGCAGAAATGGCTTCATAACAGGAAATACTATTCCTCCATTATGTAATGCGACACTGATTCACTCATCTAGAGGAATAAAACAAATATTCTAATTGTTTATAATGTTTCATTCCAGTTTTTTTGGTATATCTCATTATAGAATGAACTGTGAAAGCAGAAATGGCTTCATAACAGGAAATACTATTCCTCCATTACGTAATGCGACACTGATTCACTCATCTAGAGGAATAAAACAAATATTCTAATTGTTTATAATGTTTCATTCCAGTTTTTTTGGTATATCTCATTATAGAATGAACTGTGACAGCAGAAATGGCTTCATAACATGAAATACTATTCCTCCATTATGTAATATGACACTGATTCACTCATCTAGAGGAGTAAAACAAATATTTTAATTGTTTATAATGGTTCTTTCCGGCTTTTTAGTTAAATCTCATTATAAAATGAACTGTGACAGCAGAAATGACTTCATAACAGGAAATACTATTCCTCCATTATGTAATGCGACACTGATTCACTGATCTAGAGGAGTAAAACAAATATTTTTTATTTTTATAATAGTTTATTCCAGTTTTTTAGGTAAATCTCATTATAAAATGAATTGTGAAATCAGAAATGGCTTCATAACATGAAATACTATTCCTCCATTATGTAATGCGACATTCATTCACTCATCTAGAGGAGTAAAACAAATATTTTAATTGTTTATAATGATTCATTACAGTTTTTTAGGTAAATCTCATTATAAAATGAACTGTGACAGCAGAAATGGCTTCATAACAGGAAATACTATTCCTCCATTATGAAATGTGACACTGATTCACTCATCTAGAGGAGTAAAACAAATATTTTAATTGTTTATAATTGTTCATTCCAGTTTTTTAGGTAAATCTCATTAAAGAATGAACTGTGACAGAAGAAATGGTTTCATAACAGGAAATACTATTCCTCCATTACGTAATGCAACACTCATTCACTCATCTAGAGGAGTAAATCAAATATTTTAATTTTTATAATATTTCATTCCAGTTTTTTAGGTAAATCTCATTATAAAATGAACTGTGACAGCAGAAATAGCATCATAACAGGAAATACTATTCCTCCAGTATGTAATGCGACACTCATTCACTCATCTAGAGGAGTAAAACAAATATTTTAATTGTTTATAATGGTTCATTCCATCTTTTTAGGTAAATCTCATTATGAAATGAACTGTGACAGCAGAAATGGCTTCATAACAGGAAATACTATTCCTCCAGTATGTAATGCGACACTGATTCACTCATCTAGAGGAGTAAAACAAATATTTTAATTGTTTATAATGGTTCATTCCAGCTTTGTAGATAAATCTCATTATAAAATGAACTGTGACAGCAGAAATGGCTTCATAACAGGAAATACTATTCCTCCATTATGTAATGCGACACTGATTCACTCATCTAGAGGAGTAAAACAAATATTTTAATTGTTTATAAAGGTTCATTCCAGTTTTTTAGGTAAATCTCATTATAGAATGAACTGTGACAGCAGAAATGGCTTCATAACAGGATATACTATTCCTCCATTATGTAATGCGACACTGATTCACTCATCTAGAGGAGTAAAACAAATATTTTAATTGTTTATAAAGGTTCATTCCAGTTTTTTAGGTAAATCTCATTATAAAATGCACTGTGACATCATAAATGGCTTCATAACAGGAAATACTATTCCTCCATTATGTAATGCGACACTGATTCACTCATCTAGATGAGTAAAACAAATATTTTAATTGTTTATAATGGTTCATTCCATCTTTTTAGATAAATCTCATTATGAAATGATCTGTGACAGCAGAAATGGCTTCATAACAGGAAATACTATTCCTCCATTTTGTAATGCGACACTCATTCACTCATCTAGATGAGTAAAACAAATATTTTAATTGTTTATAATAGTTTATTCCAGCTTTTTTGGTAAATCTCATTATAAAATGAACTGTGACAGCAGAAATGGCTTCATAACACGAAATACTATTCCTCCATTATGTAATGCGACACTGATTCACTCATCTAGAGGAGTAAAACAAATATTTTAATTTTTATAATATTTCATTCCAGTTTTTTATGTAAATCTCATTATAAAATGAACTGTGACAGCAGAAATGGCTTCATAACAGGAAATACTATTCCTCCGTTATGTAATGCGACTCTGATTCATTCATCTAGAGCAGTGAAACAAATATTTTAATTGTTTATGATGGTTCATTCATGTTTTCAACTGAATCTCATTGCGAAATATACATTCTCAGAAGAAATTGCTTCATAGTCGCAAATACCGTTCCACCATTATTTAATACGGCTCTGATACACTAATGTAGAGGAGTAAAACAAATATTTCAGTTGTTTATAATGGTTCATTCAAGTTTTTTATCGAAGTCTTCGTGTAAAATGAACTGTGTCAGCAGAAATTGTTTCAGAACAGCAGATACTATTCCACCATTATGTTATGAGAGTCAGTAGAGAAGGTAAATAAATATTTCAATTGTTTATAATTGTTCATTCATGTTTTTAACTTAGTTTAATTGTAAAGTGAATTGACACTGCAAAAATGACTTTGTATCAGCAAATATTATTCCAGCATAATCTTATGAGACAATGGTGCACTCATGTTGAGGAGTAAAAGAAATATTTCAATTGTTCATATTATTTCGTTCAATGTTTTTAACGAAACCCAATTGTCAAATATAAAGTCTCGGCAGTAAATCGTATTCCACCATTATGCAATGAGACTTTGATGCACTCATGTAGAAAAGTAAAATAAATATTTTAATTGTTTATAATGGTGCATTCAAGTTTTTTAAATACATCCCATTGTAAAATATAAAGTCTCAGCAGAACTTGTTTCCAAGCAATAAACAATATTCAAGCATTATGTAACGAGACTGTGATGCACTCATATAGTAAAGTAAAATAAATATTTCAATTGTTAATATTGGTTTATTCAATGTTTTGAACTAAATCCCATTGTAAAATATAAAGACTCAGCAGAAATGGTTTCCAAGCAGTAAATCAATTTCCACAATTATGCAATGAGACTTTGTTGCAGTCATGTAGAAAATTAAAATAAATATTTCAATTGTTAATAATGGTGCATTCAAGTTTTTTAACTACATCCCATTGTAAAATATAAAGTCTTAGCAGAAATTGTTTCCAAGCAGTAAATAATATTCAAGCATTATGTAATGAGACTGTGATGCACTCATGGAGAGGCGTAAAAGAAAAAATTCAATTGTTCATATTGGTTCATTCACTGTTTTTAACTAAATGCCATTGTAGAATATAAAGTCTCATCAGAAATGGTTTCCAAGCAGTAAATCGATTTCCACCATTATGCAATGAGACTTTGATGCACTCATGTAGAAAATTAAAATAAATATTTCAATTGTTAATAATGGTGCATTCAAGTTTTTTAACTACATCCGATTGTAAAATATAAAGTCTTAGCAGAAATTGTTTCCAAGCAGTAAATAATATTCAAGCATTATGTAATGAGACTGTGATGCACTCATGGAGAGGCATAAAAGAAAAAATACAATTGTTCATATTGGTTCATTAACTGTTTTTAACTAAATGCCATTGTAAAATATAAAGTCTCATCAGAAATGGTTTCCAAGCAGTAAATCGATTTCCACCATTATGCAATGAGACTTTGATGCAGTCATGTAGAAAATTAAAATAAATATTTCAATAGGTAATAATGGTGCATTCAAGTTTTTTAACTACATCCGATTGTAAAATATAAAGTCTTAGCAGAAATTGTTTCCAAGCAGTAAATAATATTCAAGCATTATGTAATGAGACTGTGATGCACTCATGGAGAGGCGTAAAAGAAAAAATTCAATTGGCAAAACATCTAACATAACATTTATTGTATTCAGAAATAATACACAACATAGAAATCTTTTACCTTTTGTTAATATTTTCTTTAGCATAGAACCATGAAGTTTCTGCTTCCAAAATGTCTGGAATCTAGTCTCAGAATGTAGGAACATGCTGGCATATGTTTTCTGCCCACTTCTTGGTAGTGAAAAAGAGGCTAAAACCCATGTATCTCCCACAGAGACATCAGGGAGACTGGCCTTGATTGAATGTTCTTGTAACCAATCTCTAACTCCCGCATAAGTAGTTGGGGTTGGTAGGGCTCCTATTACTGCAGTGTGTGAGTGTGTTATCTCATTACATTAAGCCTCTTTATCTTCTTTCTCCTGCTTTCTCAATAGCTAACCTCTTCTATAATTTCTGCTATCATCTGTAACCTAGATCCTTACAAAAGCATGTGGACCCAATGATATCCTTGTAACTGTCATTAAGTGTGCTTCCACAATGGCTTCTGTTCTCTCTAAACTGTATAATAAATGCCTTGATGCCTTCTGCTTTGCTGCCTGCTGGACGTCATCATCTGTTGTTCCAGCTTTTAAGAACTCAGGTGAAATGTCCAACCCTTCCAACTATTAGCCTTCTACTTCTTTTTGAGAAAATCCTAGGGGCCCTAATCAATGCCAAATTGATTAAGCATCTTTGAGAGTCTCCTCTCTGCCTTCCATCTCCAGGAAAGTGACTTATTTCACCTTTTCAGGCAAACATTCTCCACTGATATTGATCTGGAAAGACTATATTGAATCCATAACTAGGCATGCTGCTAAGAAAGTTGTTCCACTTTGTCATGTGAGACAATTTATATCATACATATCTATAAGTCTACCATTCACTCATGCTTAGAATATAGCTGCCACATATGGTCTGATGCCCCTGTTACTTACCTTGATCCTGATCTGGTGGCTCAGCTTCAGTGACTTTTCCACTGCCATAAGGTTGCCTCTTTCCATCATTTCTATAAATACTTTCATGGTAGTGGTTCAGATGAGCTCTTCACTATGGTACCTAGACTTTTTGAATTTAAGCATAGTACTAGACTGGCATTGAGATTTCATCAATTTATAATTGAGCTGGCTAGATGTAACTGTAAATTCTATGCTAACAGTTTTTTTTTCTTGCACTTCTCACTTGTGAAATTTACTTCTCGCTTGATATTTTCCAGCCAACATTAATATCCAAAAATTTAAATGCAATGTCAGTCTGTATCTACTATCCTCCTAATTACTCTTTTCTCTTCTCACTCATTAGTTTCTGTTTGTGATTCTCCCTTGTGTCTTAGTGGCTTCATTGCCTTGCTTGGGGTGAAATTGATTGAAAAAGAAAATATATAATAATAACAGCAGTCTTTCTTTGCAGAGATGAGATTTTTAAAAAAAATAGAAATATAATTTTAACTTCTAAAGTCATGTTCAGCATTAAATTTGTCCACAATCGATAGTTAGGTCTTGAAAACATGATTTAACCCTCATTACAAACAATTATCTTTATCTAAGATTACTCCTACTCTAATCTGTCCATTTCACACTCTCTTTTTGTCTTCCTCTATTTTTCTCTTTTACTCTCTGTATACCTCTCTCTATTTGACCCTCTAATTGCCCTCTTCATTGCACTGTCTTTTTGTCTATGTTCCTCTCTCTTTCTGTTTGACTCCTGATCTAGTCCGAAAAGCACATTATTATATACATAAATCTACAATGTCATAATATTCTAATATTAATAATAATAATAATATTAATAATATCAGAATAGCATCAATCTTTCTTTCAGGAACATGATTCCAAAATTGCTTCAAATATGAGAAACTTTGTAATACTGACATAATGAAATGTTCTTCATTGCTATTAAACTTTTAAAATGAAGGCTGCTGAAATTCACTTGATAGATTCTCATTGAAATGAGAAGCTCATATTCTACTTAATGTCTGATCTTGACCAAAGAAACTAAAAGGACTTTTTTAATGCTTTATTTGAGAAAAATGCATTTTTACTGCATTATTTATTTCATTAATGAATTATATTTGATTGAAAAATTCAAAAAAGAATTTCATTGCTTAGCTGTTAAGATGTTATATCCAAATGAACTGATCTCCTTTGCTCGATTTTATTTCACTATGACTTTTTCTTTTATATTTGACTGTTCTAATATATGTAGATCAAGCAAGATACAATTAGCCAACAAAACTCTTAGAATCCACATAATTTAGAGAGATATCACTATAGATCACTAATAATAATAAAGCAAGAAATTCAATGAGGAAGGATATTCTGTTTATTTGCAATCTCTAAATGTCAGGAATATTTGATTTCTTGAAGGTCTTGTTTACAGGCTTTCAATCATACGTAATGTCAGCTTTTTACAGAGAAATATAATGCAACACAGCACAGACTTACCCAATAACTACTGAAAAGTTGTGAAGAGAAACAATAGACTGATTGTACCACAAAGAAAAAAAAAAAAGAATACTTTCCTCAGATCAGCAACTATGTGGTGGATTACTACCTCCTGCTTCTTTATAGTCATAATGCTAACAAGTAAGTTAAACATAACATGAAAGGTACTTTTTAAGCTTACAAAATGTACTCAGTCAAAGGTTACTGATGTGTTTTAATTATAATAAAACTAATTAAAATTTATACTAGATAATAACTGCACTGATGGCCGCTTGTGGCTAAAATTAGTGGAGGTGCTGCTTCAGAAAATTTGTAGCCATTGTTTTAGTATTGTGTATAATGAAACAAACATATAAAAAGAAAATTTATATATAACTTGATAAAATCTTAAATTTAAAAATATTTTTTACTTACTTATAAATTGTTACAATTCATGCTTGATCCATTCATTTAAAAATGAAATCATTTCTTGTTTTACTTTCAGCAAAAAGGTTAATTTTTTCCTTGATCCCTAGATGACTGGTGAAAAATTTTTCTCCATTCAAAGCCCTGCAAGTGTATTTAGTCTTTTAGGATTCATAGTACACCTTAGAAAATTTTTTATACTTTTTCAGTGTTGAAAAGCAGCATTCTGGCTCTGATGTAGTCATGAGAATTGTCAAGAGGATTTTTATCAGTTTCATAATTTCACTAAAAACTCCATCTAGATTATTTTCCAAGATAAATTTCATCAATTAATTTGCAATATTCATGCATATTGGATCTACAATAGAACACTTTTTGTTCAGTTTCAAGCTTTTCTTTGTCAATCATGAGATATTCTTCACTTGTCAGTACTGTAAGCAGTTCATCCTTAAAACTAGTGAAGCTTTGTTGTTGAACAATTTAGTAGCTACTAAGTGTTTAGTGGAAGAATATCTGTCCATTCTATCATCACATAAAGTCACACACTTCCTTTGCTTATGCCATGGGTGTTTTTGAAGGATTCTCACAGTACTTAGAATTTCTTATTTCTAAAATATCAATTTTTAAATTTCTTATCTGACTTTAAACACACTAATTTCTTGAAATTGCATTTGGTTGTAAATTACTTCAACATGAGGCATAATTTGATGAAAAAATGCTAACCAAAACATGAAAAGATCTTCATTTGAGTATTGTAAAATTCCTGTTGCTTCTGCGATGTTTTGATCTGCGTTTGATGTTAACTGAATTTCAGTAAGTTAGCTCTTTAAAGGTTGCAAATTTTCATGCACTCTGTTTACGGTCCATATGTTAAAGTTTCACCCTATAGGATGAACATGGAATGTTGACATCCATCTGCTTCTTGAGAATGGCTACACATTGCAAAAATGTTAGAGAAAAATATTCTTGCATTCTGTGTAATACTTACTGCACTTCTCATCATTAAATTAATTTGATGTACATAACAGTGAATGAAATGTGCATTACTATAAACTCCTTTTACTTTGGCTTGAACTCTTCCTTTTTTGCCTTTCATGACATTTGCACCATCAAATGTCTGAGCTATCAGTTTTTGTTCATTTACTTGATGGGCTACATCTAATTGTTCTAAAATACTTTTTGATATGTGATATCCCCCGAAAATGCTAAAATATTTCTTTGTTCAACACATACGATAGAACAATGAATATTTGAGTGTATTCCAAAACATCTATTGTGTCATCAGCCATGATGGCTACAAATGAAGCTTCTCTAATTTCTGTTTCCTTATCTCTTCATGGTATATTTGTAGCAGGAAGTCAAGTATCTCATTCTGAATGGTCTTAGAAGCATCTATGAAAAGTGTACTAGTTTCTAAGTGATTCTTCAAACCTGGATTTAATTTAGAAGCAAAATTTCTTAATTGTCTAAATACCCCTGGATTTACTGAATCATCTTTTTCATATTGTACATAAGGGAGTTTCAATCTTTCCACAACATAAAATACAGTCTATTATTTTGGATAAAATTTCACAGTTCTTTTTAACCTTAAATGCTATTCTCATTGATTGAAAGTCTGTATGCATCACTAAATTTCTTAATATTTACATTTTCTAAAAGTGACAGTGAGACCACATTTTCAATATGCTTCTTTCACTGTTTTAGAGTTTTTCTTTCATTTTGTTTATATTTCTAAAACCGTTTTTTGTCCACTTTACATCACCTCCAAACAGCAAACAAATGAAGCAAAGCAATGCCTTTTTCATTTTACAGCAACAGAGCCAACTTTTCTGTTGTTTCCATTCAAAATTAAAGCTACAAATATACCTTTTGTTGTTTATCCCTAGCTGAGAGATTTGAATATCAGGTGTTTTATGGCCTCTTTTCTTAACCTTCAGCACTCTGTAGGTGACTATTTTCACTAAGAAAAATGTTAGTCCTGCCAATGCAAGATGAATTTGAATTTCTTGGTTGTGTAGTCATATCTTTCTATGGCAAAAAAACAATCTTGACTGAAATTAAAAGTCAGGTTACTGCAATTTCAAATTTATAGAACTAATATATAAAACACTATATTTTGAGAGTATTCAATGTACAATTAAAGGGGAATATTTATAAATGATGCCAAGTGCTAAATGTTAGCTGTAACTTTCTCATGAAGAGTCAACTTCAAAAACGTAAGCTGTTGAAGTTCACTTACTGACACAGAACTTATTTCTTGGGGATTCAGGGTCATGGTAAAATTATTAAAATGTTCTATATAATAAAACTGCTGAAAAAATGATTTAAACAGAATAGTTGGAAGCATGATAGTCATCTACAGTTAATCACCTTCAAGAATATGTTACACAGTTTTTAAGTACAACACAAGTTGTTTCAAAAATAAACACTACCTTATACAGCATTGGCAATGTGTGAGTGACAGTGCTCATTATAACCAGCATTCAGCTTCTTTCCTTGGATATGTATGCAAGCACACAAAAGCCAAAAGCTGCATTATGGGAACTGTGAAGCACACCGTTCCATACAAGGATTTTTGTAATTTTTCATGATCAAAGGGATGGCTACAGACATTAAGCTTAAGGATTATATAATGTAAAGAAAGCATTAAAGAAAAAAAAGACCCATTATATTGAATGTTATCAATAATATTGAGTAAAAATTGGGAGTGCTGTATTTCCACAATGCCTATATACAAGCTGCCACTGGCAATGAGTTTAATGGTGAATTAATATTCATAATACAAACTAACCAAATATATGCTGAATTATATTTTCTTCAAAGTTGTCATGTATTTTTTATACATTTCATGCAACACAATAAAATCAAAATGTGATAATTTTTAAATTATTCCTGTTTAAAGAATTATCATCTGAGTTTTGTTATACTAAGAACAAAATTAAATAAGATTATCTTTTCCATATATTCGAATATTAAAAGCAAGATATTGAATTTATAAATAATTGAATTATTAAAAAAATATTTTCTATCATTTTAAGAACAAATTCAAAATTAATACTTATATTTCAGACATTTCTATCAAGTTCTCAAAGTTATAAAATTCCATTTTTTTTAGATTACAGAGGATTTAGTGAATATCAAAACCCTATTTATGCATCACAATCAACAGGTAAGCCACATTATTTTGTTTCATATTACTTTCATTCATTTTATGTTTCAAGCAAATCACTTTGTCCTGTGTTAAAAATCATTTTGACATGTTTATTCACTTATCTCATGAAAGAAATTCAATTTAACAAATGAATGCTTTAATACACAGGTAAGAAATAAAATATTGTACCATATCATGTGCATAGTACTTAGATTCTTCTCACCTAACATCCTTAACAATCAAGGTAGTTAAGGCAAAAAGCTGTTACCTTAATAGAATCCAAACTATAGAATTACTTGAAGGAAACCATATAAGATAATCAATACAAATACGAGGAAGATGCATCTCTCATGAAACTGTTAATTATACGATGGTTGTTATGAGAGAGAACGTAATAAAAATCACATATTAAATGTAAAGAGTAATAAGTATTTGTTTAAAAGTTCTACTTAGAATTAATACAAAAATGTAAGTATTTAGTAAGCTTTACTTAGTTCTGGCACAAGGCTACAAGCATAGAGCTTCCAGTAGGAAGTGAACTTACTATGCAACAATCTGGTAGTGCATTTTGAAAAAACAATTACACCATAATGAGATGGTAATTTACTATACTTTTCAAGAATAATTTGTCAACTTCACTCAGACATTAAATCAACAAAAACAAGTGTAGATGTTTAATAATTCAGTATTCTTCATTTTTTCCTTGAAGCTTTTTGAGTATTTCTTTGATAGTATAGTCTAATGAAAATAATCAACAATTATTATAACTTAAGCAGCTTTAATAAACTAATTGTGCAGTCTACTGTTAGTGACTTAAAAATTCAGCCTTTGTTTCCTCATCATGTGCAGGGAGTGTGTTATAGTGCAGGAGAGTTTCTTAAGGGCCAATAACCTTCATTCACCAGGGAGTTCCTCAAAGGATATCAATCATTATTATTATATCCTGCCCTTCTATTTTTATTTAGTTACAATTCTAACAAGGTGGGGAGGCTTTACCAATCTTGAAGACCTATGAAATACTGGATAGTTGGCTTTAGTTAGTAAAGTGGTGGGCGTATCAAGTTCAGCTGTTGGGCAATGACCTCTCTGCAGATGTTATGCTTGTAACAACCCCACAAGAGAGTGAACAACAAACCACTGAGCACCTTCTTTCAGTCCTTGCAGAGAGAAGTACTGCCAATCGATAATGGATAAGAGGAAAGACATAAGTGGCACACATCTCAGCTCTACCCTTTACAGACAACCACTGGACAGCTGCTCTGACCTTTGACTGTACTTCAGACCAATTTTTCTCTGGGCCTGAACCACACTCTAAGAATGCAGATGGGTTCATCTGTTCAACTGAAGGACCCAGGAAGTGTGACCGCCTTCCAGACACCTAACTGCAAGCCAGAAGACTTGTCTCAGTTAATCATGGTCCCTGTTACACTTCTGTACCACTTCAATATTGCCACGGCATGACTTGAAAATGGATACGTCATTGATATATGCAGAAACCCTGTCAAGCACCCACAGGGACAGTAATTCCACACAGAGCCAGCCTGCATGGCCTGTCTCTTAATCACAGCTTTGTTAGAGATCTTGTTTAACTACTTGACACTGGTAGTGCTTGCTAGCCTCATGCTCCAGAGCCTGTCTGATTAAACCTACCTCTAGGGAATCCCCCCAGCTTCCACCTGGTACAGACTATCCTCAAGAGTCTTCATCTTATTAGCCTAATCTAGAGTGAGTCATTGGCTATATTCAGTGGTGAAAGACCTAAAACTATCCTTAAGCCATTCCCACCACTTATTCCCAATACCCACTAATTTCTGCTGCACTAATCTAGTTAGTTGTTGCTGGAAGTCCTGTCTGTCCAGTAAAGACAAATTGAACTTCCAGTGTCCAGCCATTTTAGGCCTAGTACCTAACACCATTCCGGTACAGATGAGTGTGAGATCCGAATAGTCTAAACAGTGAAATGGACAATTTAGCATGACATTTATTAACATTCTATCCAGGTAGATTGCTGTCCAGAGAGAGACAGCCACTTAAGAGCCCACATCCAAATTTCCAGCTCCAGATGATTGACCTGATATCTATTGACAAGCCCCAGCTAGCTGATCAGATTGGCCAGGCTATGATGATTCAACCTTCCACTAGCTCCCATCTATCTTGGGGTCCAGGACAGCATTCCAGCCTCCAATTAAGACTAAGTATGATGAATCTATCAGGATGGGTCCCAACTGACGAAAAAAGTTGATACATTCCCTCTGAGTATTCACAGCTATATTCAAACTCTTAAAAAGGTGTTTTCATTTGAGAATTATTATTTAAATAATTTCAATTTTTTGTAAAAAAACAGAGAATACAAAATGTATGTTTTTACATTTCTATTGTTTTAGGTGAATACAAAGTGAATATGTTGGAGGATTATCCAAGTAAGAATTCTAATTTATTATTCAATTTATGAAACATTTTCATTCAATAGCAGAAATTCAAATGCCTGTTTTTATTTGGGAAATGTTCACGAAATGAAATGAAATTATTGTTAATAAAATTGTAAGAAGCAAGAAACTCAAAAATAATTCTCACTATAATACAAAACAAAAAAAATGTTTGAATTAGAAATGTAATTATACTAATCATATGTTCTTAAATTGTAGAAAAGAGAGTAATTCTATTAAAAATGAACTAACAATACAGTAACATGCAAAAGACTTGTTAAGCCACTTTAATCAATTGTAAAAGTTTAATCTTTATGAGCTTATATGGTGAAGGATTTCTATACATCCCTTCCCAGGCACACTGAAGAAATTCTTCAAACTAAGGGAAGCTACATGTAATATTGTACAGCAATGTGCCATTAAAACAATAATAATTTTATTGGTTCAATGTTACTATTATTTAAGCAAGTGTTAAGGCATTGTATTGCACGTGCATTCAATTAGCTTGAAATAAGTGCCAAAAGGGTTACTACAATTCTAATTACAAAGGAAAGCAACTCAGTCGAGTGAACTCCCAAATATGTCACATACACAAACTCAGACAGTGTTCCTAACCTCAACAAGAAAAAATAAAACAACAAGAATCATCTATTTATAAGCTAGCAATTATCAGAAGTTTACAATAGTTTAAAAGAACCAAAGACTTTTTCACAATAATGTATTTGATTAACAAATAACATTAATAATTTTATTGGATTTAGTTCATATTTTTATGTTTCATCACATCTTCTTTATGTTATGATTTTTCATTGTAGCACATTTTACATGTCATACTTTTATTACAATGCTTCAGTCTTTATCAGAAAAAAATTGATTTCCGAAAACTGAAACTGATTGTAAGTTTAATATTGAAATTTAGAAATATAATTTAAGGTTAGAGTAAGAAAACTGGTGACAATGTTTATACGTTTTTCTTTTTAGGATGCAAGAACATAACAGCAGGATCTGATGATTTTAATATTGTTAAACATTTAGTGACACATGTAAATACCTGCCCACAATAGAGAAAACCTTGTTTTTGTCAAATTGATATTAAGATAAGTAAGAAATTTTTAGTCTGTTCAGAAATAAAATTACATCTTTAATAAGAAAATACTTTAAAGTTACAATTATTCATATTTTTTATTGGTGGTAAATTCTAAGCTTTTATATGAAAGATTTTAAATTTATGCCAACTTTATTGTCTAAGAAAATTAGTTTATTTTCCTGAAACATCTTTTCAGAGAAGTTCTAGATGACTTTGACATTAGAAATGCATTCTGAATTGAAAATTGTCATTTTATATTACTGATTATTATCATAAAGTCCAACAAGAATCTTTGTTGAAACACAATTGATTTTTGAAAGAACCACAAGAATACCATATGTTAAATTTGGTCATATGTAACAGATAAACTACCAGTTTTCATTTAGTTTTAAAAACTGATTGACTAGAAATATAAAAAATAATACATGAAATGATAATACTCACAACCTATGTTTATGAATATTAATTCTCTTTAGTTCTTTTACTTTTCTTTGCGAATTTGTATTTTCCGAAATGGTCATTCATAATGCAAATGTCTGCCCACAATATAAAGTAAACCCAAATAGTAAATGCCAAGAATTTATTTTCTGTTTTAATACAAATAAATATTTGTTGTCATGTGGATCTGGATCAGTATTTAATCTAGAAATGAAGGGATGCGATCATCCTAAGAATATTAACTATCCAAAAGGATCAAGTAAGTATGTTTTTAAAAAATTAGAATTAAAATAAAGAAAGCAAAGATGAAAATAAATTTATAATTTATATATGGTAATGATTGATTCATTGATTCTTTCATTCATTTTCTATGGCTCGTTAAAGTAAATTGTAAGAATTTTCTTTTGGGTGGGTGAGATAATAATAATTTAGTGATACAGGTCTTACTAAATAACTTGAAGTAATCATTTAAATATCTTAATATTAAAGTCTGTGGTCAAATTTTTATGAAAAAGAATCACTATTTTTTCATGTATCTTGAAAGTAAAAAATACTTAAGAAAATATTCCTTTTCTTGTTATTTGTATTATTTTCCTCTGATATTTGTCTTGTTCCTATGAATAATATTGCCTTCAAAATACCTTGTATCATAAAGAACAATTTACAGTATGAATTAAGCAAGATAATCCCCCAATTGCTTTATATAAGTTTGGTATGTAACATACATTCTTCAAATGCTATGTGATGAATAATCAGTGATGTTTTCATGGCTTCATTAAAAGTTTCATGTACTGAAATTTTAAATGTCTTGAACCAAATTGCTAACATTATTGTATGCTTAAAGTTTTACATATGTATTTATATGTATTTACTCTGTATTTTGCAGATCAAATAAAATGTCCAAAATCTATGAGAGGACTGGGAAAATTTCCAGATATCCCTTCCGGATGCAAATCATACTTTGAATGCAGGAGTGGAAAAATGACAAAAAAAGACATGTCCAACAGGCCTAATTTTTGACACATACTTGTATTAGGCTGGTGCAAAAATAATGTCGGTTTTTGACGTTAAAAAACACGTCAAAAACCGACATTATTTTTGCACCAACCTAATAAAAGTGCAGAAAACTCTATTTGTGGTTGTGCTTCTACCCCATTTAACCCAATGCTAAGCAAAATTCTTTTTTACATTACCATAAAACATTTACAGGTTTGATAGTGAACAGTGATTTTTAAATATTTTCACAAAATCCTGAATAAAGAAGAAAAACACTTGGCATATTCATCAAAAGTGCATAAAACAAAGTCATCATGTCCTTCAAAATAATGTTGGAATTATTAAGTGAAAAATTATCACTTTAAATCAGGAATTGAGGAAAAATTTCATAGGAAAATGGTAGCATTCAAGAAACAATTTTAAATGTGAAAATAAAAGTAATTGAATCTGGATAAAATGTTTTTATAAGAACATTGAAAAATATAAAAATTCTAGTTTCTGATTATAAAAGAAAAATGTTAGAAATTCAATTTATGCTGAAAATCATCCAGTCCTTTCAGCAATTGAATTCATTAAAAAAAGGAGAGATAAACTGGAGGAATTTATTTTGACAATATTACTGGTATTTTCAAAGTTTATTGCAGTAAAACCCAAAGTCTAAAGTGTCACTGATCTGGAGTCAGGCAAACAGTGTTAGGTCAATCATCCAAGTGGAGAAATCTAATCATACAAATGGAAAGAATTGTTCTTCTTTGAAAATCAACAATCAAAATCAGGTTTTCACTTCACTTCACACTCCCAAATGATTACACCATTTGTAAATATATAACTGTCTCTACTAAAAACCTGGCTCCTTTTAAAACTTTTATTAAATACATAAAATTCACAAAAAAATGCATAAGATTTGAAATTTCACTGAAGGTTTACAAAAATAAAATATACAGTAATAGATATGTTTGATTCTATATGTCTATTGACACTTGTAAAATCCTAATATCCCCCAATCTCAACCCACCATGAAATGATCTAATGCTTAAATTTTTTTACTAGTTTATCTATATATATATATATATATATATATATATATGAAGAAATATAGTTTTAGGGTGTGCTATATATATGGGATAAAGAGCTCAATATCAGAGATAGAGCATATGTAAATATAAATACAAAAGTGAACATTGAAGTCAACACTCAGAGGCAACAGGCTGTTTCATGCTAGACACATTGTCTGGCTTATATATATATATATATATATATATATATATATATATATATATAATATCTCTGTCTGTATTTCTGAGATGAGGTATTGTAATTATTTACATTATTTGATCTGTTGTCCTCATCTTTATTGCCACGTTTTGGCCATTGTACGCTCTAGCTTTCATCAGGTGACTGGAATTTAAAACTGAAATGACCTTCAAAAGTGGTTTGACACTTTGCAGACACCTCTTCCAAGTAAAACCTCCCATAGATGAGAACATGACTAAGGAATGTGTGTACGCCATCCTATGCAGCTCTGGTAAGAAATATAAAGGAAAAACAGGCTGCCCTCTTAAGGTAAGATTCCAAGGACATTTTAAAGCCATAAAACAAGGGGAAATAGAGAGAGATCACCACCCACTTTGGGGTGAGGTTGAAATAATAGACAGAGGACATCATTGGAAAATATAAAAACTTAAAGGAACCAGCACATATGCTAGGCCACAAAAATCTCCTAAGCTGGCCAAGCATAGAAATCAATACAATATGGGAAATAGTAATGCAGATCCCTAGAAAAAAGCTATAATGACAATAAAATTGTATTATGAGCTCTGGTAACAATGGTTACTGAGACATTTATAACTCCCAAAAATTCATACACTGATGTTCTCAAGGACACATGGCCGAGTGGATTAATAATAAGTATTGGTTGGATCCAGTAACTTGATCCAAAGAGTTGTGAGTTCAATACCTAGCTAGTGAAAAAAACTTGGAGAGTTGAGTTAAAGGGAGATAAGTGAGACATGGAACTAGAACAATTTCAGTTTGAAATTCCAATCACCTGAAAAAGGCCAGTGTATAGAATGGCCAAAACATTGTGGTAAACTATGGCAATAATGAACAGTCCAAATAATGTAAATAATGCTATGATTTTAGGTTACATTTTATTGGTCAGATACATGTCCTGCAATAGATAGTGAGAAACATTTTGGACATTAAAATGTGTGATAGTATAAGAGCATGTATGTAAAGAAATGCTTGTCTAGGTGCATGTCAGATGGTAATGTTAATTCATGTAAGTGTATAAGTGTGTGTGTGAGAAATGTCTATAGATGTCACCCTCATTTGTATCAGTGAAATATTGTAAAATGTTGCAATAATTTTGTATATGGTTGGATTTTTATATTCTTGTGTATGTGTATGTGCGTGGGGGATATCTGTTGTCGTCACCTCTATCTGGATCAGTGAAATGCAGCAAAATATTGTAATAATCATGTTTTGGCTGAATTTAACATTAAATCATTTTTCATCCATATTTTTCAAAAGGATTTTTAAATTTTCATCATTTTATGCATTTGACATAACTTAGATTCTTGAATAATGGATCTGTAGAAAGATGGTGATGTGATGTAATGTTTCAAGTGAGTGTTTATAGTTGGTAGTTGTAAAAGTTGTAAAATTATTTTCTACTTTTAGGGATTTGTTACCTCCCTTTTATTGTTTGGTAACATTTAATCCACATGGATTGACTTTTAAATATACAATTATCCAAAACACACATTTACTATCATTCATTACGATATCTAGAAAAGCAAGAATGTTGTTTCTTGGTGAACTGTATAACCCAACCATTCTGGTAACCACCAGAATTGTGCCACTTCATTTCAGTGGAAAACTTGAACAGAAAGGTGCAGTGAGTTACTAAAAAAAAGGTTCACTAAGATGATTAAAATAGTGCAGTTTCATTTTGAAGGCATTAAAATTAACAAGCCATTTCTTGCTTCAGTTAAAAATGGATTGGGAGTCATTTTTGAAACCAGGTTCCAATTAGATTTTATTAAAAATATCAAAATTACTATTAAAACAGGAGTAAATAGTTGTGTCATCAGCACAGATAATAAGTCAAGAACTGATGACATTGAGAAAATCATTGATGAAAATAATGAATAAAAATAGTAGTTTTAAGAATAGAGCCGGGGGGGGCACCTGCATTGATGCAAAAAGATCTAGAAGAGTGTCTGTTCAAGGCATCTTTCATTATGTGATTTGATAAAAAAGATTGAATGAAATCAAATCAAAAAAATTTCCAGACTTCAATTGAAGAAGACAAACATGCCAAACTCTATCAAACATGATCAAGATATCTAAGGCAACAGCCTGATTATTTGTGTGAAAAAGGACACTGCAATGTGAAATGCTTAACCAATTTAGAGTTGATTAGAGTCTCTAGTACTTTGCCAAAAAGAGGTAGAAGGATAAAGGGCCAGTAATTAGAAGGAACTATAGAAGATAATTTCTAAGAAGCAAGAAGCTTCAAGGCATCTATTATAGAGCTTAGAAAGAACATGAGACAGTTCTGGAGCACATTTCTTAAGGAAAATTATAGTGATACCACTGTTCACAAGATTTGTGAAGATCAAGTTTGGAGATGATAACAGAAAGTATGGATGGAGTTATATGAATATCAGACAATAAAAACTCTGTTCTGAAGGGAATGTACACCTAATGTGTTAAGAGTAGAAGAGAATTTACAAGAAAAGTATTATATTTATCAGTAAATGATAACACATCATATTGATTGAAGTAAATGATAAAGCACAGTGTCAAGATATAATGTGGGGCATATATTTGCATTTGGGTAAGAGCATATACTGAAAATAAAATCCAGTTTGAGGTGCTCATTAGAGACATGATTTTGTAGATGATACAGCACTGGCAACACACTCTGAAGAGAAACTGCAGTGACTAATAAGTGATATTTCAAAAGCCTGCCTTCAGTCTGAAGAATACCAATCTGATGGGACAAGGTGTTAGCAGCCTACAACCATCAAAAGCAACAACTATGACCTGGAGGTGGTTCATTAATTCATATACCTCAGCACCACCATTTCAGACACCCTTACCCTAGATACTGAGATCAACAGACGGATTGGACAAGCTACTAACATGTTTGCCAGGCTGACCTCAAGAGTTTGGGAGAACAGAAAGATTATATTACAAACATCAAAACTGTAGTGTATAGGGTATGTGTTGTCTGATATCTTGAAGGAATTTGACAAGGTTTGGTATCCTAGTCTTTTAGGTAAGTTCCAGCAGTACAGCATTTTTTATTTAATCCAATCATTCATTTGAAATCATGAAATAAAGGTCATTTTGAATGAGCTCGCTTCCAGATCCTTTCAGATGAATGTCGGTGTATTCAGATTTTATAAATACCACATACCTTGGAGGATTACCAAGAATGAAAATAAAACATGAAAGAGCTTTTTCATGACATTAATTTGTTTAATATCCTAACAAACCAGTGAATCAATCCTATTTGCCACACCAATATTACTGAAAATGTGTACATATAATAGGTAATTGAATATCAGGATACCATTTTAACTAATCACTGGTACTCAAGCAAATTGTAGCGATACTGGTAAATTAGTATGCCTAATTTGCTTAAGTGCAAGAGAAAGCCTATATAACTCGTCACTGAGAATAACGTAGGAAGACAAGCTTAGCGACTGTGTCTGGTTCGGTCCCGACCTCTTGTTGGAAATGAATTGGTCGGAGGTGCAAGAGAAGGCCGAGCTCGCAGTTCGTCTGTGGACTCGGAGGAATCTTTCCTTGAAGGGGAGGGCGGAAGTATGTGCCTCGCACATCTACCCGATTCTCCTTTACCAACTCACCGTGCTTCCACTCCCGTCTAACACTTTATTGGCGTTAGTAAGGCTCCTGTTCTCTTTCTTGTGGGGAGGCAGGGCCGCCATGGTTAGTCGCGAGATCTGTTACCTCCATCCCTCTGATGGCGGTCTGGGGGTGCCTTGCGTTGAGACTCGTCGACATACGCTTCGCATTACTTATCTAGACCGGATGTGTATGCAACTGGATGAGAACGGCGAATTCTGGAAGGAAGACGTCCATAAACATTTTCCATCCTTGAGAAATGTGCGCTCGTGTGAAGAGGAGGTCGGCCGTAATCCTCGAGGCGAGGGCTCTTTCTATCACGAATGTCGGTTGGCCCTCAAGCGACTCTTACGGGCGAAGGATGGCCTCTCCGACGTCCAGCCATTGTCCCGTAAGGCATTATATCAGGTGTTAGTTAGGGGGAACGTTCAAGATGATCTGATTGACGAGCTCGGGCTGACGAAGCGGGAGGCTCGCTGCATATGGCCTTGGGCGCCCGAGTTGAAATGTCTCACTAACCCTGAGGCATCACTCACCTGGCTGGTGATTCGAGGGGCCCTCTGGGTCGCCAAAAGACTTCGCGCAGCGGGTTTGGTAAAGTCGCCAAACTGCGTTCGCTGCAGTGGGGAGGTCGAGACCATAGGTCACGCCTTCTTTCATTGTAGTGTCGTAGTTCCGTTGTGCAAGTTCGTTGAAGATCTCATGGTTCGCATGCTGCGCGGAAAGTTCTTTGTCCTCGAGGCCAGTTCCGGCTGTAGCAATATAGTACCGCCGTTGACTAAGGCTGAGCACTATGTGTTCCTTTGCTTACTGGGTGTTATGCGAGTCGTGATATGGACGACGCGACAGAAGGAATTTCATGGGGACGAGAAGTTTACCTCTTCCCAACTGATCTTGTTCTTTAAGCATCAGCTTAAAGTCAAGATCAGGACGGAAAGGAAACGACTCCATCCATTGGAATTTAGCGAAAGGTGGGTGAGTCTTGCGCGTCTCTGCAGAGTGAAAGGTGCTGACTTGGAGTGGCTGTTTGATGCCGGTTAGGCATTAAGGATATTGGGATTGCTGGGGTGAACATTGGTAACCCCTCCCTTGTATAGGTTAGTTTAGGTCGGTTTTGCTTTAGTTAGTTCTTTTTCTTTTTTTTCATGTTAACTTAGCTAGGGTGTGTATGCTCATTGGCCCCCTTTTATTTCTGACCCTATTTTTTTTCTTTTGTTTAATTCCCCATCCCTCCCATCGTTAGGTGGCTAGTGGTATCAGTTCTCTGGTGGGTGCAGGGCGCCTTTCGTTTCGAGTGTGTCTTTCGTATTTGTTGTTGTGTCTGATTGAGTGTGTGTTTGTAGCGAGTGCACGGATTGTACGAATGTTTTATATATTCTTTTTCAAGTCTCGCATCGATTTCGTCCAGTTAACTGATGTTTCTACCACAGTTAGGGCTGTGGGGGGTTTTACTACTAACAAAAAAGTTTTGTTTAGTTTCTCTTGTATATAGTTTTGTATACATTGTAAATATTCATTGGGGTTTTTAGATGTTATTTTATTCCCCTCCCCCCACAGACAATGATTTGTATATATGGGGACTAGTTAGAACTTCATAGAGTTTTTGAGGTATTTTGGTGGATGTAGTAAGAATGGTATGTAATGGATGTGTCGTTTTGGTGAAAGGAACATTGTTTGTATATTTGGGTCAGTGATTGCGGCTAGCTAAGTTTAAAGTTAAGACAGAAGATGACCATCCTTGCCCCCATCCCCATTTTTGGGCCTTGTGCCGCATTTGTACTCTTGTACAATAAATATTGACAAGCTTAGCGACTGCCTTGGATCTACGGTGTTGATGTGAAGGCTTTCAGCAAATAGTTGTTTTGTCCAGCGAGTGTCTTTTTACGTTAAGTGTCAGTTTCTATTTTATTTTTCGTTTTTCATTTTTAGTTTAACCTTTTCTTTTGTTTGTTACCTGTTTCGTTTTATTCTTAATTTTATTTCTTTTACTTTAGTTTTTGTTCAGTCAAGTTTTTATCTTTAAGTTTTAAGTTTACTAGTAAGCAAGTTTTAATTTTTCCCCCCTCTTTCTTTTTGCCTCGTCCCTCTTTTTTAACATAAAGAATTGCCTTTTTATTTTTCTTGTTTGTTTTTCTCATTTTCTTTTATTTTGTTTTTAACGTGACTTGCATTTTAGCAAGCCAAGTTTTTATTTTAATTTTTGACCCGCTTTTGTTCCTTTCATGTTTTGTTTAAAAAAAAAAAAAAAAAAATGAAAATTATAACTATAACAAAACGCCAAAAATAAAACAATAAAAATAAATTATCATGAGTGACGCTGACGAGTCACCGGCAGAATCCGGCAAAATTCGAGAGACTGCATGGCAAACAAAAAAGACTATTAAAGACCGGCTTATTACGCCAGTCTTAAAACTAAATATGAGGAATACGTGAAGGGAATTGATTTCCTCACCATTCCGAAAGCTATGAACGCTTTAAGTACACGGACAATCTCTCTGCTGATCTCCGACGTGAAAAGTTGGAAATTAATTGAGGTTAGCAGGGGAACGATGGAGGAGGCATTAAAGACTTTAAACGTTGCCCCTCAGATGCTAGCAAGAAGGTCCAATGCATTGTGGGACTTTCTTCTTGCAAATGAAGAAGAGGCCAAAAAATTGGCTGAAGCAGTCTCATAACGAAAAACGTGAGAATGCAGACTGAATACATGGGCACTCTAAAAACTCAAGTGACAGTGCACAGAGTACCAGTGGACATAAGCGAGGACTGCATGAGAGCCTTTTTCGCTCAGTATGGCGAAGTAAATGAGGTCTGTGCAGCCATCAGCAAGTCGGGCATTGCCACTGGAGATATTGTGCCCCAAATTACACTCAACCGTCAGAGTTTTGGAGATGTCCCAAACATCTTAACGTGTCGAGGAAAGAGGATGCTTGTGGTTGTCGAGGGAAGACGACCGTGTTGTTGGACATGCAGCGCCTCGGGGCACATGTCAAAGGAGTGCCCCGGCAAGAAGGCAGCACAAAAACTCCAACCGCAAGCCACGGCAGCAGCAACTACCGAATAATGAATGGACTGAGGTCAGGAGGGACAAGGCATCAAAAAGCACATCCCCTCCGAAAAACCAGCAACCAACACCTCCACAGGAGAACCAACATGAGGAGGTGAAATGGCAGCAGCAACCAAAACCACAGCTGCAACAACAAAAACAACAACAACAACAACAACAACAGCAATCACCGCCACCATGACAACAACAGAAATCGTTGTCAAAATCCTCCCCGAAAAAGAAGAACAAGAACGAAGAAAAGAAGCAACAAGCAGAGAAGAAACAGCAGCAACACTCCGATTCAGAAATGGAAGTGGAGGAAATGCCTCCACCACGTACTGCCTCTTTGAAGAGGACTAGGGAGGAGGAAGATGAGGTAGAACCAGTGGAAAAACATGCTGGCCGAAGTAGAGCGGAGAGGCACATGGACAAAACCAAGTCCCTTTCCGTCCCTGCTTGGCCAACAGCCCCAGAAAAGGAGGCACTCTGCTTCCCCTGTCCGTGCTTCTTCCCCCTCTCCCTCAAATTCTTCACTCAGCTCCCTCTCTACACCCCCCTCATACATCCACTTCTTCCCCTCCCCACAAGGGAGAAGAAGAAAAAGGAATGCTTCCCGGGACCCGAAGCCATTTGTAAGGTTGACCAGGAGGAAGTCAAGAAGAACATGTCGAAACAGAAACAAGCCCTATTGGGACTTTTACTAAACTGGACAAGGTCAACGACAAGCCGGTGGAGGACCCCCGGAATTTTCTCACGCCCATGGAGTGATTAACTTAGTGAGGGATACCAGGGGCTACCTCAAAGTTTGGAGCCACCTCTTCAAGGCCAAAGAGGCCTATACCAACATGAGAGTCTTTCAGCTGGAGAATGCCAATCTGAAGAAATTAAGACATTTTTGCTCTGGGAGGGTTCCTGTGTTGATCCACCCCTCTCTATATAGGGCTATCAAACTAACATACCCAATGGACATCAGCCGTATTGTCTTGGACGGTCATATGACGACCAAACTGGGAACAGGGAGCCAAGATATTGACGAACCAATTATAAAATATCTACACCATCTACGAAATGCGAGTAGATATTGCGAATTTGAAAAACTCGGACAAGACAAACAGACTATTGAAGAGGACTTGATTCAATTAAGGTTAATTTAAGGTATGTGCAATGCATCACACCGATATAAAATAATGGAACAACTACAAATAGGAAATATGTCTTTAAATATATGCATTGACTTTATACGGCAACAAGAATTAATACAGAAATACAATCATCATAAAAGTCAACACAGCGAACAAATATTCGGTGATATGTAGATGTTAAAAAAGATAAGAAAATGTTCGTATTGTGGACGTGAACACGAAATAAAAAGGAAAAAATGCCCAGCATTTGGAAAAACCTGTACAAATTGCTTAAAAAAGAACCATTTTCAAGCAGTATGCAAATTCAAAAAGAAAAACATTGAAAGAGTTGAAGAAAACAAAACCAATATGGAAGTCTTCACATTAAAAAATAAGAATATAGAAAAAATTGAACAAAAGAAAAAAGACATTATACTAAAGGTTAAAATCAACAACTGCAATTTAGATATGCAAATTGATACGGGGAGTGAAGTAACACTGATACCAAGAAATTTTTGGGAACGCATTGGAAAGCCACCATTACGAAAGAGCAGTTTACAACTCCACCAATTTGATGGGTCGGTCATAAAAACTTTAGGATACTTTGAAGGTTCCTTGGAGTTAGAAGATAAATTTGAAGTAATACCTATAATTGTCACAAGTTGTAAAAAAACCACGGATTTCTTGGAAACAACGTGCTTAATATAAATTCTACCGAATTAATTAATGAGATAAAAATGGAAAAAACCGGAAAGTTAAAAAACTATAAAGCGACTTTAAAATTAAAAGAAAATGTCTCCCCCTCTTAGTATGAGGCACGAAAATTACCAGTACATTTGGTGCCATTAGTAGTAACAAAACTATGAAAATTAATAGAACAAGACCTTCTTGAACATGTTCCCCCTGGGGGTAGCAAGTGGGCATCACCCATTGTAGTTCTGAGCGAGACAGGGTGATTTACGTATTTGTGGAGATTACAAAATAGGCGTAAATCACAAAGTTTGTTCTGATTCATATCCAATACCGAATGTTGAAGTTGCATTACATGCACTGGCAGGAATGAGCGTTTTTACAAAAATAGATTTAAAAACAGCATACCACCAAATACCAATAAACGATAACTTCAAAGAAGTAACCACGATAAATACGCCAATAGGTTTAAGATGGAAAAGGATACCATATGGAATAAAAACCGCAAGTGCCATATTTCAAAGGGCCATCGAACAGGTTTTAGAAAATATGAAAATATGATTTGTTACCAAGACGATATATGCATAGGAGCTACTAATGAAAATGAATTAAAAAAGAAAACCGACATAATCTTGAATAGATTAAGAAATGCTGGAATGACAATAAATGAAAAAAAAAATGTGTAAGACAAAAATATCTTTTTTAGGTTATTCCATTTCAAAAGAAGGTATATCACCAGACCAAGCCTTGATAGAAAAAATACTAAAAGTAGCTACACCTACAAATAAAAAAGAACTGGAGTCTTTTTTTGGGATTGGTGAATTTTTACAGGCGATATTTACCAAAATACACGGACTTGACTGAACCATTTGCAAATTTAAGAAAAAAGAATGTTGAATTTATTTGGTCAGAGGAACAACAAAAAGCTTTTGATAGATTAAAAGTAATTATGGCAAAGAAACCAGTAGTGAAGAATGTTTAATCCAAAAAAGGACATTACATTAACGACAGATGCAAGCGAACATTCGATATTGGGAATATTATCACAACGACGTCCGATAATGTATTTATCTGATCTTCGGATGTTTTACTCATGCTTATATTTTCCATTATTATAATATCTTGTGTATAAAATTCTTATATAAAAATTCCTTACGCCTTATCGTTCATCCTCGAATTGTGGATCAGTATTTGTGTCGAAACCGAAGCAAATCTGGGAAAAGATTACTGTTCGATTATTCTAATTAAACAGTGGTCTTTAAAATATTTTTGTTTACTAATTGTCCATTGTCATGATCTGGGGGAGATAGCCCGTATCTCTCCACAGATGTGATAATGTATATATCTTCTGGTTGGTGTATGATCGCCTTATAAACCCATTCATCGACTAGGGCATATGACAGTGCCAGTTAATGATGAAATAATGAGAATAGTCAGATGTTTTAAAATGATCCTCTTGAACAAGAAAAGTAAATTGAGAAAGCTAACATGATCATAAAACAGAATATTATCATTTTTGAAAAAGCTGTTCAAGATCTAGGATCTACTTACCATCCAGGTATAGATCATGACCTTTTCTTTTTCCTTTTTTCAATCATTTCACTACAAACAAGGCAATAAAGCCACTAAGATGCAAGGGATTACTGAAGGTGAGAGGATATGGGAAAAATAAAACATTATTAGCAAGATAGAACAATAAATGAATGAACAGGAATTAAGAAAATAGAAGATAACGATTAATATTGCAGTTAAATTTTAGATGATCAAAATTGACTGGAAAAGCATGAAGCTGGAAGAGAGTTCTATAAGTGAGAAATCCAAGAGAAGAAACTATTAGCATAGAACTTATGGTTACCTCTACACATTTCAACTGTAAAATGATAAGGCTTAGTTGCCAATTTAGTAGTACAATAAATTCATCAAGAATAGGTAGCAAAGAGGAAAGTTCTTCAGAAGAATAGCTATGTTATAGCAGTGGGAAAAGGACTGAAGCTAAGATGCCTGATCAGGACCAATAATATTGCAGATTCTTCTTTATATTTTATCAAGAATCTCTAAATATATAGTGGAAGGACCAGGCTAGATGTGGCAGCAATATTCAATGCATGGGTGAATGGTAGAGAAAAATCGTGAGCACTGACTCGGTGAACCAACCTTCTTAGAAGCAGACCTAGCAATTGTTTTAATATAATCTTTCTTCATTTTAGCAGAAAACATTAACCTGAGAAGGCACAAGGAGTCACTCTCCTGGGGGTTAGCATCAGCCATGTTGATAGAAGGCAAAAAAAACTCTCTCAGATGATTAAAAGAGAGCAGTTTCATTTTGGATGTATTAAAATTAACAAGCCATTTCTTGCTCCAGTTAACAACAAATTCTAAGTTATTTTTTTAATCAGCTACCAATCTGGCCTTATTGAACCGATCAGACTTACCATTAAGTGTAAATAGATGTGTCATCAACATAGATACCGAGTTGAGAACCGATGACATCAGGAAATCATTGATGAAAATTAAGAACAAATTAGGTTCAAGAACAGAGCCCTGGGGAAAGCCTGAATTAAGGCAAAAATATCTAGAAAGGTGGCCATTCAGGATAATTTTTATCTTACAATTTGATAAGAAAGATTGAATGAGATCAAAATTTAATCCAAAAATACAATAACCTTTTAACTTGTGAAGAAGACCATTATGACAAACAATATCAAATACCTTTGAAATATCCAAAGCAACAGCCATGGTTTTCAGCAATAACTGTTAATACATCTGCAGTTAACTTAGAAAAGCAAACGCCATATTGCTTATCTGAAAGAAGACCTTGTTAGAGTTGAGACGTTTAATCAATTCAGAATTGACTAGAGCCTCTAGTAATTTGCCAAAAAATAAGATAACTGCTAATAGGTCAATAGTTAGAAGGATCAGACATTTTGCCTTATTTAATAAGGCAAAATGTCTGATCCTTCTAACTATTCTAACTTCATGATTTCTGCTATGATCTCTGAACTAGATGCCCACAAAATATGTGAAATTGATGGTATCCCTGCAATAGTCCTTAAGAAGTGCACTTCTGTTCTCTTTAAACTCTCCAATAAATGCTTTCCTGCCTCCTGCTTTCTTGATTGTTGAAAAATCTCTTCTATAGTTCTAGTCTTAAATGACATATTCTTGAAACAAGTTATGACATACAATGAAAATTGGATACATTATAACAAATATTAGGTTGGTGCAAAAATAATGACGTAATAATGTCGTTTTTTGACGTATTTTTTAATGTCAAAAAACAACATTATTAAGTCATTATTTTTGCACCAACCTAATATCAATCCAAGGGGATGTCTTGAATATAATCGCAAAATGAATCCGAACCAGTCTTGGGAATAGGAATTTCTTGTATAAGAGACAACTCAAAATAAATATTAACAGATACTACAGTGTGATCCAAATTCCTAAGAAGACAGAGTTGTGATGCTCAACAAGAGCTGTGAGAGGAGGTAAGAAACAAATTGTTGTGGATTCCGAGATGAATTCGGTCTCCAAGGAATGACAAACGCAATAATTAAATATAAGAAATAAAATGTATTTACACAATCATACAAAGAGTAATACTGTTAGTAAGTCCAGGAACGTGGTTAGTAGCAAATACAGATAGGTATATACAGTCTCGAAGTAGGACTTCCTTAGAGTCTATGTGCTTGTAACTGACTTCTACAAGAGGTTACCTCACACTATCTCCGTTCGTATATCATCTCACTATCCGACTACTGACTACTGACACTCTCACTGACTGTAACTCTGGGTATTTAATGGCAGCAGTCCAGGTATCCTTGGTAGAGTCCACTTATATGAAAAAGGGGTGGACCCCATAACACAAATTAAATAAAGAAGCATGTTGATTAGATTTATTAGGAAAATGACTAGGGAAATCTGCTATTTGACTGAGTGAGTGAGTGATGGAAAAATTAAAAGATTGAATATTGGCAACATCAGTAACATTAGAAAGATTAAGCCACTTGATGTGATGAGCATTAAAATCACTAAATACAAAAATATTCATAGATGAATTTTGAGAGAGAGTCATTTCCATATTGTCAGATATTTTATCTAATATACAGTTACAGTCCAGAGAACAAAGAGAGTGATAAAGAAAAAAGAGATAGCTAACATAGTGTAATAAAGAAAGTTGAAAGCACATGAAAGAATCATCTAAAAACTCATGAGATAATTCTCTTGCCAATTGCCATTGGAAGATTTTCTTGAATATAAACACCAAGGCCATGCATATGTATCTGTTGTATCTTGTGTTTTGAGATGACAGAGAGAAATAAATAAGGAAGACAAACTCGTAGGTTTACTACACAAAGAAACACTTAGCATTTGACCTAATCCTAACTCTCCTCAACTCCACTTATTTATATAAACAGATGATTCCATTCATTTATGTCCTATATAACAGTATCTTAGTATCTCTTTAACAAAGAGGAAGATAGCCTGGAACAGAGGATTTATTGGTTAGTGATAGAAGAATCTGAATTAGTTTGGCAATATATCAAAAGAATGTTTTATGAGAAAAGATTTTGTACTATAGAAATTGGTAAGAATACAATGATTAACTCTGATTAATTCAATCCCTTGGTTGAAATGAAATAGCTAAAATAAAAATAATGAATACAAACTAGTCTCTTTACCAAAAATCAGTGAGTGTAAGTTAATATTTCTGTCTCAAAAACAGGCCTGCAATTATTTCATATAGAAATTATTAGTTTATTAGTTTCACTCCAAAAATATCAAACCAGAAATGTTTGAAGTGTGAAGCACAAAATATACTGAAATGAAAACACTTTATTAGACCTGAAGTGTAGAAAGGTATGATTCAACTTGTATCTATCTCTATCTCTAGGAAGAAAATGATGTAGATATATTCATTAAACATGTAAATTGAATCAAAAGTTCATCTGAGCTGTTATGGGTATCCAAATTTCATTTTTCTATCTTAGATTTAAATTATTACGAGTATACTTGTAAAACCAATTATGCAAAACTGATAGAAGTTATTTTCGCAGTAGCTGCTACTGCATTATTCCGTAGGTAGGTTAGGGTTCAAGCTCAAAGTTCATTACAGAACAATGGCCTAGTGGATTAAAATGTTGGTTTGTGAATTTGGTGATATTGTGAGTTCAATCCCTGGGTGAGGCAGCATGGACTTGGACTCAGTAGATACTAAGCAGTACTAAAAATAGGAACTAGACGAGATATTCCTAGCCATGGGAGTAGTGGAATGACAACTGCAGGCCGACACGACTTCAGCAGCAGGCTGACCCAACTTCACGAGCGTTGTCCGCGTCGATCCACTCTCTCTCTTCTTAAGCGCCGACGAGCTGTCACCATGGACCTCGAACATTGCTGTTCCATTCGGTCTACCTCGGAGCTGTCGCTTTGAAACCTGACAACGCTCCTTCAACTGACACTCTCTAAATTCATGACCAAACTGCAGCAAACAATTATCTGTACATACTTTTGCCAGATTACTAAATAAAATTTGGCTTAAACGTTTACATCCTCGCCTTTGTTGTCCTTGCTTCGATCGTATTACCCTACATTATTTTTCTGCTTGCAGGGTTAACAGGCACCTGCTTAACGCCGCAACAAGTGGTGACCCTGATATTTACGATCGAGCAAGATGGCAACAGACGAGTGCGAACAGAACACTCCCATAAATGTAGCAATGCCACTCACGAACCTCCCTACATATAATGAACAAAACACCAAAAACTGGTTTCTGCAGTTGGAAGCCATTTTCTCAGTACGGAGAATAACGTCACAGCAATCAAAATTCGCCAATGTCGTACAAGTTTTGACACCTTTAGTGGTCGACGAAGTAGCCGACATTTTAGAACATGTACCCCAGCAGGAGCCATATACTCGGCTTAAGGATGCGATATTAAAACGAACCGGACGTTCGGACAAGGATCTGCTCCGGTAACTTTTCACCCATGTTACCAGGGGCGACAGAACACCCTCACAGCTCCTACGCTTCATGAGGAGACGACTAGGAAAACATTCGATGGCCGAATTGATCTTGTGCGAACTGTGGATGAACAAGCTACCCACCACAATAACGCAGATATTGGCACCAATCGCCAACAATACACCACTAGACCAGTTAGCAGACTCCGCTGAGTGCATCGCAACAAAACTGGACCAAGGAATGTGTGCCGTGCAGTGCCCAGATGACACACCAGCCAAAGACACAGATCTGGAAAAGGCAGTAGCTGACCTACAACATCAACTGCAGGATATACCAATGCTCCTTTCCCGCAAATCAAAAGGCCCGAGGCCAGCGACCAGTGGTTGGCGACGGAGAACACGGAGTACCAGCAGGGATTGACGAGTCGACCCGGAATTATGCTGGTACCACCACAGATTCGGCACCAGGGCAAGACATAGCTCGGCACCCTGCAAATACAGCTCCAAAACTAAGTCGGAAAACTAAACTGCTGGCGGGTAGGAGCGGCAGAACCCCCCAGTAAAAACATATGAAGCCGCCTTTTCTACGTATGGGACCGACGAAACCACATAAAGTTTTTAGTGGACACAGGAGCAGTAATTAGTGTGATACACCCCAGAGAACAGCAAGACCGAAAGGCGGCCCAGTATAAGCTCCAGGCAGCAAACGGCTGGATGATCGAGACATATGGAACCAAGATACTGACTCTTAACATCGGCATGCAGCGTGATTTTACCTGGACTTTCACCCAGGCAGATGTAAAAACGTCAATACTCGGGCAGATTTCCTGGCCCACTATGACCTGGCCATGCATATGAACATGAGGACTTTATCAGACAACACAATGAACATTTCTATTAAAGGCACCCTCTCTCGACACAACACCACTGGAATCAGTGTAACAACTTGCCACAGACGAGAATATGTCGAGATCCTAAATTGTTACCCAGACATCATTCAACCACTCGCGGGTACCGGTCCGGCAAAACACCAAACGCAGCATCACATAAAGACCAGTGGACAGCCAACATTTTCCCACCCATGATGTCTCCCTCCTCATAAGCTTGAATACGCCGAAAAGGAATTCAACAATATGCTGAAGGACGGATTCATACGACCCTCCGATAACCCATACACCTCACCCCTACATCTTGTGCCTAAACCAGGAAGCACGGACTTTAGGGTATGCATTGATTACAGAAGATTGAACGCCACAACCATACCCAATTGCTATCCAGTCCCGCACATACACGATTTCGCTTCAGGGTTGCAGGGAACTCGCATCTTTTCGAAAATAGACCTAGCTAAGGCTTACCATCAGATCCCCATAGCTCCGGAGGACATCCCCAAAGACTGTGGTAACCATTCCCTTTGATCTCTTTGAATACCTCAAGATGCCCTTTGGCCCGAGGAACGCAGCACAAACTTTTCAACGCTTCATAGATGAGGTACTGCGTGGCCTAACGTATGCATATGCTTACATAGATGACCTTACTAGTAGCCAGCACAGATGAAAACACACACAAGCAACACCTAAACGAAGTGTTCCAAAGGATAGCACATTATGGACTCCGGCTGAACATCGACAAATGCACTTTTACTGCAGGTTCATCCCCAACTGCTTGACAATTCTCTCCCCGTTGACAAACCTCATAGAGCGAAAGAATAAACAAATTATGCTAGAGGGAGATACCTTGTGGGCTTTCGAAATTGGCAAAGACAGCGCTGATAAACTTCACAAAACTTTCATTCATTGAAAACGACCTGGAAACAAGAATCTTCCTTACAACAGACGCTTTCGACGTTGGAATAGGAGCAGTAGTGGAGCAGCAAGTGAACACGAAGAGACAGCCAATAGCCTTCTTCTCAGCTAAACTCTCCGCAGACCAGAGAAGATACAGCAACTTCTCACAAGAACTCCTGGCGATCTACCTGTCCATCCGTCATTTCTGACATCTTCTGGAGGGCAGACATTTCACAATCTTCACAGATCACAAACCACTGACCAACGCGATGAATGTCAGCGCAGACAAATATACATCCCGTGAAACACGTCACCTCGACTACATCTCACAGTTTACGGCGGACATCAGACACGTCCAAGGAAAGAACAACACTGTCGCAAACACATTGTCTAGAACAGACGTCAATACCATGGATAACGATGTTTGGAGCCAGGAGCTGATAGCCGACAAACAAAAAGACGATACGACGATACCTGACATCATTAAGGAGACTTCTTTGAAACTGCAGGAATTCTCGTGTCTGTTCAGTGATAAAACTCTTTTCTGCAACACCGCACTGGATATTCCGAGACCGTACATTCCTCCATCTCTTAGAAAAAAAGTATTTCTCCATCTCCACAATCTATCCCATCTGAGCAAGCAAGCAACCGTCAAGCTTATCGCTGATCGATTCGTGTGGCCCAACATGAGCTCAGACATCAGGAATTGGGTCTCAACCTGCATACAATGTCAAAAATGCAAAATTCAGAGGCACACAAAATCACCAGTTGGAACATTCGCCACACCCGACGCACATTTCAGTCACATCCACGTTGACCTCATCGGGTATCTACCAATGTGCCAGGGGTATCAATATCTTCTAACTATCTAAGACCATTTTTTGAGATGGCCAGTCGCTGTGCCGATTAAGGACATTTCTGCTACCACAGTTTCTAAAGCCATTCTCACCAACTGGATTACGAACTTTGGCGTTCTCACTACAGATCAGGGACCACAATTTCAGTCCTCACTTTTCCAAGAATTCTCTCAACTTTTGGGTGTCAGGCACATTAAAACAACGGCTTACCACCCGTGCGCAAACAGCCTCATGGAAAGATTTCACCGATCCTTAAAGACATCCTTGTCAACCAAACTCGACATACACAACTGGGTCGACAACCTCCCCATGACCATGCTCTCTTTGCGGAATACCCTCAAAACTGATTTAGGGTGTTCAACAGCGGAGGTCGTGTTTGGCATGCCTCTCTCCTTACCAGAACAATATTTTCACCTTCTGCAGTACTCTTGCACAACCTCACCAAGTTCTTTTGTGCAAGATCTGCGCCACAAAATGGCCAAACTTACATACACTCCCTCACGACAACAAACCACAAGCTCCTACTTACCACAGAAATTGGATACCTGCGATTTTGTTTTTGTTAGGAACGACGCCGTAAAAAAACCTCTCACACCTAGCTATCAAGGCCCTTTTAAAGTTCTGAAGCATTCAAAGAAATTTGTCACGATCATGCGTGGCAAAGATAAAGATACAGTCTCCATCGACCGACTTAAACCAGCTTGGTTAGAGGAAACTTCTCCCGATCCAGACTTACCAACAACGACGGAAGATGAAACAACCACACCAGTCGTACGAACAAAATCAGACAGAAGAGTTCATTTTCCTGCGAAATTAAAGACATACATCTTTTTTTCGAATTGATCACGATCAATCCTCTAGGAAGGGGGCCTTATCGCACCCGGCCGGAGGTTACTGCTGGCTACTCAAATGTCTAAAAGCGTCCCCACGGAAAACAGAACGAATGCCGTTAACTTCCGGTGACTCAGCGTTTTTTAGAGAACGACTCACAAAAATCAAAACAAACGAAACATTATCACACACGAGACTTCCTAACCAAAAATAATTACCAGAAACTACTTTATATACACATGGTGTCCGTCAAAAAGTAGAAGGTAATTTCAGTCATCACCCCAAAGATATCCATACAGGCTACGATGCTGATCTCAGCCTATATAAACACAGCCGATTTCTTCCACCAGACAACTCGGCAGATTTTGGCCTCGGGGTTGAGCGATGAGCTCCCCCTCTCACTTTCGCTGACCACACAAAGCAGACTGACCCAGCAGCAGCAGCAGCAGCAGCAGCAGCAGCAGGCCGACCCAACTTCAGCAGCAGCAGCAGGCTACCCAGACCGGCCCAACTTCAGCAGCGGCAGCAGTACGACCCAACTTCAGCAGCAGCAGGCCGACCCAACTTCAGCAGCAGCAGCAGCAGCAGGCCGACCCAACTTCAGCAGCAGGCCGACCCAACTTCAGCAGCAGCAGCAGCAGCAGGCCGACCTAACTTCAGCAGCAGCAGCAGCAGGCCGACCTAACTTCAGCAGCAGCAGCAGGCCGACCCAACTTCAGCAGCAGCAGCAGGCCAACCCAACTTCACCAGCGCCGTCTGCGTCGATCCTCTCTCTCTTCTTAAGCACTGACGAGCTGTCACCAGAGACCTCGAACATCGCTGTTCCATTCGGTTTACCTCAGAGCTGTCGCTTTGAAACCTGACTACGCTCCTTCAAATGACACTCTCTAACTTCACAACCAAACTCCAGCAAACAATTATCTGTACATACTTTTGCCAGATCACTAAATAAAATTTGGCTTAAACTTTTACATCCTCGCCTTTGTTGTCCTTGCTTCGATCGTATTACCCTACATTATTTTTCTGCTTGCAGGGTTAACAGGCACCTGCTTAACACCACAACAATACTTTTTACTAAAATGTAAATAGTGTACATAATACCTCATCTCAGAAATATAGACAGATACTAGGAGGTTTAGTTTACAAACTGTTTATCATATATCAAGTGAGTCTTTTTTTGTTACAAGGAATTAATATTCAATGCACTACAATCATTTTTCTAAATTCATAAAATGTTTCCAAAACAAATATAAAGAATGACACTTTAAATTGATGGTGAAAAGAGAAAAAGAAAATTTGAATTTGTTATGCTGAAATCAATTTAAATAGTCGAGCAAGGATTTCACTTTCATAACTTCATCTGATTTGCAACCATGCAGCAGGTTACGATTTTTTTATTCTTGATATTCCCAAGCTTGTCAAGTAAGTTACACTAAGTTATTTAAAGTGTATCTGTAAGCTTTATAAAATATAGCTGAAACTGAAACAAAATAATCTCTGTATTGTTAAAAGTCAGGAGACTAAAAAGATATATATAGATAAAGACTAGAATGAGTATTTCAAAACCATAGATAAAGACTAGAATGAGTATTTAAAAACCAATTCTTCATCTTGTTTTTATCAGAATGACTTGGGTTATGCTACCTTCTGTGCCTTTATTGCATGTCAATCATATTTGGGAACATTCCATAGATTTCTCTAGCAAAATATTATCAATGGAGTCTATTCAGTAAAAAGCTTTTTCACTAAAAATATAAATTATGTTTTCAAAAAATGGCTTCTTCAAAACAGCATTGTCAATTCAATTCTAAGATTTAAATGATTATGTGATCATATATGAATTTTTCAGCCACTGATTATTCTCTGGATATTATTATTATTTGCATGATTTAAATAATAATGCATATCTAATTTTTCACTCAATATTTATTATCGCTATACACATTCAAGTGATTAAGCAACAAAAGAGGTCATCATTTGTACTATTATAAGAGACAGTTTTTCAATCAATCTATTATAACTATATTAATAATATTATGTATATTATTTTTATAAATAAAAGGCATTTGCTTTGTTAATATAAAATATAACTAATTAAAACTGTTTAATTTTTCTTCAATCTCTTTCTATTTTGTATTTTCATGATAGGCTGTACGGAGTTCAACTGGACAGGGCCAAAAAATCCAGGTAAAATTTTACATTATTTGAATATAAAAAGTATAAAAAGTATAGATCTCTTGTAGCTGTAGCAATGTTTTAATCAGAATTTCTTTGTCAAAAAGTCATTACAAATGAGATCTGCTTTCTTTTATCAAAGATAGAAAACTTGAACTTGTGCTTATATGACATTTTTTTTCTTTTTCCTGGTTTTACAATGTTAAAATCATAAAAAAGTTCTCAACTTACAAGCTGTTCATTAAATATGAAATTAATATTGAATTTTGGTTGTAATTTTTTGCCTGCTTGCTTCTTTTCAAGTAATCTTTTAAATTTATATATATATATAATTATTGAATGACAGGACATATAGCAGACAGGTCAATCAAATCATATGATTTCAATACAATTAAGTAATAATGCCTAATCTTCAAACTCAAATTTTTCTCTCTTCTTTTAATACTTGCATTCATTGAACAAGTATCATGTACATATTTGTATTATTTTCAATTCATTCTACTGGCAAAGAAATTGAAATAACAATGGTTACTTATTCAAGCAGCAATAAATATTACTATCCTAAAATTTAGAAGAAATATTCAATTTTATATTTTTTCAATATACAGTGTGCTATCATTCAGTTATATTTGGAAATTTTGATGAACAAATAAATTCAAATTCAATGATGATATTTTTCAATCTAAAATGTATGAATGTTGAATAAACTTAACTTGCAATGAAATTCAGCTCCATTAGCTATTGATAGTTATATTCAGATAGTCAAGTTTGACATAAGGCTATAATAATGGAGAGCCTTATCAAACATAACGACTAACTTAACAGCCTATTATTGATCAGTGGTAGGTACTCTAAGGAGAAACTAAGTGTATTACCAATTTATATATGCTAAATATTTATGGATGATTTCATTGATTAGCAATTTTGGTCAAGTACTATGAATAAGTAAGGAAACTATTACATATTAACTTCAATTTTCTTTTCAGTGTATATGGATGCCTGCGATACTCAGTATTTGCGATATTACAATTATGATCCTAAATGTCAGTTTTTAGTCAGCTGTAATTTATTCTGTCCTAAGGATTACTGGGATTCTTATAAAGGTAGAAATATATTTTCCAATTTTTTTCATAATTTACAAGCTTTAAATTTATTTATACTGGTCATTAAAAATACATTCTACATTGGGAATAGGATATGTTTCTACACATATTTTGTGGTCCACACCTATTTTGTAGTCACCACAAATGCGCAGATCCCTATCCTTCTTTTTTAAAATTACTAATGGGGAGGCTAATTTTCTCCCTCCTGACAGAACTTGTTCAAGTAGATCTTGATCTAGTAATGTTTTTAGTTTTTCCACAACTATTAGTGGCAGACAGACTGGCACTTTTCATACTTCAAATTATGATGGCAAGACATTTTCCTTTAGTCTTAACTTCATAGTTTTTTTAACATTCTGGTTTCTTCTGCTTCACTTTTTTTATCAATATTGTCGAATTTATGTTCAATACATCATTTTCTGTTGGCCTGTGATTCTTTTCACAGTTTGCCATGATAATTGGTAATATGTCAAACTTATTTTTTACTTCCACATAGGCTTCAAAATAGTCTAATATTTTTATCACAGATCTGTCAAACTGATTCAATTGGACAAGGCTTTTCCTTTTCATTTTTCCTAATTTCTTCCAGAAATTTCTGTGTATCAACATCACATCACTTCCTGTATCTAGTTGCATCTCGGAAAATTCGAATTTTTAATAATACTTTTTCATTTTATTTTTAAATGAGAAGACATCCATAATTATTTCCTTTTCATTTAGTTGGACCTTCTCTAGGTTTTTCTTTATGGATTTACACATACATTTAAAATGATAAATTTTGAAATGCTTTTCACATTTTTTTTATATACCAGACATATTTAGTTTCTCTTTGACATTGATATCCACAAAAAGTACATGTTATTTTATATTTTTTCTTTATCATGTATGTATCCAGATCCATAACTTTTGTTCTATTAAATTTTCAAATTAATTCTTTTTACTGAACAAATTTGACACAATGTTCCCAGTTGTAAACGCATTAGAGTCAACTGCCAGTACTCCTCATTTTGAAGGCTGTTTACTAATTTCATTTTCATCAGATCCTCTTTGGTTAACTGGTTTTCCAATCACAGTTTCTCAAATTCACAATATTTGGAAGTCTGTTTTAAACAAAAAACATATTCAATAACTGTTTCATTCACTTTTTGAGAAATAGTCATAAACTTTACTAGTTTTTTCTTGGGTGTTATGTTTTTCACTATTAGTTGACTTACATCGTCAAACATCATATCCTCCAACAGTCTTGGGTGTGCAGTTGCTGATAAAAAACAAGCTATAATGGCCTCACAAACAGCAGTTGCCAAGAAGAGATCAGTTATTTGGTTTTCTTCTTCAACTGATTTTAAATCTACTAGCTTTTTCATTCCTGCTTTAGCTGCTACTATCCTAAGCTACACTTGTGTATACTCATAATTATCAAATAATTGTTTGGTTTGTTAGATATCGGCAATGCCATTGAAGTGTAGTGTTACTGACTCATGGAAAGTAGTATGCATTCAACTGCCTCATAGGTAATAGCCATAGCAAATTTATAGTCTTTGTGACTTCCTATGTAAAGGAGTCACCTCAGCTTATTCTGGTGAGTTTTGCCACTATAATTAAATTCAAGTTCAACAACAACAAAACAGCATCTGTTTTTATGCAATCATTTAATGAATATTTTACTTCATTTATGAAAACTACAATTGCTTTATAAAAACAGCTTCTAGATTCTTGTTACAAGGAAATATTGTTTCAAATTAATCGAAAAAATCTACTTTCAAAATAAAGTAATAGAAAAGTTATTAATTTTGTTTTGACCAGATAGCCAAAATATATGTTTAAAATAATAAATGATTGCCAGTTATAAACTTAGTTAAAATTTGATCATTTAATTAATTTTCCATGTTTTGAAGATGTTTTTTTTGATGGCATATATTTATTTTCCATCTTCTTTTTAAAAATGTTGCTATTATCTTTCTTTTTTAACTGATAGCTGGAAGTGGAGTTGCATGTAAAAACTATAGAAGAAAATTTTCTGTAAGATCTGGATGCACAGTAAATAAACAGTGTCTGGTCGTGTGTCCAAAGAAGAACAGACAGAGACGCAAAAGCAACAACAAAAAAATGTTAAACGGTAAGTTATTTCTTGTACATCTGAAAAATAAACTTTTGCTATAAAATATTCATTAAAACAAATAGAATAGGAACGAATTTTAAGAATATAAATTCAGATTCAAAATACAAAAGATTGAATCATTTATATCCAAGTCTGTAGTCAGAATTCATTCAACATAAGGTGCTGATTTTTTTTCTCTCAAGGATCCACTCGCTCAAAGGCCAGGTAATCCTTCCTTTTATCCAAGATGAAAATAACTAAAATATCAACATTGCAGTTCTCATGTAAAGTTGTTAAAGTTGAAAACTAAATAATTTAATTTCTCATTTTTGAGTTTTCAAGGAGTCAGGTTTGAACAAACATTCTGTACAATTTTATTGTGTATATTACTACAAATGTAGATACTAATGATTATAGAAATATTTAACCATCAATATAACATCTGTTGCTTCCTAGAACAGCATTCCATCTGTCAACAAGTTTAGAGATGGCATATTTTAAAAATTGTTTGGGTTTTTATTTACATATGGACTCTTGACCTCATCTTTGATGTTATCACAATGTTTTGTATGTTGTTCACCTCTGGCCTTCAACAGGCGTATGTCGATCCAGGTAACCTCTAACTGATTGTTTAACTGAAGTTTTTATTTAATCTATGGGGGTAGACAGTTCTCGTTCCACTGCCCATGATAAGGGATATTTTGTCTAGTTCTTATTTTTTTTTTAGTAATGCTCAATTATTACTTGCTCTGTTTCCACTGAGTCCAAGTCCACACTACCTGGCTCAAGGACATGAACCAAAACTATTGTTATGCTTGAATGCACTCACTGAAGTGTTTCTCTTTTGTTAGAGCTGCTGATGCTGCTACTGAAGACTTGATATCTTTTATCTTTTTTATCAGCTGTTCCCATATTAGTTATTTCTATGCTAGGCCTACTAAGGAGTTTCTCATTATCTAGGTTATCTGGATTGATGTATGTGCTGATTTTTTCAGATGTCTAACTTCCCCTTGTTCTTCCTTGCCAAGTATTTTCACTTCATTCCACAGGAGGGTGATGAATACCATTTTCCTTCCATACATAATCATCTATGTTTGAGTTCATTGTCTCACTATTCACTAAGTCTTTTTGGTGCTCCTCCAAACTTAGAAGGCAGCTTGTTTCCCCTTTATATTCTTTATCACAACTGCAAGGAATGGAGTACACACAGTTATTGGTCCTGTTTTTTTTCTGTGTTAGGCTTGACTGAGTAGAGATTTCTCCAAAAGGTTAAGCTGCTTCTGAGTATTGCCCTGATGTTATACAGACCACATAGCTTCTGAATCTTTTCTGATAAGCTCTTGATGTTAGGCAGACAGACCATCATAACTTTCTGGCCTCCCTCCTCAGCCATTCTGTTTCTACCTGCATACATTGATATAATGTTTGCAGGCTAGTTGTTATTCTGATGGGTACGCTGATCATTTCCTGTTAGTGTATGTCTGGGTCACAGAGGCAACAGATCACACATGGTAGAAATATTCAATGCTTGGATGAATTGTAGACCTATAAATATATTAGACAGATTCTGGTGAAAAAATTGTCTATGGCAGTGAACGAACTAGAAGCAAAACTAGCAATTGACTTAATAAATCTTTCTACTTCATATCAGCAGAAAATGTTAGCTCGAGAAGGTGCAAAAGGAGTCATTTTCCTGGAGGTTAGCATTACCCATGTTGATGGATGTATGGCTATTTTGTTGGTCATGTTTTACTATTAGGGTTAAGTAACCTGGGATTGTGAGTTTCTGCCCAGGGATATTTCATACAGGAACAAGAGACAGCTGTGACAAGTGGACAGTATTTAAAAACTATTGGCTGTTGAATAATATTCAGGATAAGAAAGATAGACCATTTTATTGACAAGCTGACAACTGTTCTCAGTTTTACCCAGCAAGAGTAGGAAGGTAATACCAGGAACATATAAATTCTGGAAAGATGTGAGTAGCAAGGAAAAAAAATGGATACCCATAAATGTTGCAAAAAACATGAGCACTGGCCAATTGTGACAAGAACAGTAGAGCATACACTTTATTCAGTATGATTTCCTACTTGTTAACCAACAAGGATACAATTATTAATACTATGGTATCAATTACTGTATGTCAGCTGGGTCAAAAAAATGACCACTGGTTCATGCCACTTAGTCAGGTCAGTTATATTTCCCATTCTTTTGTGTATGATGGTCAAGAAGAGATCAGAGGAAGCTACATGCATCCTGATGTGTTCTCTTGGACCTTACAAAGACATTAAGTGAAACTGGTATATGCCTTGAGAGTTCTGACAGATAGAGATGTTGTTGTAAACCCTTTGTACCCCAGTATACTTACCATGTTTCCTCATAGTTATAGTTTCTTCCACTAAGATGATGCAGAGATGCATTATTTTTGTGTGACACAAACTTGCTTCATTCAGCTTAGTTCTAGGTACTTTATTAGCCCCTGTCTGCCTGCACTGAACTTGTATGAATCATAGTGCACATATTACTCAAACTTTTTTTTATGGGGGAACTGTACCAAAGTTTTGTGGTTCTTCAGTTTTTATATATATATATATATATATATATATATATATATATATATGGGCACATAGCTAAGTGGTTAGAACGTTCACTTTCTGACCATGAAACCATTGTTTGAATCTCACCATGGTCGATTTGTCAAGATGGTGACAAATGTTATCAGTCTGGGGAAGGCAGTCCTCACATGTGGCACCAAGAGAAAGTGCCTGAAAACCATTCCACAGGTTGACCCAAGCCTCGTGAGTAAAATTGGTTAGACAGAACCCTTGGGGGCCGTTGTTGGTTGTGCTAACACAAAGTCACAATTCATCCTGACTGAGGATTTGAGCATGCTGGACTTGTTCACTAAGGTCTGCTAAGCGTAGTTGCAATATAAATTACAGGTGGGCTCTATGGGTATTAAACAAACTCAAATATATATATATATATATATATATATATATATATATGTATGTATGTATACACACACACACATATATATATATATATATATATATATATATATATATATATATATATATACACATGCATATGCTAACTTCCTCTACTAACTTAAGATAAAGTATATGTGAATTCACTTTTCAAAATGGCTGATGTGAAATTTATTTGAGATCGACATATTAACTATCAATAAATCAAATTATATATAATTTATTTAATATTTTCCCATATTTTGTCCACTATTAACAAACACTTCTAGTACAGAGTGCAATGGATAAATTGTCTAAATTATGCAAAAATGAAAATAACACTAACATCTCATTTTAACAAATATATTTATCAAAATTACACAAAAAATCTTGAAATACTAAAGAGTATATTTATTCAATAAAACTGCCATTAGCTTCAACCATGGCCATCATTCTCCTTGTTTCAGTTAGTGAATGGTGCCATAACCCTTGCCTTCAGTTCATCTTTGGTGTTACAAGAGTTTTGCTGTTTTCTCGATCAACTGCACCCTACAAATAATAATCAAGGGGGTTGCAATCTGGAGAGTTAGGTGGCAAGATATAAGAGGTGATGTGATTGCAGAACTTGTCTAACAGCCATGGATGGGTTCTCCTGTTTGTGTGGGGCAGAGTCTTGTTGCCAGACATAGGATCTTCCAGCAGCCACCCTCTTGACCCAGGGCAACACTATCTCCTCCAGGCACTTGATGTAGGCTTCTGTGTGGAGACTGAGACTCTCACCAACAAATTTGGAAGTTCTTTTCTTATCAGAATGATCAAAGAGAGTTTTCTGAGTTGCCGTACCTTCATAATCACCCTTAGACTCATCCAACTCTTTACAAATCCTCTTTACTGTCCTCAGATTGACACCAAAACACTCTGAAATGTTCATATTGGAGCTTCTGGCACAAATGCCAAGCAGTACAGCATACCATTTTCAAATTTCTGGCAGGGTGAATTGATTCATGGTGCTCTTTTTCTCACAAGCAGTGCACAACTGACCATACAAAATCAAACCTGTACAGTCGACAAAATCAAAAACAACAAACACACATACACAAAATTAAAAACATAAAATGGCGACAATTTACCTATCGCACTTCTAAACATATTTTCTTAAAAAATGTTTTCACAGATTAAATAAATCATGATATCAGGAGCTTATCTACAATATTAATCTAATATTTTTATTTCATTAGGAGAATCTGAATGGCTTGACTACTTTTTTCCAAATTATGAAATGTAAGTATGATTCATAAAATATTCAATATATAAAATGCATTGTAATAAAACACACATTAAAAATATTAGTTCTATTATATGACATTTACTCATTCAAACTTGTTATTATTTAAGACCAAACTGTTGCAAATGGAGGCAGGAAGGCATATTGTACTAATCTTCCAAATTGAGGAAAGCCGCCTTTATGATCATTCATATCACTTTTCCAGCATTAACATCGGTTAAATAGATATATAAATAATAACTTGATTGAAAAATCGGTCTATTGCTGGTTTGACTAAATTTTATCTATAATATTTCAACTGATCTCTTTTTATCTTATATTTGTTGGATCTTCTGATTACATATTTTACATATCAATTTTAATTAATAGTAATGGTCAGCAACGAATTTAAAAGTTTCTTTAACAATTTCATGATTTCTCATGACTTATTTAATTGCACATTTGTCAAAATAAGAAATATTTGTATTATAAAAGATTTCTTAATGAATGATTCTAATTTCTACTTTAATAGGGAGGAGAGCAGCAAAAAGTATGAAGCGATGATAACTTGATTTGACAAGAGCCAATAATCTCCTGATAATCCTGAACCATAGCAAGCCCAACGCATCTTGAAGGCACTGACATTTCTCTACTATAGAAATCATAAATGTTCATCAAATAACTGTTAAATTTTAGTCATTGAATTTATTTTAATAATGAAATAAAATTCCTTTATCAGAGTTGTCAACTGTGATTGAATATTTTATATCATTAAGTGCAATATATATAACTCTTCATCAAAAAAATAATTTGTTTGGGATGTTTGCCATCATTAAATTTTTTAATTTTGCTAAGCCTATCACTTCAGCATAACTTTCTATATCTAAGGAAAAATGTTTAAGAAAATGATTGTTTAATGATGTAAGCCTTGAAAATGAATATTTGAAATCCAGATTTTTACTTGGTTTGAATACTAACCTCAGAGAGCAATAGGAAATATTCTAAAACTTAAACCCACATCTTTTTACCTCATTATCTGTCATAAAAACAGGATTGCAACCTCAATTTTTTTAGTTGTTCTTTCTCCATATTAACTGCTTGCCAATCCGCAAAGTTAGCTGATAACCAATTGGTAAGGAAAACATCTATTTAAATACCTTTCTATCTTTTGAAGCATTATAATTAATTTAATTTAGTAATTGTTAAATCAACTATTAATTAATACAAGCTGTCTATGAACCACATATATTTGCAAATGTATTTCAGTTTTCAATTGAATGAGATCATCTTACCCAAGAAAATGTACCTCCAGACAAGAATCAAACTTGCATTCTCTTTTTCAATCAATGAAACATTGTTTACATCAAGTATAACTTAGCAATTAGATCATGGGAGGCCATCATGACAAAGCAAGCCTCAATAACCCTATTTAAGAAATGTGCCTCTCTTGATGGAACATTTCAAAATCTATATTGTTTTCTTTTTGCATTGTAAACTGGATCAAAAATCTTACTGAAAGTTCCTATGATCCATCAGTATTGGCTGGTATGTATGTATATGTGTACCCCATGTGAAAGCAATCATGTGTTGCATCATACCAGGTAAGTACAAGTTTGGTATTTAATAAGATATATATATATATATATATATGTATGTATCGAGAGAGAGAGAGAGTCGGTCAGTTTAGCAATTTGTTTCGGTATCGGTTTCCAGATTTGTTTTCCTTGATACCGCAGTTTTCGATTTGGTTTTTCATTTTTAATTTAGTATTTTTGATTTCTAAGGAAGCCATTCATTTTCTTGTGTAATGATAGCATTTCCCGTCAATATCTGACTTCATTTGAGATTGATAATAGTTAATCTGTTCAACTCGCAATATCTTGTGTATTTCTGGTCCAATCTTAAAAATATTCATATGGCTCGAAAGAAAAGAAAATAATCTTTCTAAATATGTAATTGGTATCTGCTTTTATTCATTGAATTATTTTTTTTAAAGTGAGTTAAAACAGTATTGCTTCGACCGAAAATGCAAAATAAGTTTTTTTTTTCTGAGACTAAATTTTACACGTTACTTTTTTTTGCAAAATCAAAATGACCAATCTTTATCAATATTCTTGAAATTGTACATTTAATTAGAAGACAACTTAAGCTACAACGAGGAAGATGTTCTGACCCTAGGAAGTGAATTCCTTCAAAAAGTATAAAGGGATTTAAATTTTAAAATTAAATATTTTTCATTATTCTATTTTGAAAAGTTTTCTTATTTTAGTTTTTATCATAAATTTATTGGCCAAATCTCCAACTGTTAAATTAAGTATCATGATATTGGAATAAAACATCTTCATCACATAGATTTTTGTGGAAGAGTTGCCAGCTTCTTACTGCAGACAACATTCAGCTTGGAAAGTAATAAGCAACTGAAATATTAAAAAGATTTGGCAAACTTACATTTTTTTCAGATGAGACATCATTTGCACACTTTTCAAGCAACAGATGTGCACCAGTTAAGTAATTGTCTAGGCAAGTTTTATTTGAATCATCAAAAATACAATTTAAAATCTGGTCGATTTTAAGTTATGTTTCATGGAGTAGATTGTATCGCTGATTTTTCAGTGATTCATGAGTGCACTCGGAATATCAGTTCAGAAAAATATGTATCTATTCTGCAACAGTAAAATCTCCCATTATTCATTGTTGGTTATTTGATGTTTTGCCATACAGTGAACAAGAAAAGCAACTCTAATGCCAAAACATTTCTCACCGGGTATGAATTCAACTGAATGTGACTAGTTTATTTTGGATTGTGAAATAAAGTAAGATACACAAAATTAATGCTATACATAAATTTATTGAATGTAATCTCGTGGAATATCCCACAACAGACGATAATAAATTTAATTAAATTCTTAAGAATGTTCTAAAGGCAAGATTAATAAATGCTAGATCATAATATATTCTATAATTATTTAAATTATTGAATAAATGCTCTTATATAAAAACTGGCAATGCCTGTGTATTATATCAAAATAACACCAGTAACATTGTAACAGAGCACTGATCTTGTTTAAATGTCTAATTGTATGAAATTACTGGATGGTGATTTGGAAGGACTACTAATTGGATAATAATTATTAAAATTCTCAGGAAAGTAGGTTGAATGGTTGAGAAAAAAAGGAATGGGTTAAAAATTGCTTTAAAATAATAAAATGAATTTAAGAACAGTTCCAAAGAGAAACAAACCCAGAATTAACTAGCCAAGATTCAGAAAAATTCAACAAAACCAAGGTTCCCTACCCTATCCACTTCCCACCAATAAGAAGAAGACATGATTAATGTGTTGTTTGAATTTCATCTGGGGCTAGTTTACATTATACTATCTGTTCAAAACATGTGTGTGCTTACAAATGATTCTAGACAAAGAAAGAAACATCTGTCTTTTGTCAATTCCCAAGCTTGGGATTTGGTGTGTTATCTATATATGGTGGATTCAGGTTTCCCAATATCCTACAATATTGTGATTGATGCAAAGTCTAGTATAGACCCTCTATGTACATTGTTTTTAGCTGGTGAATTAAAAAATATATCTCATATTATTACCATTTATGTAGACTTAGATCATAATTATCAAAAGGAATTAAAAGAAAAACATTAAGTTACTGTTGTCAATTTGTATACTGCCTTTTCTACACTTATTTGGAAACAACAAATTTTCTAATGTCAATTTCAAAGTTTTAGTAATTAACATTTATCTGTCTAAAATATTTTTCATTATCTTATTTTTAAATAATTAATCAGTCCCTTTCCTATAAGTGTAATATAGCTTCCCTGTGCCTTTTCATGTTGTTTTGATGAATATTCCACTATGGTACCTAGATTTTATGAATCTTACTTATTATAAAACGCAGATTGTGTGTGTGTGTGTGTGTCTGTACGTTTATATATGGGATCATATTTCCTGCATTTTTCAACCGATTTCAACAAAACTTCTCAGTACTACGTAAAATTACCCGGCAGTGGTTCTGACAGCGCCAAAAATTGGAAAAACACAATTGTTTTTGCATGAAATCAATTTGAAAGCACGGTTAAGGGTATCGCACACAGGCTGAAGTTACTGCCAGCTTCTCAAACGTCTGAATGCCATTAACTTCCGGTGACTCAGCATTTTGTTTTTTAGAGAACGATACACAAAAAGTAAACAAATGAAACCTAAACATACACAAGTCCTCCTCACTAAAAATAATAACCGGAAACTACTTTAAATACACATGGTGCCCAAATGAAACCCATGTGTACAGTCAAAATGCGGAAGTTAATTTTTAGTCATCAACTAAAAGATATTGCCAACCAGCTACGATGCTAACAGCAGCCGACATAAACACAGCCGATTTCTTCCACCAAGAGAGCGACATGCTCCCCCGTCTCACCTTCACCTGGCCGACCCTCATGGAAAATAAACCTCCACATCTCAAGTGTTAATAAAAGCAAAGCATGTCAGATTTATAAAGATTTCTTATTTGTCCCTTATCCAATCATTCTCTTGCATTCCTATCTATATTTGATCTTAATTCATATATATATATATATATATATATATATATATAAAAACAGATGCAAATTATGCCTGGAAGAAAAAATTAAAATAATTAAGTACAAAAATACAAGCCAGTTATTGAACCAGAATTTATACTTAAATGTCATCATAAAAATAAGTTTATATAGTCTTAAAAATAGACATTTATTTTGCATCAAACACTGAAAAATATATATTAGGTTTGTAACTATGTAAGTTTATACATATGCATGTATATATGTATATGTGTATTGTATATGTGTGTATCTGTCTATTGCTTTTATTACTATTATTATTACTTTAAATATATTATATATATATTTTTTTATTACTATTAAATGATGATGATGTTTAAATGAATAACAACATAGATTGCATTTCTGTGATTTTTATTACTGGTTGTGTAGTTAAAGTTTTATCCATAAAATTTTCCCCTACCTTCCCTTACTGCAATATTCTCAAAAATATCTAAAGTAGGATCTGTAATGTAATCGGTACTGAATTAGCTTCTTGACTTCAGCCGCTTTCTCACAGACGTGATGTGGCTTCCCTCTGTCTTTTCTACAAATATTTTCATGGCTACTGCACTGATGAGCATTTTTTCCCTGGTGCCCTGACTACATGAATTTAAGTGTACTACTAGATTGGCATCTAGGTCCCAACTTTTTACTGTTGAAATAGTTAAATGTAACCGCCCTTCTAACAGTTTCTTTCCTCTCACTTCTCCATATTGGAATTCCATTCCTCTCACTTGCTTCCCTTTTAACTACAATCATCAAAAACCTAAATGCAACATCAGTCACCATGTTTTGTTGCGTTGATACCTGTTCTTTTTTTCCTTTCTTCAATCCCCCCTACACCCACTCTTTTCTCTCATTTTCACTCTCCATAACCCCCTGTGTGATAATGGCACTTCTGACTTGCTTGGGGTGAAATGCTTAAAAAAAAAAACCCCAAAACATTGAATATAAAATAATTAGGGTACTGACAAGAGCATCTAATAAAATAATTAGGGTGCTGAAAATAGCATCTACCACAATCAAAGGTAAAGCTCTCCCTACCAACAGCTAAAATAATAAAAAAGTGCTAAGTACAATATATATATATATATATATATATATATAAAAGGCAGGATGTGTGTGTAACGAATGCATGGCCGCAATTTTCGACGGATTTGCACCAAAATTTATATGCACATGCTCCAAGTTAGCGGGAAGGCCAAGACTGACTTTGCATTTCCCAACTCCCATCGATAGTAGAAATAATCGATTTTTTCATGCTTCTACGTCAGTTTTCATGTAGAGTTTGCAGCCATTTTCTACTGGCCAGAGTGAGAGCCTATAGCTGGCTGCCACGAATAGGCAGGAAGATTCTACTGGCCAGCATGAGAGCCAACAGCTGACTGACACAAATGTTAACTAGCATACTAGCATGCAAAAAAATCAATAGCTGCATTCGTCACAAGTGGGAAAAATTTAAATCTGCATGGCACTTTACTCCAATTGGCTCATTCGCTTGCTTAAATTCAACGTTGATTCTGATTCGACAGAACTGGGTTAGGTGTGAAAAAGTATTTGTTGTTAACATTCTTTTTTCATTCGGTTCTTCCACTTACGAGTGCTTTTTTTAAAGCTGATCCTTTTGTGTTCATTTTGTTTAGTTCTTTTTTCGTAACAGATTTAATGTTTAGTATAGAGCTTAGAAAAAAATTTGCGTGAGATAGGCAAGAAGTAAGGCATGTAGCAACATCAGCACAGCAAAGGGCACTCCTTTAAAGGCAAAGAAGGGCAAAAATATTTTAAGTCAAGTGATAGCGATTGCTGTATGAGTCATACAATTTTTGAATCAAGCACAGGCAACGCCAGGCCATGCTGCTAGTTTAAGATAAGTTCTAGATTAGCAGCAAGGTCTCATCATTTTATGAGTGAAATGGTTAGGTCTAACTGTAACTTCTATGCTAACAGTTTCTTCTATTACACTTCTTGCTTGTGGAACTCTTTTTCAGTTACTTAAGTATTGCATTTAAATTCATGAAGTCAAAATCATCAAAACAATTACTGTAACAATATTTATAGAAAAAACACATGGAAGCTATGTCATGGTGGCAAGAACGTTAGGATGACAAGTCAGGACCAATAACATTGCAGATTTTTCTCTGAATTTTGTCAACAATATTTAGATATATAGCAGATGTAGCAGCAATATTCCATGCACAGATGAATGGTAAACTTATCAATGTGCAAGAGTCTTGTGGGAAAAATTGTCTAGAATGATGGTGAACCAACTTTTCTAGCAGCAGATATAGCAACTGATTCAATATAATTAATCTACTTCATATTAGTGGAAAATACGAGATTGAGAAGACACAATGAGTTGCTCTCTTGGAGATTAGCATCAGCCATGCTGATGGAAGGAAAAAAAGGTTCTCTAAGATGATTAAAAGATAGCAGTTTCATTTTAGAGGTATTAAAATTAACAAGCCATTTCTTGACCCAGCTAGCAACAGATTGAAGATCATTTTTGAGTTCAGCTGCCAATTTGATTTTATTGAACATATCAGACAGGAGTAAATATTTGTGCCATCAGCAGAGATACTGAATCAGGAACTGATCACATCAGGAAAGTTGTTGATGAAAATAAAGAGCAAAGTACACGCACATGAATGCAAAAAGATCTAGAAGCATAGCCATTCAAGACAACTTTTATTTAGTGATTTGATAAGAAAGATTAAACCAAATTAAAAAATCAGCCAGTAATACTATAACTTTCCAATTTGTGAAGAAGATATGCCAAACTCAGTCAACTGCCTTTGAGATATCTAAAACAATAGCTTGAGCTTCATCATTCTTATCTAAAGCTTGATAAACTCTTTCAACAATAACCATAAACACACTGGCAGTTAAACTGGAAAAAGGAAAGCTATATTATATCTGAAAAAAAAAACCCTGTTAGGTGAGATGCTTAACCAATTCAGAGTTAATTAGGGGTTTTAGTGTTTGCCAAAAAGATAGAAGGCTAATTGATAACTTGATGGATCAGACAGTTCACTTGAGTTCTTAAAAACAGGAACCACAAAAGAGGTTTTCCAACAAGCAGGAAAGCAAGAACTAGCAAGACATCTATTGTAGAGCTTGGAAAGAACAGGGACCAGTTCAGGAGCACATTTCTTGAGGACAATTACAGGGATACTATTGAGTCCACATGCTTTGTGGTGATCAAGTTTGGAGATTATAGTAGAAATCATCAACAAAGTTATATGCATATCACTCAGTAGAGACTCAGTTCTAAATTAAAAGTCAAGCAAAGATATTCCAGATGAGTCAAGAGTAGAATTAGAAGAAAATTTACAAGCAAATTATTCTGTTTTATCAGCTGAAGATGATAGCACTTAAAATTGATTTTAGGACAGGAACGATTGAGGATTTAGTATTATTTAATACACTATAACAGAGACACCTATGGTCACAAGAACTAAGCTTGTGAGAAGCTATCTGGATGCCTCACTCTGTCAGTGAATAATAACATCATTGATAATATGTTTGCAATTGTTACAAGTGGACACAAATAGGTATCTGTTTGCAATTGTTACAAGTGGACACAAATAGGTATCTGTTGTATTTTAGAGAATTTATTTTAATAAAAATAACATAATTTATTTCATTATTATTGATGAAATATAGATTTTTTTTGTTTGTTTTTTTACATTGGGGGAAAATGCTAGAAATATTACACAATTCTTATTTGCACCAAATCATCACTGATTGACAAAATGAATTTATATTTATAGATATTTAGTAAATATTTACTGTTCAAGCTTTGTGTTAGAGTTTTTTCATTTCAAACAAGTTGGGTGAAATTAATTGAGCCTAAGTTAACTCCATTAAATTTTATCCTTACAATATTATTTAAAGGCACAATTGTGTTGGTGTTATATGCCATTAAATACAGTAACTTCAAAAAAAAAAAAAAATGGCGGTTATGAGACAAAGTCATAAAAGTAAATTTTAACACATGCACTTTTTATTGACTTAAATCATGAACTGCAGCAGAAATTTTCTATCATTGACATTTAAGCAAAAATCTGCAGTTAATGGATTAAATAAAATTTGTTTATTTATTTATACATTGCATTAAATAAAAAAGAGATAAAACTTAAATTACACAGAAAAGAATATATACAATAAAATAATGTACATACACTGTGTGCCAAATTATTATTGAAATAACTTTTTTCTATTTCAAAAACCGTCCAATCAATTCACACAAAATTTTCACACAATGTTGGCAACACTGACCTGCGCAATCACAGAAATTTTCGTACTGATTTGTGCAATCTAAACAAACTGGTGCCATTTCTATAAGAAACATAATTAAAGAAAATTTAAGCTATCCCCCATCAGAAATGGTTTTTGGTGTACTACTGATTTTACCTGACCAATACATTGAGACCGATCACACATCACAACCTACAAGTATTATTCAAGCTTTTAAAGATAGAATGAACAAGTTACTGTTCATGCCAACAGGCATTGCAACAAACAATCATACATCCCAAGACCAGTGAGTATGTTTTTCTTTGTAATGACAACAATAACACTACTACAACTACTAAAGCTACACCAAGGAAACAATAGAAACACTATCATCACAGATTTTGTAACATTAACATAAAAAGACCGATATCAAATAAACAATAAAGCACATTAATAAGGTTCATCATCAAAATATGTGAAACAGTGGTTGGGACACCCACATATTCAAGTGAACTGTACATGATCTTATCTGAGCCTAGAGTAACTCATGGTTTTATGACTATGTACGAGCTTCATAACAACTATTCACTATGTTGGGAGAAAGAAATAAAACGTGTAAATAAATGGACTATCAAGGATCTAGCAACATTTGAACAGAAGGTGGTATATATAGTCAGGTCACATTCAAGATAAGAGCTATCAAGAGTCAGTTTAAAAGATATAGAGTCACAGTTAAAGTAAGAAGAGAATAAGTTAGAGTCACAGTGTGAGTGTGTAGAATCAGACACAGATGGTGGTAGATGGAGTTCTCCCCAGCTGAAAGGAAAATCTGGTTTGTCAGTCTGTCATGAGAGAAGACAAAAGTAGAAGTGAAGTCATCCCAAGTGTCACTTAATTTCCTCTAGACACTATCAGATCCATGAATAAAGAATTCTGTTAATTAGAACCAACAGATTTTTTCTGACCAATGTCAGACATCAAGAGATGGTCACATTTGTGATTTTCTCTCCCTATGCAATATCTCACTTTCAGTTTCTTTATTGAATTTATACTGGGCCATTCCTAGTTTTATTCTCACCAATGCAAGCAGGAACAGGACCATAATATTGAGCAGAAGCTGACAAGTCAGGGAAAAACTGATTGAGGGATTTAGGTGTATGTTCATACATATAAACTATTGCAAGCCTTTATCTATATTAATTATGATTATTTTCTAAATACTCATTTGAACAAAGAATATCAAGAAAATTTTGTTGCATTGTACATTGAATATTACTCTAACTTCAACATTTTCTATTTGGTTTGCTTCAAAAGAAGTTTCTTTTCATGACTTTATTAGAAATCAAATATTGATATTTGTGAGAAGAGATTCCACTTTCAAGACCCACCTGATCATGTAATTCATTTATGTAAGAAAGGAAACTGAGCCATCATATTCAGATTTACTTAGGCCATCATCAGAAGACAATTTTGATGTGACAAGTTAGAAAATTGAAAAATATTGTCATTTTGTCATTTCAGATAAAAGTTGTTATAGACAAGCGTATGGTTGCAAGAAAGAAATACGACAACAGCAGAAATAGATTTACGTGATTTATTTCAATAGGAACGTGTAGTTTTGGGACAGCTACCTTGTGGTATAGTTCATAAGCCGGCTGCCAACCTGGGTTGATCTCTCATAGTAGTTCTCACTGGTTGGCGTGGCGCTACTGCTGCTGACTGCTCAGACCAACCTTGACTGATCTCTTCCCTGGCCTCCTGTTGACTGCTGTTGTACTTCCTCGTGTGACCCCTTTTATGGCGTTTTTTATGGCTTAACAGGCTCGTAAAATGACCCAAGTATAATTAGGAGGGAAGCATTTTTATTGGTCAAAAAATAAAAACACTTATTATTTTATTATGTTATTTTATTTTTTGACTGGAACTCATGCGTCGGGCATATGCGTAAGCGACGATAATGGTCATTTTGTGATGGGGCCTTGTCCCGTTCACATCCGGCTCTCGCTCTTGAGTATGTTAGTTTATTTGCCTGCAAATCAGCTGAGATATGTCTTATTTTATTTTATAACAAATTTTGTCACTCATGATCATTGTGCCCATTAGAAAAATACTGTGCTGGTTCTCATTTTGAAGTTGCTGTTGTCCATCTGAAACTTTGCCTTTATACAGATTTCTGCTTTTCTGATCATGATCTTGAGCTGGCCCGCAAAACTGGTGATTTTCTTGCCATCAAATCATTGGAGGTCTTATGCTTAGCTGAGGTGCTGAAAGTTCACCATTTGACTCCCGTGGGTTCTTAGCATGTAGGCCCTTAACTACTCATACAAGGATGTGGTCTGTCATAAATCCTCTATCTATTGGAATATACCCTCAATTAACAAGAAGTACATCAACCTACTGAAAGAAACTTCTACCAACTCAACAGCATATAACAAAAAATATCTACCTGTTGCTAACATTAAAATGAGTTTCTCATCATTTGAAGGCTAAGATTTTTGACTCATACATCCTACCAGTTGTGTTACAGGGTCTCAGTTGTGTTAACTGGATAACAAAGTCACTTCAAAATCTCACCACATCATGAGACTTACAACTAACGCCTCAGCAACCATATCTCTATCAATAATCTACTCAACATTACCAAACTTAAGCCAATCACATCAGTTATCAAGTCAAGAGTACTTAAACTATATGGTCTTATCAAAAGATCAATTCATGGTGTGAGTAAGTAATGCCTAGAAGGAAAGTTGGTAAGAGAAGCAGAGATCAACAGCCAATATTCTGGATTGACAATGTCCACATATGGACTGAATTTAACCTTCAATCTTTGAACTCTGCTGTTGGTGATTGAACTTTGTAGAGAATATCTAATATTGGTGTGCAGTCTGTAACAGGCAGAGTAAGTGAATGATAATGATAATAATAAAGTGAGAGAAAATTCTATTTATTATTACTGTGACCTAGAGAGTTTGTACAAAACAACTCAGTTTTTATATGATTGATATATATAAATTTTACTAGGCTATTTCAGCTGCTGGTTATATGGAAAGATGAAATTTGGAAGGTTTAGTTTATAAACTTTTACTCATATATCAAATCAGTATTTTGCAGGGAATTAATATTCAATGCACTACAATCATTTTTCTAAATTCATAAAATGTTTCCAAAACAAATATAAAGAATGACACTTTAAATTGATGGTGAAAAGAGAAAAAGAAAATTTGTTGTGCTGAAATCACTTTAAATAGTCGAGCAAGAATTTCACTTTCATAACTTCATCTGATTTGCAACCATGCAGAAAGTTACAATTTATTTATACATGATACTCATAAGCTTGTCAAGTAAGTTGCTCTAAATTATTTAAAGTGAATCTGTAACCCAAAATTATTTTAATTCAAATTCTTGAAACAAAATCAATTTCACATTAATCTTATTATTTTATAGCAAAAAATATAAATGAAGGTTTTTCGTTAAAAGTTTCATTAAATTGTAAAAAATATGTTCAAGAATATGTCTTATATTGACAAATTCAATACCTCCAAGACCAAATTAGTAATGTTCCACAGAGAAGAATTTTCTTCATTTATGAAGAATGTTTGAACTCTCTATGAGGCTCTTTGCATTTCCAATTCATTAAATGATATATGAAGTCATTGCTTATACTGTTTTAGATCTTGCCTTTATGATGTAAAAGGAGAAATGTAGTTCTAGAAATTAAAATGGCTACATTGATCACTTAGGAAACTGCTTCTTTCTTGCCATTGAGTACTGTCTAGCCTTCATTATTATTATTATCTACTTTTTTTACTATATAGCATAATGCATAATCTTTCACTCAATTTTTATTATCATTATGCACTTTCAATTCATTAAACAATGTATGAAGCGTTTACTGTTTTAAAAGAAACACATTTTTCATTCTTTCCCTAATAACTTATAACTACAATTATGATCATATCTATTTTTATAAGCCATAATAATTTAATAACAAAAATGCATTTGTTTTGAACATTTTGAAATTCAACTTATTAATTATTCATTGTCAATTAAACTTTTTCTATTTTGTATTTCACAATATTTATGAACTTGAAATATTTAGGTTGTATGAGCCTATACCCAAAAGAGACAGGGCTATCTTATGAAGGTAAGATTCTATATTCTATAAAAGCTACAAGTTTTGACCATCACATCTAAGATCTGGCATTAAACTGGTGCAAACAACCACCATTTCCTTTGTATTCCATTTCTAAGAAGGAAATTCCACTCAGACAGCCTTTCTCCAAGAAATGTTATTAATATTTTTACCAAATTATATATAAAATTTGAAAATGAATTTAAGTTTGAAAAAACAAAATTTTAAATATATGTATGAGTATATATAAATATATATGAAAGATGTCTTTGGAAAGTTTCATACAAGTCTAATGTATTTTAAGCACCTATACCAGCATCACCTCCTCTTATTCTTTATTATTTCTCTTCTCCATCATCATTCTCACCTGTTGCTTGTAATTACTTATACTTCTCTTCACCTTCTTTTCATTTTTATTAAGAAGGGTAAAACAGACATTTTTTAATCCTCAGGCTATTTTTTATTTCTCTGGAGACAAGTGTAGAGAAGTAGAAGACAACAGTGTTTTGAAATATATAGATTCCTTCTGGGAAGATGCTGAATATCACTTTTGTTCATTTCTATTATTAAGTTATGGGCACCCATACTGAAAATAATCAACACTGGTTATGCTGGAGATTCAAACATATCTTTATCCTTAACATAAAATGCAATTCAAGATTCTCAATAGTTTTGATCCCAGTTTTAGTTTCTCAATAGTTTTTTATTACTGACAATAGCAATTTACCTACAAAAGGACAATTGAGAAAAATTAAACAATTAACAACCATAATTTGATATGACAGTGAGTTGTATGTTATTAATGTAAGGGTCTTATTTTTTTGAGGAGTAGAAATAAGAAGAGAAAACGGCTAGTACTCCTGAATCTATCCGGAAAATACAGATAGAATTCAGTTGTGTAATGAAGATTTGTTATTTATAGTTTAAAATGATTTCATAAAAATGACATGCTCAAATGTAAAAAATTTACTGCTTTTGTTTGAATTGTCAATATAAATTCAATGTAAATTGTCAATATAAATATTGTCAATTTTTGAATTGTCAATATAGATGAGCTCCATGTTTGGTCAAATCAGTCAATTGAGAACTGTTACCAAGAGAAAGATTTGCTTGAGAAAAGTATATCTGAGCCTCTGGGACTCACTGCAGTTTGCATAATTTTGACTGAGTTGAGTTGTTCTGTCTTGGAAAAATGTAGGAATGACATTACTCATCAAATTTCTACTTCTAAATTATTTTTTGAAATTTTAAAGATAAGAAAATCAAAGAATATACCAGGTGAACAGTTTACCAGCCTATGCTTATCTAAGATTTAGCTTTCCCTTTGCAACATTTTCTCTCTCTCTTTCTCAGCTGCTTTGAAATATAAAGTTTGAATCTAAAGGAAATAAAGTGTCTTTGTGTTTCTTCCGCCTTCAATCTATGTAACATTACATATTTATAATTAGTTCATTCAACACGTATAACAATGTAAACACAAAAGGTAAATAATATGGTTTCTTTATGATCATAATAGTCTCCCTTGTGGAAAATATCTCTTAACATTTAACTTTCAAGAATGAAACACAAGAAATATACCTTAGGAGGAAACTCATTTATGAATCTAATCTAGTTGAAGTTTGAAGAGGAGTATTATAAGATCTCAATGGATTATAAGGTCAGCCCAATATTACTTCCAGATTCAAATCCCCATCTTGATTTGTGCCAAGTAATTAATTTCACAATATTTAGCTAATTCATCTCATTTTTCCCTATTTTCTCTTGTAGCCTTTTGGGTCTCTTTTAAAAGAACCATAAAAAATGAGATTTGCAAGACTGTAATTCTTTTATCAAATATATTAATTTAAAACATACATTTCATTTCAGAACTTATAATTTCAGTCTAATTGTTAATTATCTAACATTAATAATATTTAATTTTTGTTCATTTTCAAAACCAGATTTAATTTTTACAAATTAGAGCTCATTAGAGCTGCCAGTTTCAGGCCATATTTTCACACTTGAATCTGACTTCTGTATGCATCCATTGGTGTGCTGGTAGAAGTGAATGGGGTACAATCGGAGCCTTTTTGTGTTGTCTTGTTTTATTCATCAAAGTTGTCCACTTTTGCCTTTGCTTTATGTTCTTGCATTAGCACCTTTCCTTCACAATATAAAAGCAAATTTGGTCCTACATGAAATCTCTTTACCTGGTGCTACCACCTACCCAGGTACTCTGCCTATACTGATAACATTTCAGTTCTGCTGGTTTGCAATTGGGTGCATGATACGGAGTTTTTCTTCCCGGCCCTTTCCTCTGGATGGACAGACCGGTCAAGATATTTGGTGTCTGGTCCTGATTTTCTGTTGGAAATGAATTGGTCAGTGGTATGGGAGAAAACTGAGATTACAGTTCATCTGTGGTCCCAACTGAATCTTTCCTAAAGGAGAAGGCAGAAGTATGTGCCTCCCAGATCCACCCAATTCTGTTTTAACAACTCTCCATACTTCCACTCACATATACCATTCTAAATCATATTAGAGTGGCATTTTGATGACAGTTTGGCATCAGGATATTGGGAACACTGTCTTATCTTAAATGTTGGCAACCCCACACAAAATAGGTTAGTTTAGGCTTGTGTTAGGCAAGTTAATTTAGCTAGGGGATGTATGCTCATTGACCCCTTTTATTTTCTGTCCCTACTTTCTTTAGTTTAATTCCCCTTTCCCCTTCCCTGTTAGGTGACCAGAAATGTCAGTTCTCTGGTGGATGCAGAACACATTTTGCTTTTCTAGTGTTTTTCATGTGTGTTGTTGTGTCTGAATGAGTGTGTATTTGAGTGTGTGTGGTTGGTTGAATGATTGGTTTTAATTGATTCTTGTTCCACATTAATTCTTCCAGTTAACTGATATTTCTGCCACAATTAAGGATTGTGTGTGTGGGGGAGGGTTATTACTAACAGCATTTTTTTTTATCTTCTTGTATATATAATACTATTCACATATTTATTGGGGTTTTCATTTCTAAATTTTGTTATTTTATTATCTCCACTCACCCCAGACAAATTGTACATATGGGGACTAGTTAGAATTTCATAGAGACTTTGAGGTATTATAGTTGTAAGAATGATAAGTAAGAATGTGATGTTTTGGTGTAAGGAATATATTACAGTTTGTTTGGGCTAGTGATTGTGGTTAGCTAAGTTTAAATATGACAAACTGATGACCAGCCTTCCCCATGCCCTGTTTTGGCCTTGTGCCACATTTTCTGTTTAATTTCAGAAATAAATATCAGTTACCTGGTAAAATGATATTATATCAGATTAGATCAACAAACTTAAATGAGCTGAATATTAATGTTTGACACAAGGCCACAATAACAGAGTAGAGTGTAAGAAACTGAAAACCAATGTTGATCTATAGCCTGTATTCTAAACAGAATATAAGTTTATTATTTATTTATGCAGGACTTAATGTAACTTTTGTGAATTATGCATTTGATTGATTACTGATTTTGATAAAATGCTTTACATGAGAAAAGAAATTATTTCATATCAATTAAAAATTTACTAAATCTATTTTGTTTTTCAGGAATTAAGACTGACTGCAAACATAAAGGAAAAATATATTATATTCGTGACCCTCACTGTTACTTCACTTCCAAGTGCAATATAGTATGTAATAAAAAAGAAATTGGCTTCTTATAAACATACGTAAAATATTCACTATACCAAATGATTGATGTTAAAAACAGTAAAATTGTAAGGTCAAAGTGGTTATCAGTAATTGATCCTGCCAAATTTTGTAATGTCAAATGTAGCAATTTCAAATTTGGCTTGAATAAGACAAAGGAAATAAAAGTAATTTATAAGTTCCATGATATATGCAATAAGCCTTTCTACACTTTAGTAATAAAAGAAAAATAATTCATACGTGTAAATGAAATGGAAGGAAAAATAACTTTAAAATCATGACTTACCCTTTTACAGATTTAAGATTTTGATGAATAATGCCATTATCCCAAAATAATCATAATTTCTTTAAAGATAATTTCTATGGAGGTAAGAAGGGAGAATATTAATGCACAATAAATTTAGAGATTTCTTTGTTGCAAACTGGGAAGCAGTTACCTGGAATTGAGTGGAGTGAAGAGTTGCTGTTTTCACTGGAGTAAAGAGCTATGAAGAGTATAGGGTCCAGTGCACCATAGAGGCTCAACAAAGACGCAAATGCCCCATGGTGGATAGCCACACAGTATTCTACTACAGTGGTTGTTGTCAAAAACCATGCTGATATTTGTTTTAGCCATGAATGGAGCTGTGTCTTAAGATAACCTATTTTCTGCTGCTGACTGTTACCATCAACTAAAAAGGCCATATCTATAACTGACCTCAACAAGAAATCAATATTCACCAAAAGAGTTGTAACAACTGCATTAAATTTCACAGTTCACTTCAGATATTAAATACATCTCTGGATCTCAAGATGCTTTAGTTGATACCCTATCAAAAATGATGATTCATCACAGACTTAACAGATTTCAGCTATGTGTCTATAGCAGATGAACAAAAGACAGCAGTACAAGGGACATCACTCCAGTTAACAGAGTTACCTGCTCCTTTTAGTGATTAAAAACTATTTTTTAATATTTCCTTGGAGAATCATAGACCATATGTACCTCCTTTTCTATGTAAGGCTATTTTCATGGGATATAAGTGATACTGTCAAAATGGTTACTCAAAGATATGCATAGTGAAGCATAATAACAAACATATGAACTTTGACAAAAAATTGCTTAGCATGTCTGTAAAATAAGGTTACCAGACATACTATTGGTACATTTAGTAACCCAAACACAAGGTTTACTAATTTACATATTGAACTGGTAGATACATTTCAGGGCTACCGATATATTTTGACAGTAATAGATTTACACTCTTGATAAACAGCTGCATTTCGGAGTGAAAATTCACATGCTAAAATTATAGTGAAGACACTGCTTCAGTGTCCTTTCCATAATCACCACAAATGGTGGGTTTTAATTGCACTCACAACTTTTTAAAGAAGTCACAAGATTGCTTGCTCACAAGTATGATCGAACAATTTCATTGATAATCAAAAACTACCTTAGTCATCAGAAACAATCAAAATAACTGGGCAGAAAATTTGTCACTTGTAATGTTTTTCATAATAAACATAGTCAAGGATGATCTATGATGTATTCCAGCTGAAATAGTTTACGGAATCACTTTGACTCTTTCTGGTCAATTTTTTTTATAGTAACACAAAAATTGAACTCACAACATTTGTTCAGGAGTTAAAAGCAAAACTTTTGTAGCTGCAATTTGCTCCAAGACAAATATATATTCCAAAAGATCTGGGCAATCATGATTATTTTTTTTTCACAATGGCACAGTAAAAAATAATTTAACTCCATATTATGAAGGATCTTATTCAAGACACAAGAGAGCTAATAAATATTTTACAATTCTTCACAAGTGATTACCTCACTTAGAAAGACAATATTTCCATTGACTTAAACTAGCATGCGTTGATGCTCAATTCTCAAGAGCATAGCAACAACACTTGTACTACACCAACATTTACACAACAACAACAACTTACAAGCCCGAGATTATATGACACCAAAATACCAACTCTTATCAAACAGTATCTAAAGTAAATAAAAACATAAACAAACAAATTTGGTGGAAAGTCATATAGAATGAGTATAAAAAGCAGTGCATTTTCAAAAATTTTTTTTTTCCTTATTTCTGTTCTGTGAATAGCTGCTGCCTAGCATGTAAGTCATTTTTCCACAATTGTCAACACACATGCATACATACATACATGCATACATACATTGTCTCACACACATGCATACATACATACATACATACATACATACATACATACACATATATACTTACTCACTGTTTCCAAAAACTAATTTTTGTAAAAATACATTGCTTTTATTTTAAACAAAAAACGTTTATCTGTCATTTGCATGTAAAAATTTTGATTGCCACTCCTTTTATTTGAGTTAGAAGTAATGACTGCAACAAAGTGCATTAATTCTTTTTATTTTTCATGCTTTTTATTAAAAGAATTTAAATTTAATTCAACTTTCAACACTAAGGCAAAATTGTCCATGAAGTATGAAATTGGTATTGAATTTTAGTTGTCATTTTGTATGCCTGCGAGAAAAGTCAGTTTTTAATTTTAAATTATTTTCAATTGCTTGTGCAAATAGAGGATTCCAATTGCAATAAATTTTACTAAGTCAGCATTTAGAAGAAACAGTCAATTTTTGTAGTTTTCAGTGCAATGTGATATTATTCAATTATATCCAGACACTTTGATAAACAAATAAATGCAAATCCAATGATGATGTGGTTGCTGATATTTTTCAATCTAAAATGTATGAATGTTGAGTTAAATTAAATGAGGTGTAACCATATCTGCAAAGTACTAATGTTTATATTAAAAAGAATTAGTCAAATTTTGGTAGAGGGCCACAATAAAAGTGTAGGTTATAAGAATCAAACTCACAAACAATAAACCTGTGAAACTCACTTACATATTCTTCTGAACTAGGTATTTGAAAGAGAAAATAAACACATTATCACTTTATACTAGCTTCTATGTAACCTTTGTGAGTTATTAATAATTTCATTGATTATAAATTTTCATTAATGATTTGCTTTGTATAAAAAAGGAAAATTGTGACCTGCCAATTTAAATGTTATTAAATTTATCTTGATATTTTCAGAACTGTCAAATGGAAATCAAGTTTGTATCACTGATGGAATAAAATATTATAATTTTGATATCTGGTGCACCTTCTATAGTGAAACAATGTGTGCATTACTGTGTGCTGTCAGTCTAGGTAAGAACAAATATACAATTCCAAATTGTAGATATTTACAAAATTTAAGTTTATACGTTAAACTGGGTTATCAAAATTGTTTAACTATGCTAAAAATTCTACAATGTCAAATGCAATTGTTGACATAAGTTGAAAATGTTTTTCATAATACAAAGTCAAAGAGCCACTCCTGGTAGAGGGTTACTGAATGCAGTGTGTGTTATGAACACAAAAGGGGGAAGCAGGAAGTGAATATGAGAACAGGTAGAAAAGTTAATGACTAACCATTATAGTGTTCAGAAAAGTATCCGCTTGCAGTCTGCTCCAGAAAGTAGCAGTTCTTGGAAAGAAACTCTCTGAATGGAACTTTCTCCTTATCAAGGGAATACAGAGGGAATGAGAGTGATTCAAGGCTGTGAATAGCTTTAAAGGGTTTAAATTGGTGACACCAAAGAATGGAGCTTGTCTGAATATGGAAAAGGTTTACAAATGTTGCATCTATGGAAAAGGATTGCAGGGTGGAAAATAAGTCATCTCTTCCTGCATAAATTCTTTTCAACTGTGCCTAAACCAAGTGTTTTTTCTCAAAATTCCTGCTCTTAAATTCATTTCCTCCAATTACTCCATGAATATATTCACTATCAGAAGAGAACAGGAGATCTCATTCTGATACTCACTTCCTGCTAATGTATACCAAAACAAAAGTGGTAGCACATTGTTTGCATACAAAAAGTTCACATATTGTGGATCAGTAACAGAAAAAAATAGTCATATTTTAGTTTAATCTAGTTTAATCACATGTAGAAATTCTAAAGATGTCAATCAGGAGATGAGAAAATGGATGTTTGAAATGAGTTACATAAGTCAAAGAAATGAATTACATAAGTCAAATAAGAGGAAGGATTACTTTTAATGACATATTCATTCAGGATATATGTGATTAAGGCTCTCTATGGAGAGCCTTAATCTCACATATCCTGAATGAATATGTCATTAACTCCTTTTTATTATTTTCCTTGAATGCCATGACATCTCTACAGCTTTGAATTCAGATTAATCCTTTTCCTAGACTAGCTCCTACCCAGGACTGTTTGTCCTGCTATTTAATTCATAGTTGGTGGGGGAAAACAAGAGATGGATTCATATCTTTCTCAATGGCATGAGCATGAAAGTGAACACAACACGTCTGGAATTTGAACTCAGTTTACCAAATATACTTTCTATAACAATAATCATCTGGAGACAGCATAGGTCATCAATTCAGAAAACTGTTATCATTATAGCCAAATCTAATTCTCTATGTTTTCTTATTACATGTCATTTACTCAATTCAGTTTTGTATTGGCCTTCAGCCTCATCACATTGAAACAGTGGTTCTTGTTTGGTCACTGAAGTTAAGCAATGTTGAGTCTGGTTAGTATTCAGATGGGTAACCACTGGGGAATACCAGGTGCTGTATGACAGACCTAACAAGTCTGTGATGGATAAAATCTAATTACTTATACTAAGAGAAGAACTTGATATGTAGAATTGCTTCTGGACTAACAGGTCGAAAGACCTACCTAGAGTTGGGTAAGTCAAACTATAAGAAATTGAAAAGCAGAAAAGACATATTTCACCAATCACCCAGATAGGAGAGGACCCTTTTCTCATTCTGCATTTTGCATAATTTTGCTTTTTTTTTTTTGCAACAGCTTGGTCTCATAATTACAGACAAACACTAAAATTATTTAATTGAAAAATTAATACAGCTGGCCTCACTTGAAAAGATCTCTTTTTATATTACAATTATTATATGTTAATATTAGTTCCACATTTAATATATCATTATTAACTAATAGATCAGCAACTAATTTAAAAGTTTCATGTACTCATACTCTAATGATTAAATGTATCTGTACATTCATCCAAATAACTAAGGAGTATTTATGAAATAAGATATATATATAATATCCATGTTATAAAAATAATAGATATATATAATATCCATGCTATAAAAAAATAACTTTTAAAAGAATGATTCTAATTTCTAATTTAATTTCAGCAATTCAATGTGAAGAGACAATGACATGACAAGAGGCAATAATCATCCAGAATCATTCCAAGGGAAATAAATCTCAAAATATTGAAATTTATCTGCTGCAATTTATCTGTAGCATTTGTCTGAATTAATAAATGTTCATCAAATAATCAATATATTGATTTATTCCTCAAATTTTTTGTTTGTTCTTATTTTCATCAAAAAATGATTTTCATATGATTAAACTCAACATGTACAGTTTTAACTATTGAACAAAAATACATATTTGCTGAAGGTATTTTCAGTTAAATACTCTAATTTTGTCAAAATTCTCTTGTACTTAGTTTATCAAGTCATACAGCAAAAAATGAGAGTAGAAGAATGAGTGAAAGATCTGGCTGCCTTGAAAAGTAGTATTTAAAATCCAGATTTTTACCTGCTTTGAATACTATCATCTGATAATAGTGAGAAATATGCAACTATCTCAGTTAGAAAGCAGTCCTATGTCTTTTTACTTCATTAATTGTCATAAAAGGTAAGATTGCAGCTTCGTTTCTTCAGTTGCCATTTCTCAACATCAACTGTTTCCCAATTGATATAGAGTTAGCTGGTAATCAGCTGCTAAGGAAGACATCTATTTACATTGCTTCCGACCCCTGCAAATGATTAGAAGCATCACAATGAACTAAGTTTATCTAGTTGTTTCCAATAGTAAATATAAGATTTTTTTATGATTAATCTTACTGAACAACACATTTACCATATTATTCCACTATCACCTGCACTTATTCAAGCAACTAATTCTATCTATCCAACATGTTTCTCGGCCAAAAACTAATCAAAGTGCCATTTTTAGTTTTCCAAGAGATTGAAATTTTTCCAAGATAATTCTGTAAAGACTGGAATAAATTTTCACACACAGGTGCAGTATCTAGTGAATACAGTGGAAGAGTGAAAACTTTACAACTAAACCATAACAATTTTTTAATAGTCATCAAAACACATGTAGTCTTGTGTTAACATTTTCTTTAATTCTGGACGCTTTTGAAATTGTATCACAATCAAATTCACATTTGTCTGTGTTTATTGTCATCCCAGCATTTTTTAACACTTGTTCTGTTTTTTGTTTTCATTTGTCTTTAGTGGTGGCACCAAGGCAAATATCTTGATAAATAATCATGTTATTAATTTTCTCAGTTAACATGTTTTCTATTGCTCTCTTAATAATTCTATGGGGGTGTTTATTGTGGTATTAACATCAATCTATATTTGGTTTATAAGCAGATTATAAATCAATTTTTGCAAAAAATTTAATGCTTGTTAATTTGTGGATAGCATTTTCAATATTTGGAATAGAAAACAAAACCGAGTATATTTTATGATTTACACCTATTTTAAATCACATATTCTTAAATCTCCATCTGATTTTCTCAAAACTTTGATAGGATATGCCCATTTACTATTATCTGGAGGAACATACATCAAAATTTCCTCCTTTACCATTTTCTTTAACTTGGTAACCACTAAAGGTAGAAAGTGAGTAGGTAATTTATAGGATCAAAATAGGAGGGGGGTACTATTTTCATTTTATTGTATGCTTGCTTTACTATTTTCATTTTATTGTATGCTTGCTTTCAAAAATGTCATTGAAGTAGCCAAAAGTTCTTATAAAAGATCCATCAAACTGTCTCAATTCCAGATGACTTTTTATCAATTTCAATGTACTCTTCCTTCCCCATATCCACTTGCATTGGCAAAGTCATGCCATTTAATTTAATTATTTCAAAAGAATTATTTTCCTCAGGTCTTTGTATTGAAAAGACGTCATCAATTCTTTCTTCTTCCAATTTTTCTATACTATCTATTTTCATTTAACTTTTGGATACATACTGAAATTTTTTTTTTTTTACTACAGTTATGACATTTTTCCAAAAGTGGGGCACTTTTTTCTGTCAATTTCCATCTCATACTTAAAGTATTTGTATTTCTTGTGTCCCTTTTTTTATACTGTACATTTCAACATTGTCCTCAGTAAAATTATACTTTTTAATCAACTCCAACAGTTTTATAACTTCCATACATGCAGTTAGAGATAAATTATTCAATTGTAATTGTTCCAAAATCTTATATTTATGAAATATATCAGTCATACATTTAATCAACTGTAATTGAATCAATTTGTTCTCTATAATCGAATCTTGAGTTCCCAGTTTCTTAGATTCTTCTCTTAATCTGTGAAGATATTGTACAATTGATTCATCTTGTTTTTGTTTAATGGACAGGAATTTGGTCATAACTTTGTATCATTTGTGAAAATTTGACGAAAGTCAAATTCTCCAAATGCTTGTGGTATGCTATAGCAAAATTTCATTATAGCTTCACAACCTACTGAAGGGTAGGAAGAGGTTGGTTATTTCATTTTCTCAACCACTTGCCTTACTGTCTTTCAATTTTTTAGCCATATCCTGGGCTGCAATACACCAGATCCAAGTCTCAATGAATTCTGGTTCATCCAAGAGACTTAAACATCATATCGGTGACACCATATTGTTGTATAGTGTTGTTCTACAACTTGTGATCAGTAGTCAACCTTCTCCTGTCTCACTCTTTATTCTATACTTTATTTCTCCTATGGCCAACACATGCAAATAGGTAAAATCCTAATTGGCAATATCAATACAAATAGTAACAATGTTTTATCCAAGAACTTCAAAGATTATTAAAAAAAACAGACATTTATTCTAGCTGATACATGAGGCACAATAAAATTCATTTATATTGAAGACTAGTTAATTGATCTAAAGATTAGTGGACAGTTACAAAGCAATTGTTGGTAAAGTTTAACTTTTGTTCCTTTCTATCAAATATATTTATGACAATAAGAAACAAAGGTTTTCAGTAATATTGTGTGTATATATATATATATATATATATATATATATATATATATATATATATATATATATATATATATAAATATAAAAATGGCTGAAGTGGCAAATTATATTTGAACAAAATGATCAGATCATTTATACCTTAAAGAATGATTTGTCTGCATTCATCCCATTAGATACTTTATTAAAGTTTGGATTATAATGCATATTATCATGAAAAACCAATCTATCCAACCATATATGTTAGCTGTATCTCTGATATTGAGCGCTTTCTAATAAGTACCGCGCATATAATATATAAATAATTATACACACACACATATATATATATATATATATATATATATATATATATATATATATATATTATATATATCTGAAATAATCTTACAAGGTGTGCATGTGTTTCTTTGTAAAGGTCTAGATATCTGAAATAAAATAAATGTTTAGTACTTATCGCATGACTGCCAGGAACTAAAGAGTATGTTTGACTTTCATGCCTAACAATCTCTCGTACAGTTCTCATGATTATCTATATATCTATTTCTAGCTTTTTAAAGGTTTAATCAAAGGGAGATAACATTTTGTCCCTTGCAACAAACCTCTCTGCCTAGTAGCAGAGTCTAGTAATAGTGATATTGGTTATCTCTTTTCCAAGTAAATTTTCTACCTAATTTAGTATGACTGGGCTTATCATTCCTGTTTATGTTTTCTGTATTTATTATTATTTTGTTGTGATGAGCTTGCTTTTCCGTTATTACTTGCTTATTTGTTTTAGGTTCAACGTATCGTTTTAACCTATCTATTGATACCATTCACTGTGTATCATTGTTTTAATCACAAAATATTTATCAGTTCTATTTAACTCTTGGGAGGGATTGGTGTAGGTGCTTCCGAGGATTTACAAACTCTGTCCACTCTTAGCCATACACTTTTACATGTCTTAAGCTTGTCTGGGATGTATTGACGCGATTTATTTACAGAGCTATAATCTTTGTCTGTTGACTGTAAGGAATGTAAGGAACATTGTAATTCCTTAGCAAACTTCTGATTGTCTATGTCATCGTTAGTATTGTCTACGAGCAACTGAGGAATCATTATATGCATGCCTGTAAATGCAAAGAATGGTGAAGTATTAAAGGAACTAGGTGCAACACAGATTGGGAGGGTATCAAAACTATGATTCCTTTCTAGTCATTATTGCTGTCTTCATTGTTCTATGAGCATGTTTGATCATTCTATTAATTTGCAGATGCTAACTTGTGTGCAATCTATAGAAGCCAACTATTGAGGATGTTTGACTTTCGTTCCTAATGATCTTGAATGCTGTCTTGTGATTATCTATTTTTTGCTTTTTAAGGGGTTAGTCAAAGGGAGATAACTTTTTGTTTCTTGCAACAGCATTGAGCTGATGCCTTTTGTATGTTATGATCTAGAATGATGATGATGATGATATTTCATAATTCTAAAAATAACCTTGCTATCAATGATGATAGAAAATAAAGATATTTCAACATCTCTGGTGGAAAGGTTATGTTTAGAATGATGAAATATCTTCATCATTTTGGATTATAACAAAGTGATGTATAAAAGTTGATTTTTTTAAATGCTGAAAAATGATTGGGGGAAATTTTAAATAATTAGTATGAGAAATTTAAATGACTGAAAAAAATAAAATGTTTTGTAAAGTGATATTTAGAATTACTGGCAGTAAACAAACAAACTGCATCATGTGTCACAGTCTTTGCTTTTGTCACTGGAACTGAACAGAAGTTCAAAAATATACAAGATTCATGCTACAGTACTGACCTCTGATGAAACTGTTATCTTCCTAAACAAGATCTTCTGATTCATGTTACACAAATTTTCACCACTGGCAAGATGTGAATACTCTGAAACTCAAATAAACTGAAACTAAATATTCCATCAAACACACACCTTCTGCTTTCCTTACACACACACCCCAAAAAAACATACAATCTCATTTTTTACCCAATAGCACTCACTCTTGCCTAAAGAAGCAAGATAGGAATTGTAGCTGATCTGAGCCTACAAAAAGACATAAAAGCCCATCAAAGAGACATCTTCAGCAGTTGATAGCCACAACAGCCAAGGTTTGTAGAAGTCAAATAACTTACCTTCTAACATGGCTGCTTCCTTGTATCTCCTTGTAGAAAGGCAGGCCAGATAATCTATCTCATTTATAGGAGATTACTTAATACAGCAGGTGGGTTAGTCCACTTTACTATAATGAACCTGCCCAACACATTTGCATGAGTGGACTCTATTCATTCATATATCTCTCCATTAAATCACTCATGGATGTATTGCCATTTGAAGTGACTACACCAGTCTACCTGTGTGTCAAACCACTTGTAATTAACCAATATTCAACAGGGTTCACATGCTCGTTGGAACACCACCTCCATACCCAAAGACAACTGCCCTCCCATTTCCAAGGATAACTCACATCTCTTTCTTTCAATGAGAGATTTTCACACCACTTCACCATTCATTGTATTTTTTGTTAATAGAATTATTTATTTCTTAAACTTCTTGGAATTATATTACATGATAGTGGTATCTTCTGTCATTTCTTCTTCTTTCTGCCACTATATGCTTAATATAACAAAATCTTAAAGTACAAGATGAATGCATTAGTAGTTTACTAATTGAAAAGTTCACTATATGTGAGTAGTGCCCATAGCTTGTGCTTATTGGGATTATGTAATGGAGATAGTAGACTAAGTGAGACTGCCAGGTTGAAATAGAGACAAAAGAATTCCAAAGAAAGTGGGTAAGATCTTTGAAAAAGAAGCAGTCCTATCAAAGGTATATAAGGAGAAAACAACCAAAGTGATAAAAAATAACACCTTCATTAAACAATTTGAGGTAACCTACAGAATGTTTTAATTATGATGAATCAATGTGGCAAAAGAGAAATTTGAAACAAAAGATTGCTTTTTGGTTCTTGTGGACATTCTGGCCAGTAGGTGTTATGGGAAACATTGGTGAATAAATCCCATAGTATAAAGCAAATGGACTTGCAGCAGTTGCTAGATAAATTAAAATCAATAGCAGATGAAGGTTTTGTTCAAAATGATCAGGTGTAGTGGCACAGTTGTCCATGGCCAGAAATGTTCTTCTGGGCATTATATACAGGATAATGGTATTTTGTGTTTTCTAAGCATCTGGGTAAGAAATTGAAAGCAATTGGGGAAGCCCACAGTGGAACATGGTGCTGTGAAGGATGAATAAATCAATGAAAATGGTGACCTCCTTGGTGAATGATGCCAGTGAAGGATTGTAAATAGAATGAGTGGCTACATTCCATATGTTAGAATAAAATGGAGAAACTAATTGATTAGCCTTAATAACAACAAATTTGACCAGGAATTTGTTTACCCTGGCAGCAACATCCAGTCAAAAGAAAGCGACATCAAAATCTGCAAAGGCAAGGCCTGAAATGTCCTTGATGGTCTGGGCAGCATCTGGAAGTCCTTCCTCTCTGAAAATCTTAACAGGGATTTCTTTAAGGCCACAGTAGAATCTGTCTTGCTCTACAACCTAACAATATGGACACTGATGAAACACCAATAAGCATCAACAAAGATGTTATGAGTTGCATTGGACATCAGCTGGAAGAAACACCCAACAAAGAGAAACACCCAATGAAGGAGACAATTGCATGGCAAAAGATCAGTTGGAAGACCTCATCACACTTACATTGACCAAATTGTAGATGACTCTGGATGCCATCTGGGAGGACCTGCTGAGTGGAAGGAACAAGTCAGGAGAATCCGAGAGGAATTCTTGACCTGATGATGGTGAATGCCTGAGGGTTGTTGCTAAAACATACATAGCACAAAATAGTTTTAGCAGGGGATTGGAATGCCATCCTTGACCCCGATATAGATCATATAGGGACAAATTAACAACCGGGATGTGAAACCATTTCGGGACTTTATCGACAAGTTTCATCTTGTCAATAAGTACTGGAATGGGCACCCTTGGGAGGTAGTTTGGACTTGGACAAATAGTGGTGGCTCGGCTGAGTCTTAGGAGAGTCGATGTAGGGCTCTTAGGGTGTCCAAGTTTTCATTATATAGTTTATACAGACCATAGGCTTGTCTGGATCCGTGTAAACTTAGATAAGCCTAAGGTTAGGTTGGCTGGATACTGGAAATTAAACTGCTCACTATTTGGTGAGCAAGATTTCTGGGACCAGCTGCTATTAATGATACAAAGGGAATTGACAGGGATGGTTGTTGGGAATGCCTGGTGTGACAATTTAAAATCGAAAATTAGAATGTTTGCTGCTGATTTTAGCCGTCGACTCAATCTAGATAGATTAGTGGCACAAACGATTTTAGAGCAAAAAGTAGATCGGGCAGTGAAATCCCGTGAGAGTGGGGAAATAGCCTTAGCTAAGGCACAGAGTTGTCCTCCTTGCTTATCAAGAAGGATCAAGCTCTGGTAGTTAGGGCTAGCTTAAAAAGAATGTCCTCTGAGGTGACGAATATGGCCGCTGACTTGCACACCGAGGAGTCTTGGAATGCATCTCGGCGATATATCACGTGTGTCACATTGCCAGATAAGCGGACCATGACTTCAAACGCAGGCATATGTGAGGCTTTTTATGATTACTTTCAGGAACTTTTCACCAGGGAGACCAGTCTGAGCCATGCTCAGTTCGATGCCTATTTAGCCGACTTTCCCTGTCTTGAGGCAGCTAAAGCGGCTGGGTCCAAGGGTCACATCACAGAGTCGGAAATCTGGGAAGCGTTGAAACAGGTTGGCCGGGATAAATCTCCGGGATTAGATGGTCTTCCCTACAAAGTTTACTTGAGACAGTCACCCGTTTTTGTTCCTTTGCTGAAACTGATTTTCAACAACTGGATGAAGCAGGGGTTTATACCTCAGTGCTTCACCAGGGTTGTGATCAAGTTGCTATGCAAGGACAAGAACGGTGGGGATGGGATAAGTAATTTTTGCACTTTAAATATGTTAAATACAGAGTTAAAGATTTTAGCAAAGATCTTAGCCAACCATTTGTAGGCTGTCCTGTCTAGTCTGATTGGCTCCGAACAGACTTGTGCTGTGAAGGGTAGGACTATTCAGGACAATCTTCATATGGTATGGTTGATCATTGAGAAAGTCGACAGTGAAGACGCGCTGATCAATTTAGATCAGTCCAAGGCCTTCGATAGGGTTGACCATCGATTTCTGGAGGCTGTTCTTTTGGCAGCTGGTTTCAGTCTGTACTTTCACACCTGGATCCGACTTCTGTATGCGACTCCTGGTGCGATGGTGGAGGTGAATGGGGTATGATCAAAGCCTTTTGTATTGTCTCACTCCATTTGTCAAGGTTGTCAGCTTTTGCCTTTGCTTTACATTCTTGCGTTGGAACCTTTCCTTTGCAAGTTAAAGGCGAATCCAGTCCTGCGCGAAATTTTCCTGCCTGGGGCTACCACCTTGGCCAGGTATTCTGCCTATGCTGATGACATTTCAGTTCTTGTTGTACTAATGTCATTAGGAAAGCTTTTGTTCTCTTTCTTGTGGAGAGTCAAAGCCGATATGGTATCTTGGGAGATCTGTTGACTTCATCCATCTGAAAGCTGTCTGGGTATGCCCAGAAGGAAGACGCACGTAAAACTTTCCCATCCCTGAGAAGTGAGCACTCAAGCGAGGAGTAGGCCCATCGTTTGCCCCAAGCCGAATGCACCTTCTATCGCGAGTGTTGTATTGCTCTGAAACGCCTCTTATGGATGTCGGATGGCCTCTCCAACCTCCAGGCATTGTCTCATAGGGCATTATATCAAGTGTTAGTCGGGGGGGGGCGTGAAGAGCTGATTGATGAGCTCAGTCTTATGAAGCAGGAGGCTCGCTCAATATGGCCTTGGGCACCCAGGTTGAAATGCCTCATTGTTATTGAGGCATTTCACCTGGCTGATGATTCATGGGGCCCTCTGGGTTGCCAAAAGACTTTGTTCAGCAGGCTTGGAGAAATCTCCAAACTGTCATCGCTGTAATGGGGAAGTCAAGACCTTGGTCACACCTTCTTTCATTGCAGGGTGGTAGCGCCATTGTGCAGGTTTGTTGAAGGTCGTAAGAAGGAATTCTATGATGGCAAGAGGTTCACTTCTTCCCAACTGATCTTGTTCTTTAAGCATCAGCTTAAAGTCAAGATTAGGATGGAAAAGTGGCGGCTCACCTCATCAGAATTTGGCAAAAGGTGAATGACTTTTGCGCGGCTGTGTCAAGTAAAAGGGACTGACCTAGAGTGGCATTTTGATACCAATTAGGCATCTGGATGTTGTTCTTCCTGAGATGAACTTGGGCAACCCATCCCAAAATTAGGTTAATGTAGGCTTTGTATCTTTAGTTTTTTTCCTTTTTTCCAGTTAACTAGGGTGTGTCTTCTCATTAGTCCCTTTTATTTTTGTCCCTATTTTGTCTTTAGTTTAATTCCCCATCCCCTCCCTCATTAGGTGGTCAGTGATGTCAGTTCTCTGGTGGATGCGGGTCAATTTTCTTTTTTTCGCCTGTGTATGTTTTTCGTTTTCTGTTGTCATGTTTGGTTGAGTGCGTGTCTGTCTGAGTGCTAGGGATGAATGAATGTTTTTTTATATTTTATAGGCCCAATTGTGTGACATCCAACCGTTACGTCAAATTGTGACGTCAGCCGATCCCGGGTCTTGTCCTGGTTGCGGCGCCAATTGTGATGATCTAACCTTTAAGTGATTCGAATGGGAATCTGGTTAGATTCGATATCAGCCTCGTCGTTCACAACTCGCTTCCAATGTCTGGTTACCGAAGTAACTACTTTGATCTCCAGTCTGCCTCCCCACGTTGTGAATTGATCTTAGGCAGACAAAATCAATCAGCGTTGGGGCCGTACTGCAAGCTTGAGTTCGAATGAGGGCGGTATCGCACAAGTACGGGCAAAAGAAAATAAAATAATGTCGAAAATGGTATCAAAAAAAGGATAAGAATACTTTATATCTGATTGCTGGATACATAGGACTGCGTCTATCTCCCGACCCGCTATATGGATTGTGACACGTGGTTTTCAGGCGAAATTCACAAAACTTATTTTGGTGGTGTGAGTCTAAGTCGTTCTTCAAAAAAAATAAATTGTTCTTGGTTAGAAGATGAGTTCGGAAGTTGCGCGAATCTTGGTCAGCTTCTTAGTAGCGGGGCTTCGCTGTGAAAAATTCTTCTCTTACTCCCACCTTCACTTATTTTCATATGGACACCTCCCCATGCCCCAGAGGGGCGTCACCGGTCCCCCCGCTTCTTCGTAGTAATCCCTCATACTTAAACTCTCTGCGGCTGCCTCCTTGCGTCACATGATCACCCCCGCCTGGCTGGTTAGCGTTCAACCAATGGTCGATCAACAGTGTGGGCGTGACTAGACTAGCCTTGTTCTTAAAAAAATATATATTTTGTTCAAAGAAAAAAAATTATCTTTTTCTTTTCCTTTTCTTTCTTTTGTTTCTCTCTTCTTCTCTGGCCGCCAAGAGTACAATACGACCCATAGAGTGATAATCTCAATTCTTATCCTAATGTCACGGCATATGGAATTCTTCAATCAGATTTTCGCCAGCACCAAGAGGCTAGTCAACCAGACACACTCATTCTTCGGCGCCAACGAAATATTGTTTCGCTGTCATATTCAAATTCCAACACAGCCCAGATGTGTTTTCTCTCAATGACACCTCCCATCGACAAAGACCCAACCTAGAGATGACTCTTTGTGTGTGGTCAACAGATGACCTATTAAATTGTTTGCCATCATGACACAAGTAAACCTTTATCTATTTAAAACTCTGTAACCACCTGGTGTTTGTCAATTAGCTATAAAGCTAACTGACAAACACCAGGTGGTTACAGAGTTTTTAAGAATTTTCACCATTCTTCATTTATCAAAACAACATTTTCAAATGTCTCTTCTCGTAGGTGACTTTATCTTTAAAATTTCCTCGCAGGGAACCCCACCACCCTCAACAATCCGCCTGCCACAAAGACACAGTTAATTTTTTATCTATCTAAACAAAACTATGTATCAACCTGGACCCTGCCAGCCAGCCCCAAGATAATGGCCGACAGAACCCTCACCAGTGTCTTCCATTATCAAAATAACATTTTCAAATGTTATTTCTCGTGGGTGGCCTCCCGTTATCACCTAAGTTAAGTCTCGCCTCTCTTCCTCTCTCTTTTCCTTCTCTTTTTCCTTTCCTTCTTTTTCCTTCTTTTTGTGCCCCTAAATGGTGTCACATTGATTTCATCCAGTGAACTGATGTTTCTGCCACATTTAAGTATTGTGGGGGGGGGTTATTATTAACAATGATTTTGTTTAGCTTCTTGTAAATAGATTAATTCATATTGTATATACTCATTGGGGATCTTTTTAATTTGTTGTTTTATTCCCCTCCCAACATACGATGATTTGTACATATGGGGTGTATTTAGGATTTTCATTGAGACAATGAGGTATTATGGTGGATATAGTAAGAAAGGCTAGTAAGAATGTGTTGTTTTGGTGTTAGGAATATTGTTTTTATGTTTGGGTCAGTGCTTGTGGTTAGCTAAGTTTAAAATTAAGACAGATGAAGACCGTCCTTTTTCCCATCCCCTTTGTTAGGCCTTGTGCCACATTTTCTGTAATTTTACAGAAATATATATTGTAATATCCTGTCTAAGTAGTCCACCACTAGCAGTGGTTTACCTACTTCATGCCACTGGCAAGTATTGTATTTTGTTGATGTTATAAAGATTTTTTGGCATCTTTATAAGAATGAAAGTGCTGCTCAGCCAGGTCATGTGCCATGGATCAAAACAAGTGATAATTGGATGGGACGATGTCTGGTGAATATGGCCGGGGGATTGGGACTTCCCATTTAAGTACTTCCAAGTAGGTTTTCACTTGTTTTGCAACATGTGGCCTAGTGTTGCAAAATCACTTTGTCAAGTCTCTGCCATTTTTTCTCACAATGCTTGGCTCAAACACATCAATTGTGATGGTTTTGGTCAATTTGAGCAGCTTATAATAAACTACACACAGCTGATCCCACCAAATACAAAGCAGAAGCTTCAAACCATGCATATTTGGCTTTTCAGCCGATGTTGATGTATGGCTGGGTTTACCCTATGATCTTCTACGCTTAGGGTTATCGTAGTGTATCCACTTTTCATCACTGGTCTTCATACAATGCGATGCAAAAACTTTTCTTTTCCTGCCATTGAAGCAATTGTTTGAAACTATTGTGTGATCAACTCCTAATGATTTTGCAAGTTCAGCTTGTGCCTGACATGAGTCTTCTTGAAGTAATTCCTCTAATTCTTCATCTTCAAACTTTTTCTGTGCCAAAGCATTCTTTATCTTGAACATCAAAATCATTATTTTTGTAGTGTCTAAACCAATCTCTGCATGTTGTTTCCAGTAGATCATGGTCACCATAAGTCTCAACAAGAATTCTATGTGCTTCAGCTGCAAAGTTGTTTACACTTCGGCAAATTGACATACACTGAATTTCAAGCTTGCTTACAGTACTTCCTTATAGATGTGTTACTATCTGAAACTACATGCACACAGTTCTAGGAATGTCATCTGTTGGAAACAGCAAGAACTTATTCAAGGTCTTAATATATCAAATAGGAAGGGCTGATCGACTCCTCTCAAAGGTAATATAACATATTTTAAGTCTCATTGGCCACCCATATATACTTGTGTATAAGCCAACTTCATTTAAAGTGCAAGCCCTGAATTTTTTGCATGAATTTTAACCGCTTCTCAAAAAAATTACCTATGTATAGTGCAACCACTGAATTTTTTGTATGAATTTTAACCCCTCCACAAAAAAACAAACAAAAAAAAATGTTACCAAAAATGCATGATTTTTAACCTCTTCAAAATATTACCTGTGTATAGTGTAATACCCTATTTTTTTTGTATAAAAAAACTGATCTTAAAAACTTGCACTATACTTATATATATATATATTGTAGAAGTCAAGTGACTTACCTGCCAACATGGCTGCCTCCTTCTATTTCCTTGTAAAGGCAAGCCAGCTGATTCCCACATCAATCTACCAAAGACTCGGAAAATGGTGACATTACATTACAAAATAAACCAGCGTCCCAGGGCCCTACTCAATCACAGCCATCAAGAACGAGGATTCCCAGGGCGCTATCCCGACTACTCCCGTACAATCAGCCAGGCAATAGGGAATTAATTCCTCCCCAACGGCCAATATGCTTCCGCAATGGGGAGAGGAGGGAGATGTAGAAGTCAAGTGACTTACCTGCCAACATGGCTGCCTCCTTCTATTTCCTTGTAAAGGCAAGCCAGCTGATTTTACCTTATTTTAGGAGAGCGCCTAATACACCAGTTGGGTTGGTCCATTTTGCTAGAATGGACCTTCCCAATACATTTGCATGAGGGGTCTTTATTCAGCTATATATTTCTCCATAAATGACTCAAGTCAGTTTTGGCTTTGGCTACATTTGCCTGCTTGTGTGCTAAACCACTGGCAAACTAGCTAATATTCAACATATATATATATATATATATATATATATATATATAACATTTTTAACAATTATTTTCAACTATTCAGTCAAATATTGTATGACATTCATTATATAGATACTTGTACAGACATATTTGCTGGGGAATAATTTAAGAAAATTAAAACTGTTTCTTTTCTGGAACAGGGTTGGGGCATACACACTGAAAATTATTGGAGAGAGGAATTCTGAGGGTCATTAGTTTTTCGCTGTGCCCAGTCGGAATAGAAGGGAGACTTCTTAGAAGTGTTGAGTGAACAGCAAGTCCAACACCATAGACTGGACTTTCTCTGTTGGGAAGACCTTTCCAGAAGTATGTATACTGTTAGAGAAGCTTCATCGGGAATCTTGTTTTGCTGAGTGCAGTGATATCTACATTGTAGCACTTGAGTTCAGATGCAATCAGCACAGTGCTTTGATGTGGTCTAATATGATTGGGACAATCCAGTAGAGTTCATATATTCCAGGTAACAAGAACAAAACATTTCAATTTTCTTCATTAACCACAGTAAGGGACAACCAACCAGGTGCGGCCTCCTGGCCAGTTGAGTTGGAACCAGCATCTTTTAGGCCACCTTTTATCGGCCCCGCCTCCTGTGAGGCAGTCAGTGCCCCTCCTTGAAAAAGGTCTGGTTGCACAAGTAGGACATGAGACAATGCATAGTCCCAGGGGTGCAATAACACAGCCATCTTGCTTATGCTGCCCACATGCTTCGAACTAAGGGCTGCCAGCATAATCCACTGCCTGCCCTCATCGCCAGCAAAAAAAATAAAAAAACAGGGAAAACAGAGTCAATGCTCAAAATTGTTTAAGGCGGTGCCAGGGTTGCACAGTCCCAGCCACTCACACACATAGTTCCTGTAAAAACAATTTCAGTGGCAATGAGAGAATCAAAGATGCCTGAGGGCTTGTTCGAGAGTTGCAGGGCAGGTGCTAGGGTCACAACCCCACCTCTGAAAATTTGATATGAAGAACCCCTCTCGATTACATGTGGATTTTAGTTTCCCAACCTGGGGGACACAAACCCTAGAAAGAAAATTGGGTGGAGTAAGGGCAGTGCATTTTTTTTGTTACCAAAAATCAGGGATTTACTGAATTTAAATGAAAATTTCAGTACATATTCATAATGTGACACTATTTTGCTATGGTATTTGGCTAACTAATTAACTATAGAAATTAAAAAAAACAGGAAAGACTTAAGGTGAAAAAGAGCTATCACAAAAGATAGACTGATTGACATTAAAAGAAAGATTTTATTCTATTTACGAAAAAGATACTTTTCACAAAAGACAGTAAACCCATGGAAAAAGCCATGTGTGGGGTCTTGTCAGGTTGATTTATGTCTCGCTGGGGGAGATAGAAAGAAAGGCAAATATAAAGATTTTGGCCAAACCACAAGCCGGTCATAAAAATTTCAGCTTGAGACGATCGCAGATACAGGACAGGGAGAATCAATGTAATTATCTTTCCACGATATTGTTTTTTTTTCTTTTCTTGTATACAGGTGAAGAGAAGCAATGTGGCAATTGTAAAATTTTGGCATTGTATTGACATAGGTGAGGAGCTTGTTATTATTTACCTTATCAACATGTCGATTCAGACGTTGAGACGTTGAATAGCGATATGGTGTATGTAAACTTTTGGCATGATACAGAAAATAGAGTGGAGAATTGAGATTTGGCGAGACAAAAGAATTTAACAAGCCAAGGATTCCATTATAAAGCTAACTTAACGGAAGGACCAGATGGCAAACTTTAACAGTGATTGATGGGTTGGTAGAGAGTGCTGGTTAAGTGAATTCTGGGTGGCAAAAAGATATGATAGAAATTTAATTTGCAATATGGAATTTGTAAAAATTTTTGCCAATGGAAAAAAGGAGAATTTTGTAAACAAAAATTCTGGATTATAATTTTAAGGAGGCCAGCTTAGCCACACCTGCATGGCCGAGATATCATTGGTCGGGTGGTAGCATGGGTGATAGGTGGAGGTGAATCAATGAGAATGGCGGAGAAGTTGTTAATGCCCACTGAAGGGATTGGTATGAGATATCAATGTGAGAGAGAAAGAATCTAGGAGGATAACTCTCCTCCGACCTTCCTTCACAGGCAACGGAGAACCCCCTGAAATGGAAAGTGATTAATTTTCCAAAAATGGGAAGTAATCAATTTTCCTGGCCTGACAACAAAGAGATTTCTTGTTAGAAATTGAGAGTTACCAAGAACCCCAGGCTGCGTCTGGCCCCACACCGTGTTTTGGTCAGTACCCTTATAAACAAACGTCCTGTGGTTGTTCGGCAGTTGGAGTTCTGAGTTGGAGAGTTACAGTTGAGCTGGTTTTGGAGTTAGAGTCAGAGCTAACCAGTGTGTTGCCTCACAGAAGCTGACCGAGAGATTCCATGACCTCCGACTTCGCCTATCCTACCAATAGCAAGTTATACTGATGATCAAAGCCAAGCCAACACCTAAGAACTAAATTAGTTGACTTACGATACCAATTTGCTTGAAACATAGAAGTGTCACATTTTGTAGGAAATGGGCTGGGAGAAAAACACATTCCTGTATATAACAGAAGGATAAAGTTAATTTGTTATTTTTTTTAACATACTTGAACCTCTTGGGTTTTTCTTTTATTTATTTTTTTTTCTTTGCGCTTGTGTGATACCACCTTCATTCTGGACTCAGCTTATACTATGGCCCGACGCCTGATTGATCTCATCTACCTAAGATCAAAGTCACAACGTGGGTAGGTTAGACTTGAGATCGAAGCAGTTACTACAGTAACCAGACGTTGCAAGTGAGCTGGGAACGATAGAGCTGGTATTGAACTGATACAGATGGTGAAGCCATTAACATTGATGACCAGAATTCGACCCTGGATGTGCCAGTGTCCCATATTGGTATCCTGACCAGGGGATTTTGCAGAGTAGCAATGACCACCGATCAACCGGAACACAGGCTGGTGGCAGCGACAAAGAGTCAACCCCAAAACACTGATAGAAGAAACATTACAGTTTCACGCCACAACTGGGAGTTGACTATGGGCCTATAGCTGGGTGTCACAATAAGCTTTTTACTTTTATAATGAATAGGTTGTTTATTTTAAAAAATCTGAGAAAATGTTATTCTTTTTGTAATAATCACCAATATTTTCAAGACTAAATTTTACTTGGAAAACTGTTCAGAAAGGAAACTACAATTAAAAAAAAATAGGTTCTAGTGAACTTAGCACTTCTACCCCTCCCCCCCCCCAAAAAAAAACAAAAAAGGGGCTTCAACCTCATCGGAAGTTCCTTTGTAGTACGCTCTGAACGATGTATATTATTAGTTGATGACTGACAATGTAACTTCAGTTAAAAATAATTAAAAAAATGGCAGGAGAACTCTCAGTGGTTGAGGGTTTCAGGGGTAAGATGCACCAGCTCTGGCTTGTTCAGACTTGCAAATTTTCAACCCTGAGTTTGAAATCATATCTAAAGAAAATGTGTTTAGATGAGTCTCCTGCCCAGAAACCTATCAAATCAGTAACAGATGTAACCGGCTGATGCATGCATTTATATAGCTGGCTACTTGTATTCGAAGATACCCATTTACTAGGGCAGCTAGCCAATCCCTATTGCAGACGCTTGCTCAGATGCATGTGTTTTCTCAACACCCACAGAGCCCACCTGTGGTTTATGCTGCAACATATCTAGCATGATCAACAATTTGAACAAGGTCTGCATGCTCAAGCCACGATGACTTGTGACTTTGTGCTAGCACACCTATTGATGACACCCAAGGGTTCTGTCTACCCAATTTCACTCACAAGGCTTGGTTCAACCCATAGTATGGTTTTCAGGCACTTTCAAAAGGTGCCACACACTGAGATCAACTTCTCCAGTCCAATAACATCAGGAAGTCTCTTTCCCGACATATCGACCATTCACACCCAGGGTCCCATGGTCAGATTGCACATTCTAACCACTCAGCCATGTACTCATGTACAACAAATACAAATCAGTAACAAATACAACTGGCTGATGTTTCTATTTGTTCAGGCTTTCTTGTTGGATTACTACATTCTACAGAAGTTGAATGTTGGTGGATCGCAATGAATAAAATAAAACAAAGACTTGAATAGAAAATCAATCACCAATGTTTATTGATGCATGTAGATACAAATTGCAGAGGTATAGAGAATGGTCACCCTCAAGTCATCCTGACATTGAGTGAATCTCTCTTTCATTGGTATGACTACCAAACATGTCTGAACTCAATGATTGGGAAGTGAAAAGATGTCAATCATCTCCTATTTGGAAGTGGGGTCATAAAATTCATACATGACTGGAAACCCTGTTTGGTTTCCTTTTGCACTATGGGAAAAGTAAATTCTTTATTCTTTTATTTATTAGTTTATTTTCATTCTCTCACAGATACTTTCATTAAAAGGTTGCTATCAGTAGACATCCAGCAGTGCCTATTGAAACAAGAAAGTCTCACCTTTACAGGTATATAGATTAGCTAGAGCATCAGAGGTGGCCCAATAAAAGACAGCATTTTTGGGTTCTTAAACAAGAAACCTTCTATTTCTTCACCCCCTTGTCCTCTGGAAGCCCCTAGAAAACCCAGAAACCGTGGTCTCTGCTAGATATGTTTTCTTTTTCTGTGCAGCGAGATAACCTGCAAAAAAGGCCTCCTTAAACTATGCAAAATCTATTTCACCCGAGCGTAACAAGAATGTTACATTTAACTCGAATTAGAAACCAACCTTTTTCCATGGAAGATGTAAAAGACACTATAAAGAACTGCCAGATGTGCGCTGAACTAAAACTAAAATTTTATAGACCCGACATGGGCATGGTAGTAAAAGCCACACAACCATATGAGAGGCTTGCCCTGGATTTCAAGGGACCACTTCCATCTAAAACTAAAAACAAATATCTATTAACAATAACAGATGAATACTTGTGCTTACCATTCATGATTCCCTGTCCTGATGTAACTGCAAAAATATTAATCCAGGCTCTCTGTTTCCTCTTCTCTGTCTTCGAGTTACCCACCTATATTCAGACTAAGTGACTGCCTTTCTGATCAGGTCAGACAGTTCTTATGTAAACAAGGAATAGCAACTAGTAGGACTACCCCATATAATCCATGGGGTAATGGTCAATGTGAGAGATATACCAGTGTGATTTGGAAAACTATACAATTAGCAGCAGCCAAGCACAGATACTGTATTGACTACTTGGAAAATCTGATACAACTGATGCCAGACTCTAACCAATGACTCCAGGGACTACTTACAATCTACTAACCCTACATCCTTGTGGTATGAATCAAGCACAGATGAGTGAGTGATGCCACCAAAACAGATCTATCCTATAGTTAAACTACCAGTGGAGAAGACTGAAACCTAAAAAAGTGTGATTCGCTGACACTGAATCTCAGAACAACAACACCTCTGAGACCTCCTCTGAAGATCCTGACAAAGTCAAACCACCATAAAGATCAAAGAGGTCCCACAAGATGCCTGGGCATCTAAAGGATTTGCTCCTATATGCATAAAACAATATCCAGGGGAGAATGTAATAATAATGAACCTATCCCATGCTACTCATTTCAATACTAATCACTCGGTATAAAAAGTTCATTTAATTACTAATGGTTCAGTTTAGCTGAATAAAATTACTTAAGTTGATATTAAGCATTGTTTATTCATTATATATGCCTATAAAAATAATGAAATTTTCTTAACACAAATAAAACTACAAAATGGAAGTAAACATTATAAAAATTATATTAAGGTGACCATGCAAAAGACAACTAAAATTAACTTTACCAAATATTTTCAAGAGAAAGTTCTTAAATCTTTATTGAAACTGTAATGGAAATTGGCATCATTTATACTGAACTTTTATCACTACATAAAAGTCAGAGCAAGTTCTACTTATTATTACTGTGACCAAGAGAGTTTGTAAAAAAAAATAACTCACTAGTTAGTTTTTATATGATTGATATATAAATTTTACTAAGCTATTCCAGCTGTTTGTTATAAGGAAAATGAGATTTGGAAGGTTTAGTTTATAAACTTTTACTCATGTATTAAGTGTATCTTTTTTTTTTTTTTACAAGGAATTAATATTCAATGCACTACAATCATTTTTCTAAATTCATAAAATGTTTCCAAAACAAATATAAAGAATGACACTTTAAATTGATGGTGAAAAGAGAAAAAGAAAATTTGAATTTGTTATGCTGCAGTTACTTTAAATAGTTGAGCAAGAATTTCACTTTAATAACTTCATCTGATTTGCAACCATGCAGCAAGTTACGATTTTTTTATTCTTGATACTACTAAGCTTGTCAAGTAAGTATCACTAAATTATTTAAAGTCAATATGCAACCCAAATTATTTTACTTCAAATTCTTGAAACAAAATCAATTTCACTTTAATCTTATTTTATAGCAAAAAATATAAATGAAGGTTTTTAGTAAAAAGATTTTTTTCACTAAATTGTAAAAAAATATGTTCAAGAAAATGGCTTCTTCCATAAAACAAAAACAATGCAGTTCTAGAAATTGAAATGGCTACATTGATCACATAGCAAACTGCTTTCTTGCCATTGATTACTGCCTTCATTATTATTATTATTATTATTATTATTATCTACTTTTTTTACTATATAGCATAATGCATAATCTTTCACTCAATTTTTATTATCATTATGCACTTTCAATTCATTAAACAACATATGAAGCATTTACTGTTTTAAAAGAAACACATTTTTCATTCTTTCCCTAATAACTTATAACTACAATTATGATCAGTATTTACATTATGCGGACTACTGTCATAACGTTTCATCCGTTGTATGCTCCAGCCTTCTCCAGGTGGTTGGAATTTCGAACTGAACCCTTTATTTCAATCCCTGTGCCATGTTTGATGGATGTCAGTTATCAGTTATCTGTCATGTTTGATGGATGTCAGTTATCAGTTATCTCCTGCTAATTTTCCCTCTGAAAGTTCTTCACTTAACCGGGTATTGAACTCACACACTTTGGGTCTGTCACTGGATCTAACCAACGCCTTTATCCACTGTACCATGTGTCCTTGAGGACATCTGGGTATGAATTTCTGAGTATTATAAACCTAATGTTTTCAGCAACCATTTTTACCAGTGCACATATTGCAATTTTGCTGTTATCATTGCATGTTTTTACCAGAGCTCATATTGCAACTTTGTTAACAATCTACACTGGTAGTATGATGATGTTTTCGTTCCTCTGTAGGGATCCACTACCGGCTGACAAAGGTAATGCGACTGTAGTGATGGACTAATCAGAGTATACAAGAAAACTGGAAGACCTCATTAGCAGTGGTAGCTACAGCAAAGTGAAAAAGGATCCTACTATGAAAACAGAATGCAAACTGTCACAGATCCTAATCAAGAACAAGGATCACTTTGCACCCAAGACGTATAGGCAGTTATCGCAGTGTTACACCAAGCTACCTCACATATATGGTCTCCCTAAGATTCACAAAGACGGTATTCCGCTCAGGCTGATTGTTAGTTGCCAAGGCTCTGTGTGCCACCCTCTGAGTCGCTTCCTTGTAGATATAATTGACCCATTGATTGGAAAGTCTCCTTCATATGTCCAAAACTCCACCCACTTCGTGGAAATAATCAAAGATGCTCCCATCCTATCCAACCAGATGGTGAGCTTGGACGTGGTGAGTTTGTTCACCAAGGTACCCACGGAGGAGGCACTCTCAGTAGTCAGAGACAAATTGACCTCTGACTCTTCCCTAGAAGAACGGACCAGTATTCCAATAGATAATCTGATGGAGATGTTGACTTTCTGTACACAAACAACACACTTCGGAATGGGATCACACATATATCGACAGGTTGAGGGCTTAGCAATGGGCTCGCCATTATCACCAGCAATGGCGAATATATACATGGAATACTTTGAAGAAATGGCATTAGAATCTATATCGCTAAAGCCTACTATATGGTTAAGGTATGTAGATGACACCTTCATACTCTGGCCACACCAGGAAGATGTCCAGGTTCTAATGGACCATGTAAACTCAATAAGACCTTCGATACAGTTCACAATGGAGAAAGAGAGTAACAACACACTCCCATTCCTGGATGTACTAATATCTCGAACAGAGCATGGGTTCAAGACATCCGTATACCGTAAACCAACATTCACCGGACAGTACCTCAATTTCAACTCCCACCATCCATACAGCGTAAAGAAAGGGATTGTCCGTTGCTTACAACACCGAGCAAAAGTCATAAGTGGTGACCCAGAGATGTTAGATAAAGAATTGGTCAGTATCAGTAGTACCCTACAACATAACAACTACTCTGGGTACATGGCAGCAGCCCCCCAAAACTGGGATAGGTGGGTACAAGAGGAGGAGGAGGACAACAACACTCAGAAAACAGTCTGCCTGCCTTATGTGATGGGGTTATCGGAGAAAATACAAAGAATCTGCGGTCCATATAACATCAGGACAACCTTCAAGAGCTTGACAACACTACGCAGATATCTCTCTCGAGTGAGACCCCCCATACAGGAGAACATGACTAAAGACTGTGTACGCTATCCCGTATAGCTGCGGAAAGGAATATAAAGGAGAGACAGGCCGCCCCCTCAAGGTAAGGCTTCAAGAACACCAGAAAGCTGTAACGTGAGGAGAAGTAGAAAAATCAGGGGTGGCTGATCACATATGGAGAGAGAAGGGAGATCACCATCCCCTGTGGGATCATGTTGAGATCATAGACAGGGAACACCATTGGAAAATTCGTAAACTTAAGGAATCAGCACATATGCTAGGCCACAAAAATCTCCTGAGCCGACCATGCATAGAAATAAATACAATATGGGAACCAGTAATAAGGAGTGCCAGAGAAAAGCAATGATAACAAAGTTGCAATATGAGCTCTGGTAAAAACATGCAATGATAACAGCAAAATTGCAATATGTGCACTGGTAAAAATGGTTGCTGAAAACATTAGGTTTATAATACTCAGAAATTCATACCCAGATGTCTTCAAGGACACATGGCATTGGTTAGATCTAGTGACAGACCCAAAGTGTGTGAGTTCAATACCCGGTTAAGGCAGTGGAGAACTTTCAGAGGGAAAATTAGCAGGAGATAACTGATAACTGACATCCATCAAACATGGCACGTGGAACTAGAACAGTCTACCCCAGGGATTGAAATAAAGGGTTCAGTTCGAAATTCCAACCACCTGAAGAAGGCCGGAGCGTACAACGGACGAAACCTTGTGACAAATATGGCGACAAAGATGAGGACAATAGTCCGCATAATGTAAAAACTGTACATAATACCTCATCTCAGAAATATAGACAGACTACAATTATGATCATATCTATTTTTATAAGCCATAATGATTAAATTTGTTCTTAACATTATGAAATTCAATTTATTTATTATTCATTGTTTTAATTAGACTTTTTCTATTTTGTATTTCACAATATTTATGAACTTGAAACACTTAGGTTGTATAAGGTTTCACATGAGAGAGAGAAGGGCATCTCATACAGGTAAGATTTTATATTTTATTAAAGCTCAATTATTCAAATGTAATGCATTATATAAAGTTTACTGATTTACTGAAAGTGTACAAAAAGAAATTTCTGTCTATATCTCTGATATGAGGTATTATATCCAGACATTTATCCTCATTTTCATTGCCATATTCACAATGTTTCAGCCACTGTACACTCTGGCCTTCTTCAGGTGATTGGAATTTTGAACCGAACCCTTTATTTCATCCACTGGAGTAGATTGTTCTAATTCCATGTGCCATACTTCTTCCAGATGTCTCAGTTATTTCCTGGAAGAGAAATGGCTCATGGAATTAGAACAATCTACACTGGTAAGTGAAATAAAGGGTTTGGTTCAAAATTTCAATCACCTGAAGAAGCCTGGAGTATACAACAGCCAAAACATTGTGAATACGCAATGAAGATGAGGATAACAGTCTGAATAACGTAAATAATGTAAATAAAAAAAAATTACTTTGCCAATTTTTATAATTTACTCATTTTTTGTAAAGTGTGAAAAAGAATTTAAACTTGAAAAATGAGGTCTTCAATGTCAAAAGGGAGATGTCTTGAAGCAGTTTCAAACAATGCTTAGAAAAAAGTTTGATGCATCAATACCAGCACCATACCCTTACTACTCCTTAAGACTTCTTAGCCTTTTCTCAGAACCATTAGTAAATATATATGTAGATCATATCATAGGTTAAGAGTGCACTGCCAAAAATCTACATGACCAGGGCCTGGCAGCTGATCCCTCCTCTGATTGAGCTCTAACAGCTTATTTTAAAAAAAACGTCTTGACACATTCAATACCTCCAAAACCAAACTAGTAATGTTTCACAGAGCAGATTCTGAATTTTTTCTATTCATGAAAAATGTTTGCATTCTCAATGAGACTCCTTGCATTTAATATCTATTGGGTAACTCCAGGCCTCAAGAGCAACTCATACCTATGATCCATTACCAAAGGAGAAAAATAGTTGGTTCCTTGTGCTACCCCAATAAGTACATGGCTCCTCCTACCATGGTCTACAAGAGTCAGATCAGGCCAAAAAATGGAGTAATACTGTCATATCTGGGCTGGAGCTGCTCAATCCTGACTTTTCAGCCTTGTTCAAAAAGCCTCTACATGATCTTGTGGGTATTGAGCCTCTTCCCCACAGATGAAACGTTGCAAACCTCTTTCTACTCTATAACTTTTTCTATGGCAAATGTTCAGAGGGGCTATATTCTTCATTTCAACCAGACCTTAATAGCTAAGATCTGACATACAATAGGTTGAATCACCTTCATTTTCTTTGCATTCCATTGGTAAAGAAGAAGTTTCACTCAGGGAGATTCTTCCAAACAACGGTTACTTTATGGAACATACTCCTGAAAGGATGCTTTCCTTATCACCATGAACTCAACATCTTCAAGTCTTGAGTCAACTGTTTTCTATCCAATATATCCTCATAACCTGCATTTCTTACTTCCTCCTCTTATGCATATACAACAAACTTATTCAGTAACCATCTAACAGGAGTGGCCCTTGGGCCTTATCTTTGATGAAAAAAAAAACAAAACATAGCTATCTTTTAGTTAACAACTTGTTGCTCTTTATTAGGCATTCTAAGCAGAAAATTACTACTTATTTCATTGTGTTTGAAGAATTCTAGATGAATAATACTCGGATAATCTCACCACATACACATACCATTACCTTTCTTCCATGGAGTTCAGTTTTTGGGGTTGCTTAAGGATATTTTTTCTTGTTAATCCACTGCCTTTTGCATTGAACAGTCACATGTAACAAGATGGACAGAAATGAGTTTCATCATTTGTTATGATATATTTAAGGAACAGCTTACTTCTCTGATGTATAAGAAGACTTGTCTTCATGAACACTTTATTCTTTTTACTAAAACTCTGTTTTTTGTTTGTTTGTTTGTTTGTTTGGGTTTTATGGCATATCAACCACTGTGGGTTATTTAATGCCAAATCCAGTTTATATGAATTTTAAATGCCTATTTTGTGTAAAATAAAAAACGTATAGCTGGCAACATTATTGTTTCAAAAAAAAAAAAAAAAAAACGGATAGCTGGCAACATTATTCCTTTTCTACAAAAAAAAAACTTAGAGCTGGCAACATTATTGTTCCAAAAACTTAGAGCTGGCAACATTATTGTTTCAAAAACTTAGAGCTGGCAACATTATTGTTTCAAAAACTTAGAACTGGCAACATTATTTTTCTGAAAACATTATCTGAGACCTTGCTGTTGGATGCAGTTTATCGCCATACCCAGGACACGGATGTAGTTTACCGTCATACCCAGGACGCGGATGTAGTTTACCGTCATACCCAGGACGTTAAAACTCTGTAAAACACAAGCTTAGTATATATATCAGTATATATTAGATAGTCATATGTTTAACATCTGTGCTATTTCCAAAGTACTTTACAATACACACTTTAGAACAGTACTTTTTAATAATGAATATTGCTTTTCAATAATAAAAACTACATATTTTTCTAGATGAACTCCAATAAAATTATGCAATGTAAATGCAGATTCAATCCTTCCATTATTGGGATAAAGAAACGTATTCTTAAATCCACTGTGTATGCTGCCACTGCTGTGAAAGAACTTAGTTACATTAGTGTTCTCCAAATTTATTCTTAACTGCCATGTATGATTAGTAATTATGATGATATGTGATATATTTGTCATCACAATTGGTACCCAAAATTGAAAATTACTTATAAATCAAGCTAACAGTCCAATGATCTATCATCCAGCTATATTCAGAAATTTTGATGAATAAATAAATGCAATGATGATGTGATTGCTGATATTTTTTAATCTAAAATGTATGAATGTTGAGTAATGTTAACTTGCAATGAAATTCAGCTTTGAGCTGAATATTAAATAACAGAGTAGAGTGTAAGAATCAAACTCAAAACTAATGTTGATCTATAGTCTGTATTCCAAACAGAATATAAGTTTATTATTTATTTATGCAAGACTTAACGTAACTTTTGTGAATTATGCATTTGATTGATCACTGATTTTGATAAAATGCTTTACATGAGAAAAGAAATTATTTCATATCAATTAAAAATTTACTAAATCTATTTTGTTTTTCAGGAATTAAGGCTGACTGCAAACAACAAAGAAAAGCATATCCTATTTATAATCCTTATTGTTACTTCAATTCCAATTGCAATATAATATGTAGTAAAAAGAAATTGGGTCTTTATAAACGTACGTAAAATATTCACAATTCCAAATGATTGTTATTACAAACAGTAAAATTGTAAGATGGTCAAAGTGGTCATCAGTAATGCACATCTGATCTTGCCAAATTTTATAATGTCAAATGTAACAATTTCAAATTTGGCTTGAATAAGACAATCGTAATAAAAGTAATTTATAAGTTTCATGAAATATGCAATAAGTCTTTTGTACAGTTTAGGAATAAAAGAAAGAGAATTCATACGCGTAAATGAAATGGAAGGAAAAATAACTTTAAAATCATGACTTACCAATTTAAGATTTTGATGAATAATTTCATTGAAGATATTTTCTGTGGATGTAAGAAGGCAGAATATTAATGCACAATAAATTTAGAGATTTCTTTTAATGCAAAAATAGGACACGTATTAAAAAAATACCAAAGTTAATGTGTTCTATTTAAGACTTTGTTTCAAAAGTATTTACTCAATGTAAGAAAATCTTGGATAGATTAAACTGAGTTTACAATAACAATTCCTCATGTAAAAAATAGAACTATTTCTGAGATAAGGTATTGTAATTATTTATACTATTTACATTGTTTGGACTAATCTTTGTTGATGTTTCCATGACATTTTGGGCATTGTATGCTATAGAATGATTGGAATTTCAAATTGAACCCTTTATTTCATCCACCTGCCATGCCTCTTCTAAATGTCTCAGTTATCTCCCTTTACCTCAACGCTCCAAGTTTTTGCTCACTACTGCAGTAGCCATGTATTGATTTGGGTCAAGTCACTGGATCCAACCAACACTTTTATCCACTGGGCCATCAGTGTATGAACTTTTGGGACTAATAAACTTAATCTCTCAGTAACATTTTTACCAGAGCTCATATTGCATTTTTGTTGTTATTATTATTGTTTTTCTCTGGCATATTGTATTCATATCTGTGTGTGGCTGGCTTAGGAGATTTTTGTGGCCTAGAATATGTGCTAATTCTGTAAAATATGAAACTTAGGAATCATGGCCCACAACATTGTGTTGTCAGCATAGTCCAGGCCAGTTAGATCATAGTCTCTGAGCTGAACACCAGGGAAGTGGTTGCAGTATCTGAGAAGTGGTCAGTGATACAACTGAATAGAGTGGCAGCTACACAACCCAGTGGATACTGGCATCCATTGGGAACTAGTAAGAAATCTATCCATTCATCCATACTATGCTCTCTGCCATTTTAGAGAATGTTGGGGAACTTCAGTGGGAGGATGAATGCATGCAGTGTGTTCCACAATGTCAATCTAGCAACTGAGCTGAAGGTGGCTTTCAGATCACTAAAGGTGACATAAAGGTGGCCATACTTGCAGTACTCCCAGAATTCATTGATGAGGAGCCGAAGAGTGGGAATTTGATTGATGGTAAAGGCATGAAATCGGTCAAGGAGATTCTTGGTGGAGAGCTGGATGAAAAGGAGGGTGGTTGTGGCATATGAGATAGCCACCCTTTGTTTTCCAAAATGGTAGAATGACAATGCATCACCAGTCATCCAGAAGTTCTAGTATCCACACTTGGCTGATGGTAGCCACCAGCCAGTTGATCATGCAGTCCTCCACCTTCCTTGAAGGACTCAGCTGGGATACTGCTGATTCATGTAACACTGTTGGTCTTCAGCTTGCAGAGGGCCTTCATTATTTTGTGTCTACTTACCAAGTCAATATTGTTATCACTGTTGTAGTCGGTGGTGGCCGCAACAACATTGGTGAGATCAGGGTTGGTTGAAGCTGGTGGGTGGAAGTGCTACCAGATGTACCCCAGCAGGCAAACTAGGTATCATCAATGGTGATGATGTTACTGTCTCTGGACATCATGTGAATTACCTTCTTCCAAGGGCTACAATCTAGACGAGGCTCTGATCACTGTGGCAGGCATCATCTTCCAGTCCTGTGGCTTTGATGTCCCAGTAGTTCTCACTGTCAATTTTGATATTTCTGTGTGATGTTCAGTCAGGTATGCTGTTGCAGAGACAAACAGCATGGTGATTATCAATGGAGTGGAGAGTCTCAGTGGAGATCCAGGGCTGTTAGCCAATGATCTTGCTAATTATCTCAGTGACGGTCAAAGAGTTGCCGGTTCACTGTACCTGTTGGCAATGGAACATCTGTACTTAGTCTGGATGGTGGGGTTATGAAGATGGTTGATATCTGTTGACTGGGTTGATCTTGAGGCATAGCCTCAGGTTGGCAAGGTTCACCAGCTGGACACCTCAATAAATGCAGCAGTTGGTAATGCTGGATCACCAGTAGTGGTTGATCAGGATGTTGTCTAATGCTCTCAAAGTTTCCACATTGCTGCTGCACCAAGTCCAGTGGTAGTTCCTCAGGAAGCATGAGTTGGTGATGCATAGATTGGTGGGAGCACAGATTTGTAGGAGGTGCAGCTAGTTGTGGCCATGGCAAGACAGATCATGATGAGAAAAATTATCTAGAACAACACAACTTAACTTGCAATGAGATTCAGCTATGAGTGGAATAGTGATTATAGATTAGTCTAGTTTGGCATAAGGCTACAATATCAGAGTAGTGTGGCAAATGACGAGACTGAAGAAAATACCTTTGGGAAATTAAGGTTTTATTCAACTCAAAAAGACACACAAGGTGTAAACAAAGATGGCAATTTTAGAACTCTTCTAAGAAAGGAGAATAATCCCTTAATAAGGGCAGATAACTATAATAATAATATTATTTTATATTTTATCATAAGTAGGGTGTAAGAAACAAACTCACAAATAATAACCTGTTCTTCCATGGTATGCATTCTAAGCATAAAATAAGTGTATTATTTCTTATATAGGCACTTATACACACTGTGAATTATGAATATTTTCAGTAATAATAAATGTATATTAAACACTTGATATAAGTAGGGAAATTATTTTCTGCCAATTTAAATGTTATTAAATTTATCTTGATATTTTCAGAACTAACACACAGAAAACAAGTTTGTATTTCAATTCATGGAATAAAATATTATAATGATGATAACTGGTGTACATTTGTACGATATACAAACTGTATGCTAATATGTGTATTCTAATAAAGGTAAGTACAAATTTATAATGCCAAATTTTTATATTTCCAAAAGTTTTTAAATAAGATTGTTAAATTAGTTCATCAAAAGCTATTTTCCAACCCATCCTGCAATGTCAAATGCAATTGTTAAATTAAAATAAATTGAAAATAAGAAGAATAATTGTGATAAGAAGAATAAATGAATTCAATGAATATTCACTGATGTAGCTTTACAATATAAAAATAAAGTAATTTATATACTTAAATGATGCAGAATGAAAACTAATTTCATTTACACTTTTAAATAGTATCAAAGACATTATAAATTTAAAATTTTCTTGGATAAACAAATCCTTTATCATCATAATTCAACTTTATAAATTAGAAGATACTTCTGCAGGACAAAGTTATGATATAAGTATGGGCAAAAAATTAGGTAATTACACAAAATATAACACATATTGTGAGAAATGTAAACAAAGAATAATGATTCTGCCGTTATTACATAAAAGCTTTTAATTTTGGAAGAATGATAAGCATATTGTGATTGGACTAGATCAAACAAATGCCATTGCTAAAAGCATAATTCTTCTCTGCTCAGCTATGAGTTAAATAATAGGATACACTGAGTACTTTAGACTTGGATAACAGCCAATCTAGGAAAAGAACTATTATGAATTAAAAATTCTGAAGATGGCAATGAAAAACCACCTAACTATATTTTCAATGAAGTTATAACAATTCACAGAGAATAAAGAAAATGTGAAGAGCCATGACAGCCTATATTCTGAAGGAACATCAACAATTTCATGTACTTATTTCTCATGACTCTTTTAATAGCACATTGGTCAAAACAAGAAATATTTATAAAATAATCCTTGATAATATTAATGTCTTTTTTTTATATGAGAAAAAGAAAAACATTATTAAAGAGAGAATAATAAAAGAACTTAATTAAGAAGACAGACGATAATGATTGCATTTAAATTTTGGAAGATCAAAATTGACTGGAAAGCAAAAGGATAGATAAAGGAGAGTTCCACAATCAAGAAGTCTAAGAGAAGAAACTGTTGACACAGAAATTACAGTTACATCAACATTGCAACTTCAAAATGATGTGACCTTGCCATCTAGTATTGCACTTAAATTCATAAAGCCAAGGTGTCAAAGAAGAAAGCTTATCAGAACAAATACCATGAAAATATTTATCAAAATGACACAGTGAAGTTATCTTATGGCAATGTGAAAGTGACTGAAACTGAGATGCCAGGTCAGGACTGACAACATTACAGATTCTTCTTTGGATTTTGTCAAGAATTTTTAAATACATAGTAGAAACACCAGACCAGATCTAGCAGCAATATTCAATGCATGCATGAATGGTAGACTTAAGATGTTTATGACCTAGCAATTGATTCAATATAATCTTTCCACTTTATATTGATGGAAAATGTTAACCCCAGAAAGCATGATGAGTCACTATTCTGGAGGTTATCATCAACCATGCTGATGGAAGACAGAAAGAGTTTTTCTCAGATGATTAATAGGGAACAGTATCATTTTGAAGATGATAAAAATTAACAAGCTATTAATTGCCTTGGTTAACAACAGATTGTCAGTTACTTTTTAGATCAGCTGACAATTTGACCTTATCAAATCAATCAAATTTAACATTAAGACAGGAGTAGTGTCATCAGCATTGGTAATGTGTTGAAAACTGATGCCAGCAGGAAGGTCATTTATGAAGATTAGGAATAACACAGGACAAGCTTAAGGGCCCTTGAGGATATCAGCATTAATGTAAAATATCTAGAATAGCTGCCATTAAGGACAAATACTGAATTAGTTAAAAAATACATCCAGAAATACCATAACCTTTAAACTTGTGAAGAAGACCAGTATGCCTAATACTTTTGAGATATGCAAAGCAACAGCTTCAACTTCACCAGATATGTTATAGAAGATTTCTAAAGGAATGATTTTTGTTTTTAATCAGAAGAGCAGTTATACAGTATGAAGTTCATTTGATAAGAACCAATAATCCTGAATTATAGCCAAACATATCTCAATGGCAAAAACAGCAAAAATTTATCTACTCTAGTTACATTTCCATAGAAATCAATTTGCTTGAATAAATAAATCATTTTATATATTTATCAATTTTCTGCTAATGAAACAAAATTATTCTATCAGAAATGTTTACAAAAATCACCTTTTTAAATTAGCTTAACATATATCATTTCAATTCTTGAATAATAATTGAGATATGACCATCTAAATATTCCAGTGATGCATAATTATTGCCATTTGTGTTTCAAAATTAATTTTTTGTCAAGACAATATTTTCTATACATTATATCATCTAAAAATAATTAAGAAGCTGTACTGATGATAACTTTTAAACTCATTTCAAAAACTAATATGATGGAACAGGTGTTTCATAATCACTTTCATACACATCTTTGTCTTCCAGTTCCTATATGATAGGATGAGAATTGGCAGACTTTTTACTCTCTCTGGTTTAGATACCACAAGAGTTACAATATATTCATAAACAAACTTTATACAAAACTGAAGCAAAATGATGAAAGTTCTGAGATAAAGGTTGCCTATTTAATAAAGATCAGCTCTACACAGGTGCAAAATTGAAGGAAATGAAAAATGGTTTTCATAATTTAGTTAATTCAAATTTCAAATACATTTTCATATAGGTGCTCTATAATGTTTGGTTGATAAATCTAGCTTCTAATATACTTGTAACATATGCTATATATCTATAAAACTTGATTAAAGTTATTTTCTCTTACCATTCTTCAAAATGTTTCATTTAAGTCCAGCACTTTCATATGCTTTGTCCTTTCAAGACCTGTCTGATCGTGGCTCTCCACAATTTCCTGTCTTTCCAGTGAATTCAACAATTATATACAGAAAATATAACCAACAACATTTCTACTTTGGCTAATTAAAAAAAACTTAATTCTGTAGACAGTATTTTAAAGTTTGCAATGGTAGATTTTAGGACCAAGTAGGAAATTTCAAGTAGCCAAATTTAAAAACATTACAAAATCAAACTTTTATTCTAGTTGGATCATGAGGCATATATATCCACAATATCCACAACCAGACATTGCACCTTCGGATAATCATTGATTCTCAATTTTTCTTTTTTTTTAAGCAATTTGCCCCAAGCAAGGCAGAAGTGCCACTAGCATGCAAGGGGTTACAGAGAGTGAGAGCAAGGGTAAAGAGGTGTGTTTGAGGAAAGGATATAGAGAAGGACGGGGATCAAGATCAAGGTATCTGAAGATAGCTCTCAGGGAAGCAAGTAGGAGGAAGGGAGTTCCACTGTCAGGAAGTGCAAGAGAAGAAGCTGTTGGAGTAGAAGAGGTGGTTACATTTAATTGTTTCAACAGTGAAAAGGCGGGACCGAGATGCCAACCTAGTAGCACGCTTAAATTCATGCATTTGGGGTACCAGTGAAAATAGCTTGTCAGAGTACATTCAATGAAAATATTTGTAGAAAAGAAGCCACATCACACCTGTGAGAAAGTGCCTGTAGATGTTATGCCAGATCAGGGCCTATCACATTGCATATCTGTCTCTGGATTTTGTCTAGGGCCTCAAAATGAACAGCGCAGTCACCAGACCATATATGGTAACAGTATTCAATGCAAGAATGAATGGTAGATTTGAAGGATGGACTCCGGCAAAAAAAACCCATCTGGTGTTACACAGAAAACCAACTTTCCTTGAGTTGTCTTAATGAAAAAAATTGTGACAAGCCAAATTTGATGATGGAAAATAGACTAAAACATACCTACAGTACTTATTTGCTGAGAAAGATAAAAAAAATTCTACGAGGATGAAAATATGTACATGAAAAGTTGCAGAAGATAGTGAAAAAAAAATGTAAAATATATTGTTCAGTATAGTTAATCTATTTTTTACTTAATTAACTGAAGCATTATATATATATATATATATATATAGTCATCCACAGGCAGACTATTTCACAGCTCCTCAGTGTGGCTAGACATCTGAATACTTCAAGCTGGGATCGAAACCCACCTGATTTGGTATCAGTCGGAGATTCTAACCCTTAGCCTATCAAGAGACAAAGGTGAATTTTTGCATATTTATTTTTCATAAACATGCCAGTGACCTAGAGGACTCAATCCATTGGGAGAGTCTTTCATTACTAGCATCAATAGTCACTGTTTACAAATACGCGCTTTTTCCCCACAGTGCCCGACTGAATTTATTTTGAGGAGCTAATATCATCATACATAGACAGATTGTTTCACTGTATCACAGCTTATCAGTGTGGCTAGACATCTGATCACTTCAAGCCAGGACCGAAACCCGACTGATATGGTATCAGTCAGAGATTCTAACCCCTAGGCTATCAACATTTGGCAGAGAGAAAGGCGAATTTTTGTTTATGTCATAAATAAGAGATGGACTGTGACATTCCTTTACGATACTGTATTCGCTTACGGCACGTTTTCTGGATTGTGACAGCCATATTCAAAAATACCAGGAGCACATGTGATGTGAACCCTGCTTGTATTTTGCCAAATAAAGCTCGGATGAACTTATCTTCCGAGTCTCAGTCTTCATTCTTGACAGTGTATTTTAGTTATGACTAATTGCACAGTTGTCAAAATAAGAGATATTTGTATTATAAAAGCCTGATGCATCTTGAAGGCACTGACACTTCTCATCTGTAGAAATCATTTACTGAAATAAATAAATGTTCCATCAAATAATCATTACATTGATTATTTTTTATTATTTATTAATATCTTATTTCACAAATAAAAATTCTCTGCTCTAATTTACTTACAATATCTGTATTCCCTGTATGTACTGCAAAAGCAGATGTAGTGTAGCTGCAGCAGCTGTGGGAAGTGGACAGGGTATAAAATCTATAGGCTGTTGAATAATATTGGGGACCCAGAAAGATAGACCATTTTATAGGCATGCTGATAAGTGTTCTCAGTTTTACCCAGCAAGAGTAGGAAGGTAATAACAGGAACATATGAATTCTGGAAAGATGTGAGTAGCAAGGGAAAAAAAATAGATACCCATAAATGTTGCAAAAAACATGAGCACTAGCCAATTCTGACAAGAACACTTTATTCATGATTGATTTCCTACTTGTTAACCAACAAGAATACAATTATTAATACTATGGTATCAATTACTGTACGTCAGCTGAGTCAGAGAAATGAACAGTGGACCATAGAAGATTGGCACCATGCCACCTAGTTGGATCAGTTATATTTCCCATTCTTTTGGGTAGATGGTCAAGAAGAGATCAGAGGAAGCTATGTGCATGCTGATGTGTTCTCTTGGATCTTGCAAAGACCATAAGTAAAATTGGTATATGCCTTGAGAGTTCTAACAGATATAAATCTTGTAAACCATTTGTGTCCCAGTATGCTTAACATGATTCCTCATGGTTATAGTTTCTTCCACTATGATAATGCATCTCTGTATCATGTTTGGGTAATACAAACAAGCCTCAAAGAGCATTTAGCTTAGTTCTAGTTGCTTTATTAGACCTTGTCTGCTTGCATTGAACATGTATAAAGCATAGTGCAGACATTACTAAAACTCTCTCTAGCCCTACCCATACAACTTGTACAGTGTCAAATCTTCCTGCTCCAACAACAAATTCTATATTGATGGGAAGAAGGGAGTGAATGATCAGCTCCTGGGGTCAAATCTCACAACATCGAAGGAAAGAACAATATACCAAAAGATATCACTGTACTAGTGAAAAGTACTGAACTGAAAGTAAAAAGAATAAAACAAAAGAGAGAGAAAAGAGAAAAACTTGTTTTATTTCAGGCAAATAGCCAAACCAAAGTGAATTTTGACTTTTTTCATATCTACAATATTAATCTAATATTTTTATTTCATTAGGAGAATCTCAATGGCTTGACTACTTTTTTCCAAATTATGAAATGTAAGTATGATTCATAAAATATTCAATATATAAAATGCATTGTAATAAAACTCACATTAAAAATATTAGTTCTATTATATGACATTTACTCATTTAAACTTGTTATTATTTAAGACCAAACTGTTGCAAATGGAGGCAGGAAGGCATATTGTACTAATCTTCCAAATTGAGGAAAGCCTTCTTTATGATCATTCATATCACTTTTCCAGCATTGGCCTCAGTTAAATAGATATATAAATAATAAATTGATTGAAAAATTGGTCTATTGCTGGTTTGACTAAATTTTATCTATAATATTTCAACTGATCTCTTTTTATCTTATATTTGTTGGAGCTTCTGATTACATATTTTACATATCAATTTTAATTAATAGTAATGGTCAGCAACGAATTTAAAAGTTTCTTTAACAATTTCATGTACTGATTTCTCATGAATTATTTAATTGCACATTTGTCAAAATAAGAAATATTTGTATTATAAAAGATTTCTTAATGAATGATTCTAATTTCTACTTTAATAGGGAGGAGAGCAGCTATAAAGAATGAAGAGATGATAACTTGATTTGACAAGAGCCAATAATCTCCTGATAATCCTGAACCATGGCAAGCCTGACTCATCATGAAGGCACTGACATTTCTCTATAGAAATTATTTAGTGAAATAAATAAATGTTCATCAAATAATCATTATATTGATCAATTAAGTTTTTGTTATTTATTAATTTTTTGTTATCTAATGAAGTTTAATATTATTACAACAAAACTACATTCAAATGTTAATTGTCTCCATGGAAACCTACGTGCTAATAAAAACTATGCCAATGGAACATACTAATATATAAAAGATACAATAATTAGTTCCAGAACTTTCTAAATATATGGTTGGATTTTTATAGCTGGCCTTTTATCAGATTTTAATCTTGTATCACAATGAAGAATAATGAAAATAGGTTCATGATGAATAATGAATAGATTTTCATTATTCTTACTGAATAATGAAAACAATGAAAGCTTATTGATACAATATGCTTAAAGTATATAAACAAAGAGAAGGAATAATATATTTTACTAAATTTATTACTTTTAAAAATACTTTTTCAAGATCATTTGAATTACATTTGTCACTTCTTTCTTTTTCTATGTGCAAAGCTGCTTGTAACATTGAAATTCTTTCTCCACATTTCATTGAACTTTCATGTTTCATGCAAAGTTAAGTTTAGTAGCCATAATAAAATGCTTGAACTTTTCAAATTCCCAAAACATTGGATCAAATTCTGTTACAGTAATTTCTTTCAATTTTGATTCATTTTCATCCACATCTCCATTTCGTCTTCTTCCTATGAATTCTGCTGAACCAAATTAAGGAGGGCAGGATCAGTTAATTCCCAGGAATTTCAATTAAACAGATCATATTTATATTATCTATTTTCTTGAAAACAAGCCTTCTTCTAAAGTTAGTTATTTCTTGAATAACTTCTTTAAGGTTCATTATTTCTTTGAATCATTTCTTATTTGGAACTCATTAACACACTATCGTAAAATATGTTTCCAAATGTTACTTATTCCCATGAATCATAAATATATTCAGTCAAGTCTTTTTTACTGTGCTCAACAATTGACCATTGAAACTGCATTTGCTCCTGTTGCATCTTATATTCTTGAGTAAAGTTTCTTCTTAAAATGTAAGCCTTGTTTCTGGGCTGCAAAAGGTTTGCAGACAAAATCATGATTTTCAAATTTCAACACTTACCAAAGATTACATTACATCATACATTTTTTTTTTTACACAAGTAAAATAAATTTACATAATACTTAGGTGCTATTATGATCTATAGATTTTAGTTTTACAGATAATTTAAAACAATAAATATTTATATCTTTTTATCATTTGTATCATGAATGGAAAATTAAGTTTTAAACAAAAAAAAAATCAAAATATCCAAAGAATCATTTTTCAAATTCGAAATTAGGTTAAAAGTTCTCCAATTCCAAAACCAATACCCCAAATGGTTCAATATTTCCGATTCTTGATTCTGGTTAATTGTCCCATTACTAATGTCAAGGGATAGTGACTTCAAACTCATGTAGAGTGATTCAGAAAAGTAATATTAGTGTCCGGTTATGCCATTAGTGATAATATAGGAATAAAGTGTTGCTGCTGACACTTGAGTTTGAACTTAGATCACCAGTGAGCAAACACAGGTGATCCCATTACTGAATAAGGTAGACCACATGGCCATAGAGGAAACAAATATGTAGGAAGTCGTGTGACATCTAATTGATCATTGTTTCTATTCTATCCTCTACTACTGTTTGGATCACCATTTCTACTCTATCATCTATTACTGCATGGACTGATATTCTCTACTCTATTCACTATACTATTTCTCTATTTGAATCACTATACAGATTACTATTCGAGTGAGTACTATCAAGCAAGTACTATTTGAAGGTGTCTGACACCAGCATTGTTCAACGATGTACTATAGTTGTATCTGTGATTACAAAGTCTCTACTGCAACAAGCATTTTCAAAAGTAACAACAAGTATTCATTGTCATTACAAAAGTGTTAATGGGTGTTTGTTGACATCACAAAAGAATGGGAACATTTAATCAGGCAGATGAAAAAGACTCATTTTCCCTCTTTTTAAAAGATGGTCAGGCATTTTTAGCGACTTGAAGCTAAGCCTAAATGCCAAGTGGGAGAGGCTAATTTAAATTTATCCTTTATTCCTTTCTAACTTCAGGTATATAATACAGACATAGGTCTATCTATATATTTCTTTTGCAACCATAATAATTAAAATATTTTCAACATATTCCAATCATATTCATAATTATTTAGTTAAATTTATATTTTTAATAACCCAGCATTTGGTCATGGCATCTAATACTAAGAAAAGTAAACTAACAGAAAAGAGAAAATTCAATAATTTATGGACACAAAAATATTTTGTAATTGAAACATTCAGTAATATTATTGGCTTCATTTGTCATGATAAAATTGCTGTGTGCAAACAATATAATATTAAATGTCACCATGCTGTCAAGCATGAGTTGGAATATAATAAATTAAATGAAGAAAGAAGGAAAATGAAAATAGATCAATTAAAGAAACAGTTTAGTTCTCAACAAAACATTCTCAAAAAATATGTTGTTAAAACTGATACATGTACAAAAGTTACCTATTTAATAGCTGAAAAATTGGCTCAGAAGGGCAAGCTACTGATAGATAGTGAATTAATAAAAGAATGTATTGTAATTGCTTTTAATGAGTATTGTCCTGAGAAAGTAAACATATGTAATGAAACAAAACTCTCACATCTGTAGAATTAGATTGCTACATTCTCTGTTTTAAACCTGTTAAAAGAGGGTTACAGCTAAGTATTCTCAGTTTGTGCTGAACCCATTAAAATTGGCTCCGGAGTTCAGCATGAAACAATGCTTTCTGATTGGTCCATAAATAATAATGTCATGTTTCTGCCTACATCCACACAGTTGACCTGTTCAGAATTCAATGTGCCAAAAATTGGTAAACATTCTCTTGAGCCTCCCATGTGATCAAGAAAATTCATAAATATGAAACTTTGACACAACTTAGTGAGTCCTTAAAATAATCAACTTGTCGCACAAATCCATGAAACCCAACTTCCTTGCTAAAAATTAAGTTTTATTAACATCAACCCAGCTAGTGACCAATTCAACCAAGATGAGATTCAAAAAACTCAATATCTTAACAAATCATAACTATATCAGTCAAAGCAAGACAACTCTACAGTAAGTCAAGCAATCTATTTCATTCAATTTCACCATCAACATAAACTGTTTGATTCCTTACCAGATCTATAGCATAACACCTTTTATATTACCTTTGATCACACAACCAAGAACTTTAAAGTGTTTTAAACAACTTTATTATATCATGTGTACTTGTTATATAAAAATATTTTTGTTAAAACATACCTGCCTATTTGATTATTTCTCTTGTTGTTGTTGTCTTTGTTGCATTTGATTTAGTAAAAATAGTAGAGGGTCAGTTTAATTTGTATTTGTCACCGATACAAATTGTCTAACCCGCTACACATCAGACAATTGTTAGAAGAATTGATGATATAGCTGACAGCATTGTGAGTACATTGCAGATCCAATTACATAAATGTGTTTATTACAGTTTAGCACTGGATGAAAGTACTAATCAAAGTGATACCGCACAATTAGTTATTTTTATCAGAGAAACTGATGTCAATTTTAATATAATTGAAAAAATGTTGAACTTATGCCATATGAAGGGCACAACAACTGACAGGGACATACTTGAGTATATTAATTTATCATTTGAAAATTTCAATATTGATAGAAATAATAAAATTTATTTGATTACAAGTGATGGTTCTCTTGCATTAATTAGTAAAAATAATGGATTTATTGATTTATTCAAAGAATCTGTTGATCATGATATACTCAACTACCACTGCTTGATTCATCAACAGCAATTACGTGCTCAAAAGTTAAATATGAATCAACTGATGACAGATATTGAGAAAGTTATGAATTTTATCAGGTCTCAGCGTTTGAACTATCAGGAGTTCAAAAAATACTTGAAAGAAGTTGGCAGTGAGTATGAAGATGTTATTTATTTCTCAAAAGTCAGGTGACTCTGTAAAGCAGCAATTTTGAAAAGATTTCAGTTATTGTTACCTGAAATAAAAGTTCATGAAAAGCAAGAAGCAAAATGTAGATTTTTTTAGAAAATGAAGAATGATTGAATGATCTTTTCTTCTTAGTAGATATCACTGAAATGTTGTCTAAACTTAATGTGCATTTACAAGGAAAAAACCAGTTATGTTGCTCAATATTTGAGCAAATAATAGGTTTTACTAAGAAGTTAAAACTTTTGATAACACAATTAAAAGCTGGTAATCTCATTTATAGCATTTTCATTATCATGAGGGAGAAACTCCACTCACCCTAACATCTACCACCATGCTTCACTGTTGGCATGAATTTTTACATTAGGCACTGGATCCTTTTATATCTAAACATATTACAGGTTATATCCTGAAAGTTCCATTTGTATTTTATCTGGCCCCAAAATTGTCTTTCAGTAATTGATACCCACCCCCATAAAAAAATTTACTGTCTGCTAAATGTTTGTTTTTATGTGTTTTCTTTAACAGTAGATTTTTCCTTGCATACCATCCAAGAAATCCTTGTAAGTTGATATGTGTATGTATATAACAACATTCTTCAGAAAAAAAGAGATATCTTTGGTTTAAGTGCATTTTAAAAATTAAAAATCTTTCTTGAAGCTTTTTAGTTTTAATTCCAATAGATATAATTTAATATTTCCAATACACAAAATACTTTGCTGTATTTCAAACCAAATTTAAATTGATTAGAATAATTATTTTTTAAATTGCTAAAATTGTCCATATTGACAAATCTGTTAGCACAACATATTTATCTTTCAAAAATAAAATATACTTTTCTGAAACTCTATTTTGAGGAAGATTAACTGATTTAAAGTTTAATCAATCTGAATTAAAACAGATATTACTTAGTAACTACTCACAGAGAATAATTCTTTTAACAAAGAGATGAGTATTTTTATGAGGTGTTAACAAATTTATTGATAGCTTAACATTTGGTATTAAAGGGAACATACCTGCAAAAATTACTTGACGAATACAACATGAATGCCTTTTTTATATAATTTTTTTACCCAGCAATCTTTAAAATTTAGTAAAATATTTTAAGCATTCTAATATTTTTATTGAATTTTAGGTACTTTTTTTTTTAAACGTCTGTTATAAAATTAACAATAAATTTTAACTTTACTATAGCTACTGATCTTATTTTTTGATGATATTGTCTATGGATGTCTGTATTTATAAAAAAAAATAATTTCAAATCAAGAAAAAAAAAATTTCAAATCAAGATTTTTTTAAAATACTGGGCATTGCTGAATTGTAAGCTTTTACGTTTATCTATCTAGCTATATATATAAAACTGACTATGTGTGTATGTGTATATGTGAACTACTTGAGAACCATAAGGCATATTTCAACCAAATTTGGAACATAGATTGTACTCGATACTGCGTGTGTCTTGGCAAAAAAATTAGTCATTTTTCAAAAATCAATAACTGATAATCGATAAATATAATGTTTAAATAGGAATTTCCATTAGTTTGGTTGTTTTTAAACTTTCAGACTTGAAGTCTAAACCCTAAGGCCAATTTTAATGAAACTTGATAAGTGTATGCAACTTACTGTCATGCTTATTATACACTATATTGATTTTCGTTTCTCTCAACACTGGGACCCCCAGGATGCCCCCCAAAATTCAAATTGCTTCAATTTTTCATGAAATTTTGCATGTTTGTTACGCTCTTACAATGAGATAGAAATCAGTTGTCAGATTTTTAAAAATGCATGACGGGGGCCCAGGATGACCCTATACACTCCTTGATGCCTCAATTGATTTTTAAGTATATTTTGTAGCAGTATTTCCCAATTTCAATGAAAATTTAAGTAAATATTGAGATTATATCAAGTAACTGAAGTAGTCACTTGGAATTCACTGAAAATCAACACTGGGACCCCCACAAGTTAGGGAACCAGCAGGAAACCCCAAAATTTTCAATTAAGTCTACAGCCTTGGCCATAAAGTCGATTAATTAGAAAACTTAAAAAGGATGTGCTTTATTATTTCAATTACTATTAGTCTTAAACCTGTCCTTTGGCTTTAAATTTTGGACCACTAGGGTGAACAAAAGGGACCTCCAAATTTTCAAAGGGTTGAGGTTAAAAATTGGGTTGAGGTTTAAAAATTGCGATAAAACGCGAATAAAACAGCAAGATTAGAGCAGACAAACTTTCTCTTTTTGGCACGTACGAATAAAGACAAAACTCCTGCTCGGTGAGTAACGATAAAAGAAGAAAGTGTTTATTTACATATACAGAAAAAAAAGGTAAAGGGATAAAAGGACAATTAGAAGAGAAAGAAAAGGGAAAAGAGAAAATGTTCTTAACAAAAAAAAGGCTTGCTCAAAATATTTCTCTGAGCGCTTAAAGAGTTCTTTAAGCAATTAGAATATTGTTAATGTTCAGATAGAAACACTCACAGTTCTTGTAGAGTGGGAAAATTGTTCGTAGATATAGGAATTCTGCAGTTGAGTGAGTTTGTAGGTCGATGACAGAAGTCCAAAGGGCTCATCAGAAGGAGTGGTGAAGGGACGCAGCTTTGGATTGGTCTTGAATTGTGGACCGACGATCACTATTGACAGCCCTTTAGTAGGTAGTTCTTCTTTGGTTGAAAGTGGTTCTGGAACTCCCTAATGTCAACCTCACAGGTGGTGGGCAGGATTCTCACTGGCGAAATAGGCAAGATTCTCCAAATTTATGGAGTTTTGGTAGGCTCCGATGGTTAGGGAACTTTTCCCTCCAAAATCGTTGTACAAATTTCCTGGCCCCTCTATCGGTCAGAAAACACATTCTTATCTCTGATAAGAATCAGGGCCCTGGTAGCCGGTTTTGAAGGTACTGAAGACAGGTTGAAATGAAGAAGCTGTGAGGTTTCCCCGAGACTTTATGGTACTATGGAAAGAATAATGGTGGTGGAATTACTTTTTATATTTTCCATCTCTCTCGTTAATCAGAAAATATATTCTTATCTCTGATAAGAATCAATGCCTTGGGAGCCGGTTTTGAAATTAAAAAGAGGTTGGAGTGAGGATAGAAAAAATAGCGAGAATGTGAACTTGTAAAATTGTTGTTCTCAAATTAAATTCCAACATTACTTCTTCTTATGACAAGAGCATGACTTTCTTTTCTTCAGGCCAGTCATCAAAGAAAATACCATGGCTTACTAAATCAAGAGGAAAGGCACCTCCCCCTTTTCTTGTCAGTAAGAAACACTCTAGAGGATTGACAGCCTAATTGGCACCAACTCCTTGGCCAGTTTAAAACTATATGTAACCAACCTGAATCCACAGCCATCCCAAGCTGAAGATATCTACAAGAGATAGAGTCCAAATTGTATAGCTGCATGTCCTTGGGGAATAGAAAGGGTTACATTATAACAATAGCATAAAGATTTTGATGATAAAACTCGGTTTTTATTAAGTTTAGGACATTTTTCTCATCATGTATGCTCATTTTTAAGCGAATCTTTCAAAGTACATACTTTACACTCAATGTTTGGATTGACTGAAATTTCCCTTGTGATTTTAGTCACCCTTTGTTAATATCTTCTTTGGACAGCCTGATCATGCCAGTATTGATATAAATACCAATTTCTTTCCATTGGAAATGATTGATAGATAAGAAAATGGAATATATACAGAATATGTCAAACTGTTTAGAAATTTTATTATAGCACAATCATATTCTTTTTCTGGTTCTGGGAATGCTTATTTTTGTCATGACCTCAAAAATGAATGAATTTACAAAATAAATTTATACTGACATTCTAAAGTGATGCTGCAGTATGGAATTTTCTAAGTGTGGCTTAGATGTGGTGTAAGGGGTACTCAGTGAGGCTTGAAGTCACTATGCATGTTCCTAAGATGATGAAAAAAAAAGGAACAATCTTAAAAATTATGAAAAACATTTGTAGATTTTGATACATCAGAAGTAATATTTATTTTCAATAAATAACTCATCTAATAACAGTTTTTTCTTTTAATTTTCATGAACAATGTAACATCTTGTATTTGCTATTCAACTCATAAAACAACTATCAAAGTTAACATTAAGTGTAAGAAACTCTTATTTTTACAGTCGTTTTTGCTAAGACATTAAGGTAATTGTGGAGAAAATATTCACTCACTCACTCAATCTGTGTCAGCTATCATGTCATGCCAGTGATGAGATTTTTTTTGTTATATCTGGCAATGGAAAAGATAACAGGGAAAATTGGATTCCTGCTTTTATCATGGCTATGAGTGCAAAGTGAACATGAATAGCCTGAGTTAGAATTTGAACTTGGTTTGTCAATGGTGATAATCATATATGCCACCTTAGATTAGTAATTACAAAAGAATTAATTCTTCACCTATTACAATTAAAACACAAAACAAAGCACAGTGTATGTACATCAAAATGGTAGTAAAAATGAATAAGAAATACTTTTTATTGTCAGAATCTTGTTTTTGAATTCTGACATGAAATAGTCTCATCATCTTATTATATAAAAGCCAATGTCACATTTTTGTTTATTTATTGGTTGGTTGGTTGATGTTATGCTAGAGTAAAAATATTATGTATAATGAAGTGAACACCTCTTTGATTCAAACTTTCAGTTTGAAGTTAAGTAATCAGGTTTCAATGTTTTTTTGCTGAAATATTTGCTCAAAATAAGCTTCAAACTATTGATTAGATTTTTTTATTTGTTTTTCTAAAAGTATTTGTAATTATTTTAATGAGTGTCATATTTCCTTTTTCAAATAATATTCATTTGTTAAAATCGTTTAGAATAAATGTAAATTTAACATTTTCTGAGAAATTTTATTACATTATAATGTAATAATAATTATATAACAAAATAACTGTTATATTAAAGCTTATAATCTGTCGTTGCAATTATTTTTCAATAGTATTTAGACTATTATTGTTAAAGAACTGATTTTTTACTTTTAATTTTTTTTCAAAATATATCAGAATGGTTTTGAATAACATTAACATGATTATTTTTCAACTTAAAAAAAATCTTTTAAAAATTTTTGTTACATTTAAACAGATCAAATGATGAGTTAAATCATTCATAATAATTTTTAATTATTTATTTATTTTTAATTATATTTGTGATTTAATTCCTAGAATATACTGATTTTAATGCATATGAAAGCATTGAATAAAAGAAGTTAATGGGAAAAGAGTTTAAGACAAATGATTATATTAAAATTTTTGTATATTGCACAAGAAATGCAAATGAAATATAGATCATTTTGCTATTTTTTGTGGTTATTATACTACTTACAAATATTCTTGGTTTTCTTGCAGCTGTTAGGCTACCAAAATATCTATAATCATGTTTTTATTTGAAGCCTAGTACCATTGACTTGTTCTGCTGATTCTATTACATGTTATATTCTTAAATACTAAACAATGTTGGCAAATATTTTATACAATGAATCTGCATTACTTAACTCCACTGTATTCATAAACCATTTATACAAAGCAAATAAAGTCTATATCACTGATTAGAAGCTCTGATAACAGCTATATATAAACTAATCTATAGTGATGAAATGGATAATAATGTAAAGTTCAAGCATCATGAGTTTAAGCATTTATATCATGTCTTGATAAATTGATATAACATTGATATGTATTAGGTTGGTGAAAAAATAATATCGTTTTTTGACGTTATTTTTGCACCAACCTAATAAACAAGAATTCTAAGGGGTTTAGTTTACAAACTGTTTATCAAATCAGTATTTTGCAGGGAATTAATATTCAATGCACTACAATCATTTTTCTAAATTCATAAAACGTTTCCAAAACAAATATAAAGAATGACACTTTAAATTGATGGTGAAAAGAGAAAAAGAAAATTTGTTGTGCTGCAATCAATTTAAATAGTCAAGCAAGGATTTCACTTTCATAACTTCATCTGATTTGCAACCATGCAGAAAGTTACGATTTATTTATTCTTCATACTTATAAGCTTGTCAAGTAAGTAGCACTAAATTTATTTACATTTACATTACAAAATGGCTCTTTATCTTTCATGAAAACTGCATCTTTCTGGTCACTGCTGGATATCATAATACATTATCTAATACATAACACCTATCTATGCCACTCAATACATTAAACAAATAAAATCATCACTTATACTATTTTACAAAAGATACAATTTTAATTTAAATGTGATGTCAAAGAGATTAAATCTTTCTTTACAAATAGAATGAGGCACTGTATATCCTCTAACAAATTTAGTTCTTGTGATTACTGGCGGCTCTGTAATAGTGTGTTAAATAAGAGTAAATCTTCTATCCTTCCTCACTTCACTAAATTTGAGGTGTTAACATCTGCTGATCAAGCAGAATATTTTGCTCATAAATTCTCTCAAAATTTTACTCTTGACTTAGTTGGTGTATCCATGGTTTCTGCTATCATCTCTAAATTGAAACCCTACAAAACTTATGAACTTGATGGTATCTCTGCAATAGTTCTTAAGAAATGTGCTCCTGAACAGGCTCCTATTCTCCTACAATAAATACCTTTGCTGCTTTTTGCTTTTCAGCTTGTTGGAAATCCTCTTCTATAGTTCCATTTTCCAAGAACTCCCGTGAACCATCTGATCTTTCTAACTATTGGCCTATTAATCTTTAACCTCTTTTTGGCAAAGTACTAGAGGTTCCATCAACTTTGAATTGGTTAAGCATCTCACCTCATAGGGTTTTCTTCCAAATAAGCAATGACTTTTACATCTGTAGGTCAACTGCTGATGTATTAACAGCTATTGCTGGAAGAGTCTATCAAGTATTAGGTAAAAATGGTGAAGCTTGAGCTATTGCTTTAGATATTTCAAAAGCATTTGATAGGGATTGGCATACTGATCTTCTTCACAAGTTGAAAGGTTATGGTATTTTTGGATGAACTTTTGATCTGATTCAATCTTTCTTATCAAATCATGAAATGAAAATTGTCTTGAACAGCCATTCTTCTAGATCTTTTTGCATTAATGCAGATATTCCACAAAACTCTATCCTTGGACCTACCAATGTAATCAGTTCTCATATCTATGTTGATGGCACAACTAGTTAATCTTGTCATAATGGTAACTGTGATCATTTCTATAAGTTAAAATTGGCAGCTATTATAAAAAATGACCTACAGTCTGTTGTTAACTGAGACAAGAAATGGCTTGTTAACTTTAGCATGTCCAAAGCAAAACTGCTCTCTTAATTGCCAGAGGGAACAATTCTTGCCTTCCATCAGTATGGCTGATGCTAACCTCCAGGAAAGTGACTCATTGTACCTACTTGGGCTAACATTTTTCAATGACATGAAGTGGAATGATGATATTGAATCATTTCATAGTTCTGCTAGGAAACTTGGTTAAGTTTGTTGTGCAAGATAATTTTTCTCACCAGAATCTATCTTAGCCATTTATAAATCTACCATTCACCCATGCATTGAATATTGCCAGTCTGATGTTTCTGCTATGTATTTAGAGATTTTTGAGAAAATTGAAAGAAAAATTTGTAATGTTATTCTCACAATCTAGCATCTTGTTTTCAGTGACTTTCTCATTGTTGTAACATGGCTTCCCTCTGTCTTTTCTATAAATATTTTCATGGCAATTGTTCTAATGTGCTTTCCTCCTTGGTACTTTGAACTCATGAATTTAAGAATACTACTAGATTGGTTACTAGATTTTGTACTCTGCTTTAATTTAGACCTCTTTCTGATTCCAACCTCTTGCCTAGATATGAACATTATAAAAGAAAATTAAAAATAAAAAGATTGCTCTCTACACAGGGGCTCTGAGTATCACATTCAATTCACCAAACAAATCCTCAAAAATATAAAATTTAAATGTCAGAGCCAATCACTGTTGTGAAACCAAAAGCATGATAAAAAAAAATGCTGAGTCATGTATCCACCCTGATTGTTTAAAAGGACCTGCTTGTCCATACTCAAAGCAGTACACAGGCACTTCACCAAGTTCACCAGTGGCCTCCTTGTCAACCAATCAGACACAAGCTTTAATGCCAGACCTGTATACAACCTATATTTCCTATCTTTTAGGTTGCTTCCATTTCCCACAAAAGACATTCCACCTTGATCCATTATACTGGCAACACAGATAATTTTATTTTAACATAGCTGGTTTCCTTTTTTTTCAAATCACAAGCAATACTTGATTGTTTCCATTTGTTACTCTTATAGCCATACACAGAATATAACATAAATTTCATTGTTTTATTGTTGAACTAGTTAGATGAAATTGTAAGTTATATTTTAACAGTTTCTTTTCTTGGCTGTAGAACTCTCTTCTGGTTTCTTGGTTCCTTGCAATCTACGATCTTCAGAAATTTAAATACAATATCAGTCATTACCTTCTGTCTTCTTAATTCCTGATCTTGTATTGTTCTCTTTCTTTAATAAGATTTTTCTTTTTCTCACATTTTTTCACTTTAGTAACGGCTTGGGATGAAATGATTAAAGAAATTTTTATCCATTATAACTACATTAATAGTCTTATATATATTATTTTTATGAATAAAATGCATTTGCATTGTTAATATAAAATATAACTAATTAAAACCATTTCATTTTTCTTCAATCTCTTTCTGTTTTGTATTTTTAGGTTGTATGAGTTTATACCTGAGAAGCCCAAGGGCAGCTAATAAACGTAAGTTTTTTTTTTTATATAAAAACTCAATTATTTAAATGTGAAGAAGTATACAATGATTACTTCATTCATTAGAAGAAAGACAAGAATAGTGAAATAGAAAGGGTAATTTGAATATAAAAAGAGGATAGATCTCTTGAAGCAATTTCATATAATGTTTTAATCAGAATTTCTTTGTCAAAAAGTCATTACAAATGAGATCTGCTTTCTTTTATCAAAGATAGAAAACTTGAACTTGTGCTTATATGACATTTTTTTTCTTTTTTCTGGTTTTACAATGTTAAAATCATAAAAAAAAGTTTCAACTTACAAGCTGTTCATTAAATATGAAATTAATATTGAATTTTGGTTGTAATTTTTTGCCTGCTTGCTTCTTTTCAAGTAATCTTTTAAATTTATATATATGTAATTATTGAATGACAGGACATATAGCAGACAGGCCAATCAAATCATATGATTTCAATACAATTAAGTAATAATGCCTAATCTTTAAACTCAAATTTTTCTCTCTTCTTTTAATACTTGCATTCATTGAACAAGTATCATGTACATATTTGTATTATTTTCAATTCATTCTACTGGCAAAGAAATTGAAATAACAATGGTTACTTATTCAAGCAGCAATAAATATTACTATCCTAAAATTAAGAAGAAATATTCAATTTTATATTTTTTCAATATACAGTGTGCTATCATTCAGTTATATTTAGAAATTTTGATGAACAAATAAATTCAAATTCAATGATGATATTTTTCAATCTAAAATGTATGAATGTTGAATAAACTTAACTTGCAATGAAATTCAGCTCCATTAGCTATTGATAGTTATATTCAGATAAGTTAGTCAAGTTTGACATAGGGCTGCAATGGATAACCTTGTCAGAATCAAATGTAACTACTAGCTTCTTAAACTTAACAGCCCATTATTGATCTAAGGGGGAACTAAGTGTATTATCAATTTATATATGCTCAAAATGGAATCTTTATGAATGATTTCATTGATTAGCAATTTTGGTCAAGTACTATGAATAAGTAAGGAAATTATTACATATCATTTTCAATTTTCTTTTTAGATCATGTGGAAGTCTGCCAGTATAAAGGAAAACTATATCACAATTATGACCCTAAATGTATCTACATGAAGCACTGTGAACTAGTTTGCTCCAATATGGAATTGGCTTCTTATCAAGGTAGAAATAGATTTTCCAGTTTTTTCCAAATTTACAAGCTTTAAGTTTAAGACATGTTTATATTGGTCATTACAAATACTCAAGTGAGATAAATTTTTGCAAAGTCAGATACAAATTATAAATTATAAATTAATACAAATTGCTTCAATACAAAAAGTAACCATGGTGATAAAAGAAAAGTCATGCCATGGAATATCAATATATGTCTTAGGAATAAAACTAATTAATTCAAAGACTTAATATTTCTCCATATATATATATATATATATATATACTATATCCTTTCAGGAAATGGGTGATCATGCTTCTCCACAGCTTCCTGCCTTCCATTGCTCTCACCAATATTTGCTTTCTTATGAAACTTCTTTGTGGCATTTATTAACTTAATTCAGAATAAAAAAAAAAAAAAACAATATTTACAAATTGAAATCATGGTTAATCCATTTACAGATTTATAGTTTTCATGTCAAAGTGTCCCAGTAATTATTAAGGCCAGGATGAAGAACAATACAGGGACAGTGATAAATTCTTGCCAATTACTATAATAATATATAATATTTGATATATGATAAAAGAAAACCTATATATGTAATTACTATAATAAAAGAAAACAACAATTAAAAAAATCAGTAATCCATTGCAAGATTAGAATATAGATTATAGATTAGTTATATCACAAGAAAGAGGATTTACATTTAAGCACTTTGATAAACTAAGTCTGCTTCTATAAATTTATGAAGCCTTGCTTACTCTGGTGAGTTTTCCACAATAATTAAATTCAAGTTCAACAACAACAACAAAACAGCATCTGTTTTTATGCAATCATTTAATGAATATTTTACTTCATTTAGCAAAAACTGCAATTGTATTATAAAAACATCTAGATTCTTGTCAAGGGGAAAAGTTCTTTCAAACTAATGCAAAACATTCTACTTCTATAATAAAATAATAGGTCAGTGCTAGAAAAGTTAATAATTTTGTTGTGATTGACAAAATAGCCAAAATATATGTTTAAAATAATAAACGATTACCAGTTAAAATTTGATCATTTAATTAATTCTCCATATTTTGAAGATATTGTTTTTTTTTGTGTTTTTTTATGGTCTGTATTTCTTCTCCATCTTCTTTTAAAAATGTTGTGATTATCTTTCTTTTTTAACTGGTAGATAGAACTGGAGTTGCATGTAAAAACTATGGTAGAAGAAAAATTCCTGTAAGACCTGGATGCACAGTAAATAAACAGTGTCAGGTCATGTGTTCTAAGAAGAACACAGACAGACACAAAGGCAACAACAAAAAAAATAGTAAGTTATTTTTTGTATATCTAACAAACCTTTGCTTTAAGATATTCATTAAAACAAATAGAATAAGAATGAATTTTAAGAATATAAATTCAGATTCAAAATGCAAAAGATTGATTCATTTATCTCTAAGTCTGTAGTCAGAATTCATTCAACATAAGGTGCTGATTTTTTTCTCTCATGGTTCTACTCACTCAAAGGCCAGGTAATCCTTCCTTTTATCCAAGATGAAAGTAACTAAAATATCAACAATGCAGCTCTCCTGTAAAGTTGTTAAAGTTGAAAGCTAAATAATTTATTAATTTCTCACTTTTGAAGTTTCAAGCATAGCTTCTTTCCATACATCTATATCTTTTATTTTATGCCTAATAAAGGAATGTCTTGTTAGATAAGTCATATTTTGAGCAGAATTTTCATGTCCAGCACCAGTAGTCATTTGTTGTTCAAGGAATCAGTTTCATTTGATATGGATCTTACATAACTAACATCACCATCATCTTTGCAGTTGCTATTCAGAGAGTTCTTGAGCCATAATCTTTTTTTTCTATCTCACTTGTCTATTATTATTTTGGCAAAAAAAGAAAAAAAAAAGAAAGGAATATCATAACAATATGGCATCGTCAATAGAGTCTTGTTGCAGGTAGAAGACCCAAACTTGGATAAGGTGTTTTGCAGCCCTTGATAGAACAAAGAAACTATGAGACAACAAAATAAATGGATGTAAATGCAAAATCACAGATTTATTTCTCACAACAACCAGTTGTAAAGCTATTAGGAAGATTTTGTTGAATTATCCAACAGAGATGGAAGAATTGACATTTAACCAAAGAGATTATTTCCAGGAATATTTGACCAAGGAAAGGTTGGTTATTGTCAAATGAACTAAGTTCATGTCATTAAAACAATAATGGAAGGAACCCATTATGAAATTTTTGCACTGGCTATGAGACACCAGCAGATATTGTGAATTTCAACGTTTAGAACAAGAAATGTCTACTGAAGAGGAATTAATTCAACTAAGATTATCTTACATTGGTGTGCTTTCTTATTACATTCACAAGGATAAGCACAGTTTTTGTAAAGTGTCTTTTAGATTTACCATTAAAATATTTCATAATATCAATTAAAACAACTTATAATAGGATTAGAGTTATGTATCCAAAATTTGAATTGAATATGTTTATATCTTCTCTTGTTACTACTTGTTCATCTAAAAATATAGGCATAGTAAATAAAATATTTTTATCAGCTTAAGCAGCTGGATCTTTTTTATTGTTAATTTCATGTTTTCCTACATCATAGATGGAGAAGTTACACAAGCCAATCTCTCATTTTCATCAAACACATTTCTCATAATAATGAATATGCTGGCTCTCCATGTGGCAAGTGAACATTAACGACTCAAAAACTCCATTATACATATTTCAATTTTACCAAAATTTTTTATATTCACATCCAATGGATGGTGAAAGTCGTAAAACTCTTAAAATCTACATGTCTTTTCAGGTCTTTTAAAAACAGCTTGCCCAGTTTGTTGGTAATATTTATAATACCATTGCAATGTGAAAATATCCTCTGTTGTTAAATCTCAAACACTATCTCTAGCAAGTCCAGTAAGAATAAAATAAAGTGATAGACCTTGTTTGGCTTTATTGAGAACAGTAAATGACTGCCATATCTTTAGATCATCTTTCCATTCAACATAATATTGTCCGCTCTCTAAAATTGGTAGCATTTTCTAAGTTGAAGTTATCTTTTCTTTGGCCTAAGTTTAAATATTTTTTATTCTATTCTGATTTTTAATTTATTAATGTAACATGGAGACATGGAAAAAAAATTTCATTTTATTTTTCTTTAAGGCTAAATGTATTTAACAAAAATAAATTATAAAATTAAGAAAAGATATAAATTTTGATTGGAAATCTACTGAATGAGTGCTCAGTAAAATTCAGAAACTTATTCAGACGCAACTTATGGTTACTGAAAACATAGTTTGAAAATTGTTTTTCATTTTATGATTAATAGTGGTGGATATCAAGTTTTTTTTTATTGAACATTTCATTGAGTAAAACTGATTCATCTTCTTAGTCAATGTACCAAGTCCATATATAATCCATATGCATGTCATGAAATTTATTAGACCTATTTGCTAGAAGAGTTACTGATTTTTTTGTGATTGACAAAATAGCCAAAATATATGTTTAAAATAATAAACGATTACCAGTTAAAATTTGATCATTTAATTAATTCTCCATATTTTGAAGATATTGTTTTTTTTTGTGTTTTTTTATGGTCTGTATTTCTTCTCCATCTTCTTTTAAAAATGTTGTGATTATCTTTCTTTTTTAACTGGTAGATAGAACTGGAGTTGCATGTAAAAACTATGGTAGAAGAAAAATTCCTGTAAGACCTGGATGCACAGTAAATAAACAGTGTCAGGTCATGTGTTCTAAGAAGAACACAGACAGACACAAAGGCAACAACAAAAAAAATAGTAAGTTATTTTTTGTATATCTAACAAACCTTTGCTTTAAGATATTCATTAAAACAAATAGAATAAGAATGAATTTTAAGAATATAAATTCAGATTCAAAATGCAAAAGATTGATTCATTTATCTCTAAGTCTGTAGTCAGAATTCATTCAACATAAGGTGCTGATTTTTTTCTCTCAAGGTTCTACTCACTCAAAGGCCAGGTAATCCTTCCTTTTATCCAAGATGAAAGTAACTAAAATATCAACATTGCAGCTCTCCTGTAAAGTTGTTAAAGTTGAAAGCTAAATAATTTATTAATTTCTCACTTTTGAAGTTTCAAGCATAGCTTCTTTCCTTACATCTATATCTTTTATTTTATGCCTAATAAAGGAATGTCTTGTTAGATAAGTCATATTTTGAGCAGAATTTTCATGTCCAGCATCAGTAGTCATTTGTTGTTCAAGGAATCAGTTTCATTTGATATGGATCTTACATAACTAACATCACCATCATCTTTGCAGTTGCTATTCAGAGCGTTCTTGATCCATAATCTTTTTTTCTATCTCACTTGTCTATTATTATTTTGGCAAAAAAAGAAAAAAAAGAAAGGAATATCATAACAATATGGCATCATCAATAGAAACTTGTTGCAGGTAGAAGACCCAAACTTGGATAAGGTGTTTTGCAGCCCTTGATAGAACAAAGAAACTATGAGACAACAAAACAATTGAAAGTTGTCAAGTCCAATACAAACACGGACCGTAGGAAGTTTTTGGTGAGTTGTGGCAGATGGCTTTGTATTTCGATTATCTTTGAGTGCAATACATTACATGAAGCCCTATGTCAGCTGCAATGTCATAAAATGCAATAGCATGAAAGGTAGACACGTCTTTTGCCCAAAAGACAGTGCTGCCACTACCACAAACAGAAGTATGGGAAGGCGCTAGGGTGAGTACTTGTAAGTGGCACCAATTTTTTTGGTAATTTTTAATAGCCATTTGAGGCGAGCATTATGCACACATAGCCTTACCTAAAGCAGCCCTTATGGTAAGGGGAGAAACACACCAACATTGTACGGCAGAGAATGCATATTATAATTCTGCATACTGCTATTCTTTTATTATCCCACTTCTTTTTGCTGAGGCCTGAACTGCATGGATGTACTCGACTTCTCTGACAATTAAATGAATCCACCTTCCCACGTATTGATTTTGTGTTGCAACTGAATATGTTTACGTAGTCGACATGTAAGTGCAAATGCAGCTATGGTGGGGTTTAAGTGATAAGGGAGCATCTGGTGAGCAAGACAACCTTTAATGAAATGTCTTAGTAATGGCAAGTGGATACTATGTTGACCTTTAAATAAACCAGGTTCAAAAGTGAAGGAACCTCCAATGCAGCTGACATAAAGATGTGTACATTGCGTTTAAACATGACTGACCATGGGCTATAGGACTTCTGTGTAGGTAATATTTTTAGCTTTGTTTGTTGGAGAGTAAACATAAATGTTATCCTTACTCCCGACTCGGGAGCAGCCTATGTAAAGCTGTCCATGGGGAAAACAGTGTTCGCGTAAATGCAGACCTGCGACGATGAGCATCTGTCCTTGTGATTTGGCCATTGTTGTTGAGCTATGCTTGCCATACCCCAGGGCTTTTTGAAGCTCTGACAGATGCAGTAGATCTGGAATTCCTCAAACAATGATTAGCGGTCTGCACAGGACTTTCTAAAGCTCTGGTAGATGCAGTAGCGCTGGCATTTCTTAAAAGACGAATAGTGGTTTGTTGAGGATGTTCCTAAATCTTGGAAGATGCTGTAGCCCTAGCATTCCTAAGACAATGTGAAGTGGTTTGTTCAGGGCTTTCTAAAGCTCTAGAACATGCTGTAGTGCTGTCATTCTTTAAATGCCGACGCATTGTCTGTGTTGGGGATTTTGAAACCCTGGCTCTAGAAACATGTATTGCGTCCTGTGAATTCTGTACTAAACGTTCTTCAGTTGAAAGTCTAGCGCGTCATGATAACATAACTGATGCTATTGACACCAGCCTTTCAGTCTGTTCAGCAGTACTTTCCATGGAGATGTGGGCAGCAGAGCGTAAGGCCATCTGAGAAAGGCGCAATGAAGTTTGCTCTGTGGTTACACTTGCCCTTGCTACTCTTGTAGCAGAGGCAGCAGCCGTGCACCATTCAAAAAGTTTTCTTCTCTTTGGCGGTATTTTAACCAATTTTGAAAAGTAAATGTAATAAAAAGTATGTAGGTTTTTTGAGTGCAAAAAATATGTGTAGTCTAAACATAAGCAGGTTAGAGGGATCCCAAAATCGTATGCAAAAGGGGATTGAAAACAAAAAAAGTGAATTCAACTAAAACTAAAACAGTAGTAGGTAATTTGGGAAGTAAATTTGATAAACATGGAAATGGATGTAGTTCTAGCTAAGAAGTTAAAAAACAGTTTTTTATACATATTCAACAACTTGAGGTTTCTGTAAGAAGCGAATGAATAGAGCCAAGTGCGGGACAGTAATTGCAGAAGTGTGAACATGCGTGCAAGTTAAGGTATGAAGAGGTGGTTTGCTGGTTGACCTTGAGCGTACATACTAAGGTGACATAAGGTGGCGTACATACTAAGGTGACACGCATGCATAAGAGAACTGCTCAGGCATATGATTGGATGAGCCCAAGGTTAAATGCTTGCAACCATGCCAATGAGCTTGCAGCAACCTTGAACAGTTGACGCGATTGGTTAACCTCCAGCTGGGTTAGTCAAAACAGTGCACAGTGGAGAATGACGTTTCAAAATAGTATCTGGCAACTTTATTGTATCAGGTTTTTTATTGATAAATATGAAAGCCATGTAGTTCCTTCACCCAAAATAGGCATTGCCTTTTTGATTTATGTTGTCACCAATGTAGTGCAGTTTCTCAAAATGGGATTTTCAAGCTTCATTTTTCTTTGAAAATTTTAAGCAGCCAGGAGATATGAGGTAGTTTTATTGATCAAAAGTTGAAAATACAAGCATTTTTATACTTCTTATGAACAAAATTTGAAGCAATGTTAATTTTGTTTACTGATGGATGATGAAGGCATTTAAGTAGTACAAATTTAGATGAAAACGTGCGAGAACTTTTTTGGGCAGAGATGTGCAGTAGTAAAATTATAGCGAGTAAATGTCTTTTGCTAAACGTAAATGGCATGAAAAGACATAACAGTCCCCCAGCGGCCCCTTGAATGAAAAAATACAATCAAATGGGAAAAATTGGTGAAATTGGACAATTAGGGGAGCTGATTCTGTCCACTTGGCTTAAAAATCCTATTCTTTAGTAGGCTAAATGGGCTACAAACACCTAAAAAGCAGCAGTTTCATCTTGTTTTTACTGATTTTTCTAGTAAAATTTGACATGTAGCTCTGTAAATCCCTTTTGAAATGGCCTTGACATTTACTTTACTGTGCAAATGCAAAAAACATGGAAAGTAATGCATGCCTGCATTGAAACATTAAAAGATCATTTTTAAAAACCATGGTATGGGTATTAAATCCTGAAATAAAAGTAAGCTACCTGAAAACTCTACCCCATTTGGGATGCATGATGCACGCACACATGATACCCCCTGTTCACACATGATCTCGCATGACCTGGAGCGTGAATAAGCCAATCAGCAGCAAACATTACACATTGCACAAGCCACGTGTGACTAATAACACTAATCCGATTGGCTTTTGGAGTGCAAAGTTCGGCTGCGAAAGAAATCCTTCATTGTGATAACTTTTGCATCTGAAACCAAAATATGGCCATTCTTGTCCTTTCTTATTCCCATTTTTTCTAATTATGCTACCGCTATTAATTCTGATATGAAAAGTTCCCATATCTGCTTGTGTGCAGTGAATGCACTTAATTGCACACGCGTGCATCCGATAAAAAATGAAAAATCGATAATATTGATTTAAATATTGACTTAAATCAATTTTTGGCATCGTCAAAACCTTCACAGAACCATTAGCAGTAACTGTGTCAAATTTGGTTGAAATCGGTTGAAAAATGTAGGAGATCCGATCAAACATATAAATGAACACACACACATTCTACCTTTTATATATGCATAGATTGTTAATGACTTTCATATCTTTAGATCATTTTTCCATTCAACACAATATTGTCCGCTCTCTAAAATCAGGAGCATTTTCTAAGTTGAAGTTATCTTTTCTTTGGCCTAAGTCTAAATATTTTTTATTCTATTCTGATTTTTAATTTATTAATGTAACATGGAGACATGGAAAAAAATTTTATTTTATTTTTCTTTAAGGCTAAATGTATTTAACAAAAATAAATTATAAAATTAAGAAAAGATATAAATTTTGATTGGAAATCTACTGAATGAGTGCTCAGTAAAATTCAGAAACTTATTCAGATGCATCTTATGGTTACTGAACACACAGTTTGAAAATTGTTTTTCATTTTATGATTAATAGTGGTGGATATCAAGTTTTTTTTTTATTGAACATTACATTGAGTAAAACTGATTCATCTTCTTAGTCAATGTACCAAGTCCATATATAATCCATATGCATGTCATGAAATTTATTAGACTTTTACAATTTAGAAAAAGAAATTTGAATAAACCCATAAAACATTTTATCATCATTCAATCAATTATATGAAAAAAAAACAAAAAAAAACAGAGAATATGAACAGAAAGCAAAAATGGATTTCATCTCTCTTATCACTAAAACAATATGTATGATATACATGTGTATACCTATATATAAAAAATAAATAAAAATAAAATATTAACAATAATGATTTTTTTTACAATGACATTCACCCTGTGCAAGGCCTAAGAGCCAATTGAGATAGAGGGTTACAGTGTAAGTGGCATAGTTTATGGGGATATGTGGGGAAGATAATGGGTAACCCTTGACTTGTTCAGGTTAAGATTGTAGATATCAGAGAAGCATCCTCTTGGGAATTGGTTCCACAAAGCAGACATCAAAAGAAGATGCTACTCAAGTGGAACTTACATCTCAAAATGGAATATGAAGTGGGTGAGGGTGGTTCACTACAATGTGCATGACAGGTCTTAGGTGTGAACTAGTGAAACTGAGGAATCTAATTCATCTGAACATTTTCCATGGAAATAGCAATAGAATAAGTTTATTCAAGGAGGTCACAAGTCAACTGGGAGTTACGCATTTGAAATCGAGTGCATATCATCCACAATCTCAGGGAGCGCTGAAGCGATTTCATGCTACGTTAGAGACCATGTTGAGGACGTACTGCATGGAGAATCAGGAAGATTGGGATAAGGGAGTACCCTTTGTGTTATTTGCAATGCATGAAGCAATTCAGGAATCCACAGGATTCAGCTTGTTCGAGTTAATTTTTGGACATAGAGTGAGAGGACCATTCCAGTTATTACAAGAAAAATGGATGGTAGATCAGCCTAGACATGGCAATATGAAGGAGTATGTGGCGAATATGAGACAGAAGTTGAAAGCTGCGCAAGAACTGGCAAGGAAGCATCTGCGAAATAATTAGATGAATATGAAGGAGAAATATGATAGAAAGGCCGTTAATAGGCCATTCAAAGAAGGTGATGAAGTACTCCTAATGTTACCTTCGAACAGTCGACCATTTGAGGCAAAGTACCAGAGGCCATTCAAAGTACTGAAGAAATTGAACAGTTTGAATTATTTGATACATATGCCCAGCTGAAGGAAAAGTAGAATGAAATGCCACATAAATATGCTGAAAATGTTTTGTAAAAGAAAGGAAGGACAAGCAATAATGCTAGTGAGTGAACAAGAGAAAGAGAAGGTAGAAAGATATAGGGAAGATAACCACTGGATAGAAAAGGACTAGCCTCTTAAATTGGAAAATTCCAGAATATTAGAAAATCTGGAGGAAAAGTTGGCTCACCTTACTGATGAGGTAAGGCAGAAACTGGGAACTTTAATAAATAAATATCAGGATATATTTTCAGATACACGCCAGCAGACCGATGCCGCAGTACATGATATAATATTGACGTCGAAACAATCAATCAAACAGCATCCATATCGTCTAAACACTAGAAGGTTGAAAGTTATGAGAAAAGAAATTAAATATATGATGGAACACAGAATTATTGAGCCTAGTCAAAGTGAATGGGCATCACCCTGTGTGTTAGTAGACAAGCCAGATGGCACAGTACGGTTTTGTACAGACTATAGAAAAGTGAATAACATCACGAAAGCAGATACTTATCCAATCCCCAGGATGGAGGATTGTATCAACTGAATTGGTCAGGCTAAATATATCACCAAGCTAGATATGCTGAAAGGATATTGGACCATACCATTAACTGACAAAGCGAAAACGATATCAGTGTTTGTAACCCCAGACGGAGCTTATCAATATCGAGTTATGCCTTTCGGTATGAGGAACTCACAAGCTACGTTTGTACGTCTAATGAATAGATGTTTGTCTGATATTCCAGGAGTTGATGCATATATCGATGATGTTGTAATTCATAGTGACACGAAGAGTGAGCATCTGGATACAATGCAGGAGGTCTTTGAAAGATTAAAAGAGGCAAAGTTGACAGTAAATCTTGGCAAGAGTGAATTTTGTAATGCCAAAGTGAAATATCTAGGACATGTAATAGGGCAAAGAAAGAATAAATTTATAAATTTCATGCAAACCGAGATATTTAGGGAATTTAGAAGCAAAGTTTGATATTTTTCATATTTCACAAATATAAAATCTCTTTTCTAATTGACTTATACTGTTTTGCAAGGTTAAATGGCTTCGCTTATCACTTTTGCTATGTGAAAGCTCATTATCACTTCCAAAAATGTTTGTTATATTAGAGACTTCATAGACGCCAGTACTAGTAGTAACACATTAGTAATACTTGTTCAAGTAGTAATCATCAAATAGTGTAATGATCAAAAGAGAATCATGAACCATATAGTAACAGAGTAGAGAGAGTGAAATATAGAAAAACTTCAGATAACAGTACACTGGATGAATTTGCAATCTCTCCCATTTGTCATAAAACATGGTGTATATGTGACATAATATGTAAAGAAGTAGTGTAGCTGTGTGACACTATTTAACCCTGGTAGCTGGAAAAGAACTGGAAAGCACTGGTAACTTGAAAGGAAGGGTTAAAAGGTATATCGAAAAATATACCAATAGCCATGTAAAAATTTTATTTTTAAGAAGAAATTAAGATTTTCAGGGAATGAAAATTGTGGAAAGGATAATTTTACAATAAAGCAATGTGGAAAGTGTGAGAGTAATTAATTATGAAAGGCTATAGAGAATACTGTTGAAAAAAACATCAAGATAAGCTAACCTAGCCAGGAAATCGCCTGAGGACCCAAAGCTGGGAACAACAGGTTCTCAAGTTTATAAAAATGCAAGAAGACAATTTGACAATGATTGATAGTGGGTGTTAAGAATTATTGGTTCAGAATATGGAATAAGCAAGATCGTCAAAGATACAATTTGTCATTCAAGAATGCAGAAAAGAGATATTTTGTAAACGAGTAATTAAGCCTAGAGAATGGCCGAACAAAAGTGCCATGTGTTAAGTATCGGAATTTTGACAAAACAAGAAAAGGATTGCGTAGGCAAAATTCCAAATGATAATTTTATTTACTTCATAATCTAAGACAGGACGAGAAATCCTGCATAAGCAAAAATGTCAAGAGTTAAAAACTTAATTAATGAAGTAAAATTTGCCACACCAACACAACTGAGAAGCCATTGGTCAGGTGGTATTTGTAATAATGGGTGGAGGTGGAGAAGTTAGTAATGCCCATTGGTGTGAAATATTAATGTGAGGAGAACAGAGTTTGGGCAGGTCGATATCCTGCAACCTCTCCTCACAGAAGAGGGGATCTCCCCAGAAATGGGAAGTAATTAATTTTCTGAAATGTGAAGTAATTAATTTTCCTAAACCAGACAACAATGAGCTCTTGTTGTAAAGTAGGGGATTCACTGAAACACCAAACTAGATCTTGCTCTACACCAGTTTTTGGAAGGAGGTCATAAATACGAATGCCCATGGGAAGTTTGACGCAGTTCACCCAGGAGTCCATGAGAGATGCCACGTGATTCCTGCTGATAACAAAAACTCCAAATTCACTCTTGTACTGACAAAATTACCACAGAGAAGCAGAACTATGCTAACACCAAAAAGTTGAATTACTCTACCACAGAAAAGCAAACTTTGTCAAACCAGCAATAAGAACTTGCCCAAAATAAAAAGTGTCACTCTTAGTTAGAAGTGGGTTGGGTCAAGAATCACTCTGTACTGAAGAACTCATAAAATTGAACTTTATTTTCTTAAACCAAGTGTCATTTCTTTTTGGTCTTCTTTTCATGTTATGTTATTACTCTGTTTGGACTAATCCAGTACCAGAGATCCTTGTGACAATTCAATCTTGTCATTCCTATGATCTAAATATCAAAATATGGGATAGGACAGGACTGTGATCGAAACAGTTACTTCAAAGGCTAGTCGGTGTTGAATGTCGGAGATGACCAGACTGGGATAGGCATCACAGCTGTAGCAAGTGGACAAATTTAAAAACTATTGGCTGTTTAGTAATATTTGGGATAAGATAAACCATTTTATTGACAAGCTGAAAACTGTTCTCAGTTTTACCCAGCAAGAGTAGGAAGGTAATAACAGGAACATATGAATTCTGGAAAGATGTGAGTAGCAAGGAAAAAAAAAATGGATACCCATAAATGTTGCAAAAAACATGAGCACTAGCCAATTCTGACAAGAACACTTTATTCATGATTGATTTCCTACTTATTAACCAACAAGGATACAATTATTAATACTATGGTATCAATTACTGTATGTCAGCTGAGTCAGAGAAATGAACAGTGGACCATAGAAGATTGGCACCATGCCACCTAGTTGGATCAGTTATATTTCCCATTCTTTTGGGTAGATGGTCAAGAAGAGATCAGAGGAAGCTATGTGCATGCCGATGTGTTCTCTTGGATCTTGCAAAGACCATAAGTAAAATTGGTATATGCCTTGAGAGTTCTAGCAGATATAAATCTTGTAAACCATTTGTGTCCCAGTATGCTTAACATGATTCCTCATGGTTATAGTTTCTTCCACTATGATAATGCATCTCTGTATCATGTTTGGGTAATACAAACTAGCCTCAAAGAGCATTTAGCTTAGTTCTAGTTGCTTTATTAGACCCTGTCTGCTTGCATTGAACATGTATAAAGCATAGTGCAGACATTACTAAAACTCTCTCTAGCCCTACCCATACAACTTGTACAGTGCCAAATCTTCCTGCTCCAACAACAAATTCTATATTGATGGGAAGAAGGGAGTGAATGATCAGCTCCTGGGGTCAAATCTCACAACATCAAAGGAAAGAACAATATACCAAAAGATATCACTGTACTAGTGAAAAGTACTGAACTGAAAGTAAAAACAATAAAACAAAAGAGAGAGAAAAGAGAAAAACTTGTTTTATTTCAGGCAAATAGCCAAACCAAAGTGAATTTTGACTTTTCAGCTCAGACATATAACGCATACATCTTTCTATACAGAAATGTATATCACACAGCTTTCCATGTATTGCCTTTATATATTAACTGTCAATATATCAAATTATATGTGAATTACTTACTTGACAAAATATGGGAAGTTACTATGAAAAAATTGTAATAAACATTTCTTTTCTTAAAAAAATAATATGTTTTCACAGATGAAATAAATCATGATATCATGAGCTTATCTACAATATTAATCTTATATTTTTATTTCATTAGCAGAATCTGAATGGCTTGACTACATTTTCCAAATTATGAAATGTAAGTATGATTCATAAAATATTCAATATATAAAATGCATTGTAATAAAACTCACATTAAAAATATTAGTTCTATTATATGACATTTACTCATTTAAACTTGTTATTATTTAAGACCAAACTGTTGCAAATGGAGGCAGGAAGGCAAATTGAGGAAAGCCGCCTTTATGATCATTCATATCACTTTTCCAGCATTAACCTCGGTTAAATAGATATATAAATAATAACTTGATTGAAAAATCGGTCTATTGCTGGTTTGACTAAATTTTATCTATAATATTTCAACTGATCTCTTTTTATCTTATATTTGTTGGATCTTCTGATTACATATTTTACATATCAATTTTAATTAATAGTAATGGTCAGCAACGAATTTAAAAGTTTCTTTAACAATTTCATGATTTCTCATGACTTATTTAATTGCACATTTGTCAAAATAAGAAATATTTGTATTATAAAAGATTTCTTAATGAATGATTCTAATTTCTACTTTAATAGGGAGGAGAGCAGCAAAAAGTATGAAGAGATGATAACTTGATTTGACAAGAGCCAATAATCTCCTGATAATCTTGAACCATGGCAAGCCCAACGCATCTTGAAGGCACTGACATTTCTCTACTACAGAAATTATTTACTGAAGTAAATAAATGTTTGTTAAATAATCATTATATTGATTGATTAATTTTTGTTATTTATTAATATTTTGTTATCTACTGAAGTTTAATATTATCAAACTCAACATACAACAAAACTACATTTAGATGTTAATTGTGAAACCCATGTGCTAATGAAAACTATGCTAATGGAACATAATAATATAAAAGTTACAATAAGTTCCAGAACTTTCTAAATAGGTGGTTGAATTTTTATAACTGGCCTTTTATCAGATTTTAATGTTGTATCACAATAAAGAATAAGGAAAATAGGTTCATGATGCTTGAACTTTTCAAATTCCCAAAACATTGGATCAAATTGTGTTGCAGTAATTTCTTTCATTTTTGATTCGTTTTTATCAACATCTTCACTGGGGATCACCTGCATTAATGGAAAAAGATTGAGAAGAGTGGCCATTCATTACTTCAGTACTTTCATTTTGCAACTTGATAAGAAAAACTTAATCAGATCAAATTTTTTAACCCAGATATACCTTAACCTTTCAATTTATGAAGAAGACCAGCATGCCAAACCCTGTCAAATGCCCTTGAGATATCCAAAGCAATAGCCTCAGTACAAAAATTTATATATTAAAAAATAAATGTAAAATTGCATAAAAATAGTTAAAAGACAATTAAAATAAAATAATACAATAAACTAGGTTGGTTTATTACACTTTCCTTTGAGGAGAATGTTTAAAAAACATTTATTACAAGTAGAAAGTTACTAACACGTATTTCTTAAATAAAAGAAACTGTTATAATGAAGCCAGATGGTTAGTGAAAAATGGCTTGAATTAAAAATGATGAGTAAAATTTTGTATGTGAGGCTTAAATTGATGGTGTAAAATTACTGCCAAAATCAAGCCTGACAGTTTATAAAAAGAATATGTGTATAAAATCTGGTTTTGAAAATTTTGTAAATAATGAAGCTCAAGTTCGATGATCTCAAAACACTAAATAAAGTTTTCAAACAGGAATGTTTTAAAGTGATATATGTATAATAGGGAAGGTAAGTGACATTCACATATTTCTGATTCAGTTTGGAGTCAATTTGCGGCTATTTAAGAAGTCTGGTTTGTCTGACAGATTTTGGCATTCACAAAGTAGAAGTTGATTGGTTCTGGGAGCTGAACTTACATGAAAAAGATGAAGAAAAGCAGTAAGCAGGTTTTGGGTTTTCACAGATGAATGACCGTGGACAGCTTCTCAGACATGAACAAAGAAAAGCTAAATGTTGCTGTCACCAACACTACGATAAGGAAAAAGGAGTAACAGAAAAAAAGAAAAATGGAAGTAACTAAATAAAAACACCTGGAAGAAGCAGAAAGAATGAAAATAAATAGAATGAAAGCAGTTTCTAAAAATTCAGAGAAGTACAATTATCTGAAGCTTGATAAGACCCTTTCAGCAATAGAAATCAAGAGCCATATTGCTTATCTCAAAGAAGACCCTGCAAGTTGGGGTGCTTAACTAATCTGGAATTGACTAAAGGTTCTAGTAATCTAGTTAATAGGCTGATTGAATGATCTGATGGTTCACTCGAGTTTGTAAAGACTGGAGCTACAGAAGAGGGTCTTCAACAAGCAGGAAAGCAAGAAGCAGCAAGGCATTTATTGTAGAATTTGAAGAGAATAGGAGCCAGTTCACAAGCATGTTTTTGATTATTGCAGGTATACCATCAAGTTCACTTGCTTGGTGGGGATCCAGTTTAGATATGATAGCAGAAACCATAAATGGAGTTATATACATATCACACAGTAGAGACTCTGTTCTAAGGGAAAAGCAATCAAAGATATTCCTACTGAGCCGAGAGTATTACCTGTCAGCAAACAAGGACTTAACTTCTTTGAGAACATATTTAAAATTATAATGAGGCATCTGTTTCAATAAGAAACTATCATGTTAGTACAGCCAGAAAAAATGATTTCTGTAGGCTATAGCAGCTGAACAGGCAGGTGTGAACCAAGAAGAAAATTGTGGTTTCCCCTGCTATTTCAAAGAAGACACAAAAGCACTGATGCTGGCTTTAACCCAAGAAGAGACAATAGAAAGGTTAAAAATTTATCTCCAATAAGAATATGACAAAATGAATCCCAATCAATATGTTGATAACAGAAAAAAGTCTTGCAAATAGGAGGTTCATGTCTAAAAGATCACTCAAAATATCAACAGGGACTATAGTGTGATCCAAATTGCCAAGACAATCGAGTTGTGATGAGCTAGGAGGGGCAGTGAGGAACTAAAAAAAAATTAAAATAAAAAGAAGTCTGTTAATCTAAAAAGGGAAATCCACTGCTTGAGTGTGGGAGTGAGCAATAGAAAACTTGAAAGTCTGAATGCTGGTAACATCAGCAACATTAGAAGGTGGGAGCAATAAAGGAAAAAAAGATACAGAGTACAGTAAAGAAAGTCAAAAGCATATTAAAGAATTATCTGTGGTCACAAGAGATGATTTCCTTGCTGCTGGAAGATTTTATCAGATGTAAATACCAAGGCTATGCATATGTATCCTAAAATCTTTTCAATAAAGAGGAAGATTGTTTGAAACTGAGAATTAATTGGTAGCAATAGAAAAGTTTAAATTAGTTTCGCAAAGTGCTAACATATCTGGAGAATGTTTCAAGACAAATATTCTATACTACAGAAATTGGTATTAATACTATGAATATTGGATAAAGAAAGAATGAGTGAGGTAGGTGACTTTTTGTGGTAATATGCAAATTAGATTGTATATAAGTGGGATGGTTTCTACACTTGTGAGTGAGTTATCTTTCCTTAACTACACTGTGTACTTGTGAGAATTTTACATGAGACAACAACATGGCATCGTTTTGCAGTGTTGATGAAAGTCAAGAAATTAAGTGACAGCAAGTATAGAGGAGGAGTAAATGAAGTAACTGATTTATTTCTAGCATCAGTGGGTTGTGAGGCTATGAAAAAAATTTCTGTAATGGTCTATGTGAAGATGTGACGTTTGAAGAAACTGCCAACATTGTGTAGTGAAAACAGAAAGCCCGAATAAACTTAGAGATAAGCTTTATTCTACTTTAATAATAAATGTGGAAAAAGTCAACTGCTTATATCTACAGTCAACTGTACCATTCTCAGCAGGGATGGAAGATAGATCTCAATTACTTCTGAATACTACATTCTCCCCCACCAACCTACTTATTCCTAGGGAATAAAATCCTCCCATCAACCTGGCCTCCTGTGGGTTCTCAAGGGGGTTTGTTGGCTCGCCTTTGGCATACATCTCCGGACAGGACAATGTTTTGGGATTGTCTTGTTTCACTGGTTTTGGGATAAAGGATCTTGCTTCAAAATGCTGTAATTTTTGTCAGTGTTTCAGCTGCTTCATATCTGAAGATTGGGTATCTGTCTTAAATATTAGGTGAAGCCACTTTTGTGTCTAAACTAGAATCAGTTTGGGCTCTGTAGGAATATTCAGATTCATTCTGTAGGGACTCTGACGTATATGGCGGAAGATTATCTGAGAGGGTCAGACTGGTTCTGTGAACAGGGAGTGTATCTCCCTCTGGAGTAGTTGTGCATTCAAAGACAGTCCCTGCCAGTGCTAAATCCCTTAAGGAGACAGCAGTTTGCTTTCCCTCCAAATTCCAAACCAGTGCATACTGAGGGTTTGCTTCAATTCATTTTACCTCACTCACTAATGGGTCATGTTTATTGTGATGAACATGATTTTTTAGTAAAACTGTCCCAGGTTGTGCAAGCCACAATGGGAGTGAGGTACCTGCTAATCTTCGTCGTGGGAACAAGAACCTTTCATGCAGAGTAGCATTTGTCATTATACATAATAGATTCCTTATAGTGTATAAGGCCACTGGGTGGAGACTTTCCCACTCGGAAATCAAACTCTTGCAATTTGCAGCTGCCAACTGTACTGTCTTCCATATTATGCCATTGTGTTTTTCCCATTGTCTGTTGCCTTGCGGATTATAAGGAGTCGTTTGACTTACAGCTACTCCTTGTTCTTGCAAAAATTGCTTGAGTTCACCTGACATAAAAGCAGATCCACAAACCGAGTGGATATATGTGGGCCCTCCAAAAACAGAGAAAAAGAAGCAGAGACCTTGAATTACTGTTGCAGCCATTATGTCTGGACAGGGAATGACGAAGAGAAATCTTGAATACTCGTCTATTATTGTGAGCATGTATTTATTTTCTGTTTTTGAGGGAAGTGGGCCCTTGAAATCCAGGTGAAGCTTTTTGAAAGGTTGTGTGGCCTTAATGAGTATTGCTGGAGGTGGTTTGTAGAACCATGGCTTGTTTCCTGCGCATATCTGACAAGAGTTTGTAACATTATGTACAACAACAATACCCTTAAATTTTTCCTTGGAAATGATTTTATCTATAAGCCTCTAGCCACACCATTTGTCACCCCAATAGGAATTCAGCAGAATTGGCATAGCAGACTGCAGGCCTCAAATGCTGTGTAGAGCTTATCCTCTGGCTTGATAGGTATTTCATGGTAGGCACTTCTGAGATCTAAATTACTGAAAATGGAGTATTTAGAAATGTTAGAAATCATTTTATCAATACGGAGCAGTAGGTAGGCATCAAGTAATGTGTATCTGTTGATAGTCTAGGAGTACTCAATGACCATCCTTTTCTTGTGACTTAGGACCTAGGATTACCATAGAGATTCACTTAGCTCTATAATTCCTTCTTTAAGCAGATCTTGTTACTTCTGCTGCAATGAACTGTTTCTCCTCTTGGGAATAGAGTCTTGATTTTACTGCAACCATTTTGCAATCAGGGGTCAAATTTGTAAAATGTGATGTGTACTGCACTTTGGCAGCTGCCAGTCCGTATACATTTAGGGCCGGTTTAGGCCCACCAAAAGGGATTTCAACACAGGAATGTTGCCTTAGGAAATTATGACCTTAAATAACCTTGCAACAGACGTTTTTCATCACAGATAATTTGATCTTTTGATAGAAATTTCCTTTTAGTTTCAGATTAACCATGCAATATCCAATTACATGGGAAAGCAAAGACAAATTTGCCATTGCTACTTGATTGGAACAAAAAAAAAAAATTCCATTTGTTCGCTTTCATGATACTGACATTGATAAAACTTTGAAACTACCTGCATCAATAAGGGCATGGACAGGCAATCCATTTAACATTCACAACTGTCTTTGATAGGCAGTCAGGGAATGCAGCTGATATTGCAATTGGAGCTACAGTAACAAAAATAGCTGAGCAATTTTTTTTATGAAGAAACTGACAAACTTTCAAAAAGTGTCTCAAATTACCACACCTGTGGCATTTAATGTCTCAAGCTGGACAGGAAGTATGGGAATGTTTACGGAGACCACAAAAGTAGCATTTGGGTTCAGCTGAGGCAGCAATAATAAGTTGTTCATTGTTTTCTGAAGGAAGTGTAGGAGGACCTTGAACAATGGAAGAATTTTGGACTTTAAGAGAAGGGTCAGAATCTTGAGAATTGAGGAGAAAGTCAAAGCAGGAAATTTTTGGAAATGAGGAGGGGCAGAAATAGTAGCACCCAAAACCTTAGGTTGCAAATAGAAGACAGCCTGCTTCTGTTCATAAACTGTTGACAAGTCTAGGTATTTATTCTCTAGTAGTCTTTGTATTATTTTGTTGGACTGTATTCTGTAGATGAATGAGTACCTGATAAAATCATCTCTTGCTTGGTTTTCAATTAATTGTCAAGATTGAATTTTAATATCCAGAATGTTGCAACAAAGGACAGTTATGAGGACAGGATTTTGCACTGGGTAGGGACAGATGTGTTATCCTTCAGGTGGCTCAAGTTTGAAACCAAGCTGGATCCTAAACTAAAAAGAGTACTGAATAAAATACAGAATAATGTATGGAGCAATTGCTATATGGCAGAAAGGTCTTTTAAGGAAGCAAGGTACAGATTAACAACTGAAAATGGAGTCATAAGTTGTGGAGATCTTATTGTATCACCAAAATCATTAAGAAAAGATGTTATTAAAGCAGTAAACGACAACATACATGGTGGTGTATTGAACACACAACTGAGGTTGAAGCAACAAACCTGGTGGCCAGGGTCTATGCAAGACATGAAGGAATATGTGAGAAAATGCCCTAAGTGTGCAAAGATAAAGAAAAAAGCAAGTATTGCAGAACAGGTGTTAAGAGTAGTATCTTTGAGGAATGGAGTACCTAAGACATTGGTGTTGGATAATGCACCAGAGTTTGCTGAAGAAAGCTTGAATACATGGTTAAGATGAATTGGATGTAGGTTATACAAAACACCCCCAATTATATTCAGTTAAATGGAATTGTGGAGAGGGTGGTAAAGATGATAAAAGTTGGATCAAAAGCATTCTCTCCAGGGAATTGCAGCCTAGAAAGTTATATATCAAGATTGCTTTTAAGTTACAGGACTATGATGCATGCAGGCAGAACACGAAGCTCCTAGGCAGTGATTGGAAGGCAAATTGGAGCCCCAATAACCATGCCCTTCTCAACAAATGAGAATGTATGGCACAGAAGGAATAAGGATACGAAACCTGAGAAAGCACAATTTGTAGTGCAAAAAGGATTTAAAACAGCAATGTTAACAAAAAATGGACAGGGCATGTTAGCTCATGAAGACCAAATTAGATTGCAGAGAGTCGGAAGACATTGAAATGGAGGAAGAGTCTGGTGCAGAAGAGAGGAAGAAGGATGAATACCAAGAACTGGAGAGTGAAGGAGAGGAGAGAATGATTGTGTCTAGAGATAATGAGGAACATGAGGAAGGTTCAAATGAAGAAAATCCAGTAAGACCGAGATACCCCCTAAAGAGCAATCTAGGTGATTATCATGAGACAAGCTGTTGTGATGTAGAGGTTAGCACTAATCAGCCACTAAACACGACACTACTTCGTTATTCTCAGTGACCGCTTATATGAGTGTTCACTTGTGCTTATGCAAATTATGCATACTAATTTGCTAGTACCACTACATCTCCCTGAAATTAAGGGTTTTATTCCTCTCGTAGATCTTGTACTCCTTCTCCTGCTATTTTCATCACTTTGCCCTACTTCTCTCTCTCCTGTATTTCTTTCCCTGGGAGACCTAGATTTGTCCCGCGCTAGGCTGTAGTCATATGTGTTTTCTTGCATTATCTGGTCTTCATCCAAACTTCCAGACTCATCCTGGCTCTCTTGATCCTGCATTCTTTCATCTTCTGAGGTTTCCTTCTGTAATGGTTGTTCTACCAACTCGTTATCAGACAGAATTGAAGACATTTCTTCGTCGTTTTGTTCTTCATCTTCACCCTGGGTCCTTATTTGGTCTGCATGGGCTAATACACTATTGCCATTTTCTCTATTTATTATAGCTGTATTGTGGCCTTTTTTCATGATAAATTCTGGCCTTTCTGGATCTGCATCTTTGTTCTTTTTGTACCACATTTTTTCATTTGTAGAATACGACATCGTTAGCGGAGCTCAAATCTGTCTTCCCATTAAAGCTGATGGGCTTTCTAGTATTCCAGCATTTGGTATCGTACGATAACTTAAAAGCAGCCTTGGTAGAAAAACTTCTACTTTTTCTTTTTGTTGAGAGCATGCTTTTAGCCCCTTTTTTACGGTCTGCACCATTCATTCTGCTAACCCGTTTGATTGAGGGTGATATGGTGGTGTCTTATATGGTTTACACCCTATTTTTTCTAACCATAAATTAAGATCTTCATCACAAAATTCTGGTGCATTATCAGATACCAAGATTCTTGGTACGCCATTTCTGGAAAATATGACTCTTAGAATCTGCTTTATTGTAGAACTTTTCTTGTTTGTAACCCGGATTATTTCAGGCCAACCTGAAAAAGAATCTACTAGTATTAATAAGAGTCCCACTCCATTAATGTATGCATGATCCATATGCACACGACTCCATGGCTCCACTTCTTTGGGCCACGAATGTAATTTGGTTTGTGTAAAGTTTCTTAATTCTTTACATTTTTTGCACCTTTTTACATATTCCTCAACATCTCTTGAATATCCCGGCCACCAAGCTTCTAATTTTAACCTTTTTTGTGTGGCCGCTACTCCATAGTGTATATCATCATGTACACTTTCTATTATCGGTTTTCTTTGTGTTTCTGGGGTAACTACCAGATCCCCATTACAAATCACTCCATGTTCTATTGCTAATTTGTGTCTTATTTCTTTATAGGCTCTTTCCACCCTAGAACAATTTCCCCATGAGTTTTTTCTTATTCTCGATACTATCCTACTTAGCAATAAATACATTATCAGATGTCCTTCTTGTGATAATATTCCTGATATTGAATGTTTACTTGCATCTGTAGTGAGTGTTATGTCCTTTTTTGGATCAAACATTTTCACTACAGGTTTCTTTGACATAATTTCTTTTAATCTTTCAAAAGCTTTTTGCTGTTCGTCTGACCACATAAATTCCACATTCTTTTTTCTTAAATTTGCAAACGGTTCCGTCAAGTCCATGTATTTTGGTAAGTATCGCCTGTAAAAATTTACCAGTCCCAAAAAAGACTCCATTTCTTTTTTATTTGTAGGTGTAGCTACTTTTAGTATTTTTTCTATCAAGGCTTGGTCTGGTGTTATACCTTCTTTTGAAATGGAATAACCTAAAAAAGGTATTTTGTTAGAATTGCTTACGCATTTTTTTCATTTATCATCATTCCGGCATTTCTTAATCTATTCAAGATTAAGTCAGTTTTCTCTTTTAATTCCTTGTCATTAGTAGCTCCTATGCATATATTGTCTTGGTAACAAATCATATTTTGTACATTTCCTAAAACCTGTTCAATGGCCCTTTGAAATATGGCATTTGCAGTTTTTATTCCATATGGCATCCTTTTCCATCTTAGTAACCCTATTGGCGTATTTATCGTGGTTACTTCTTTGAAGTTCTCATCTATTGGTATTTGGTGGTATGCTGTTTTTAAATCTATTTTTGAAAAAAACGGTCATTCCTGCCAGTGCATGTAATGCAGGTTCAACATTGGGTATGGGATATGAATCCAAGCATATCTTGTGATTTACTCCTATTTTGTAATCTCCACAAATGCGTAAATCACCATCTGTTTTCCTCAACACTACAATGGGTGATGCCCACTTGCTACCTCCAGGCGGAACATGTTCAAGAAGGTCTTGTTCTACTAATTTATGTAGTTTTGTCACTACTAATGACAAAAAATGTACTGGTAATTTTCGTGCCTCATAATAAGAGGGGGAAACATTTTCTTTTACTTTTAAACTTGCTTCATAGTTTTTTTAACTTTCCGGTTTTTTCCATTTTTATTTCATTAATTAACTTGGTAGAATTTATGTTAAGCACGTTGTTTCCAATAAGTCCGTGGTTCTTTTCACAAATTGTAACAACTATAGGTATTACTTCAACTCTAAGGAACCTTCAAAGTATCCTAATGTTTTTATAACAGACCCATCAAATTGACGGAGTTGTAAACTGCTCTTTTGTAAAGGTGGCTTACCAATGCGTTTCCCAAAGTTTTTTGGTATCAGTGTTACTTCACTCCCCGTATCCATTTGCATATCTAAATTGCAGTTATTAATTTTGACCTTTACTATAATTTTTTTTTTTAATGTCTTTTTTTCTTATGTTCAATTTTTTTTATACTCTTATTTTTTAATGTAAAAACTTCCCTATTGGTGTTGTTTTCTTCAATTCTTTCAACATTTTTCTTTTTTAATTTACACACTGCTTGAAAGAGTTCTTTTTTAAGCAATTATTACAAGTTTTTCCAAATGCTGGACACTTTTCCTTTTTTATTTCATGTTCACGTCCACAATGCGAACACTTTTTTATCTTCTTTAACATGTACGTATCAGCAAATATTTGTTCGCTGGGTTGGCTTTTATGATGGTTGTATTTCTGTATTAGTTCTTGTTGCTGAATAAAGTCAAGACATATTTCCTATTTGTAATTGTTCCATTATTTTATATCGGTGTGATGCATTGCACATACCTTCAATTAATCTTAATTGAATCAAGTCCTCTTCAATAGTATGTTCGTCTTGTCCAAGTTTTTTAAATTCACAATATCTACTTGCATTTTGTAGACGGTGTAGATATTTTATAATTGGTTCGTCAATTTCTTGTTTCATCGACATTTCGTTCTTTCTGCCACTACCAGCCTTTTCTTGGGTTTCATATTTCTTCTTATAATCTGACTTATTTTTTCAAAAGTCAGGTCTTCCAAATTTGAGGGATATGCCATGGCGGAGACTTTCATCATCGCCTCGCATCCAGCTGTAGCCAAAAATAAATCCATGATTTCATTTTTGCCTCCCTTTTCCTTGTTGTCTTTCAACTTTTTTGTTCTCGCAGTGGCAGAGAAACAATGAATCCATGTATCCACAAAATCTGGATCTTCCAGAGACAATTGATATCCTATCGGCGACGCCATTGTTGTGATGTAGAGGTTAGCACTAATCAGCCACTAAGCTCATTTACTGCTTTGTTATTCTCAGTGACCACTTATATGAGTGTTCACTTGTGCTTATGCAAATTATGCATACTAATTTGCTAGTATCACGACACAAGCTTTATTTTTTTAAGAAGAAAAAAAACTAAAGCATGTGGTCTCAGGGTTGCCCACCACAAGGGACACCTATCCATGCATAATATGGCACTGCAAATACCCTGATATTATATAACTAGAGAATCATTTCTAAGTGTTACAAAAGATTGGGGTTTCTTCCTACCAGTCAGAATGCAGCAACAAGACAGTTAAATCATTAAGACCATTGAAGAAAGGAACCAGTAAAGGACAACTACTCTTGTTCAGTAAATATAGGAAGAGTACAGGCCAGGTGATATGCAAACCTATCTTTTCCTATTAACCTTTTTGTTAAAGGCAGAAGGCTGTGTGCTTTTATCGACACCATTTCTAGGAAGATTACTTTCCAGTCCAAGGGGGAATTGGTAAATTATTAAAACCTTCCTAAAAGTTACCGCAAGGGTTGAAATCTGAAAAATATTAACATAAAAGTAGATTACTTGTATTTCAAATACAAGATTGAAGTTAAAATTAATTAAGGTTTTAAAGTCTTAACTTTGTTTAAATCAAAGAAGCAAATAATGAGAAAATTAATTCCACCTTCATAAGAAACACAGTAACTTCTATTTTCATTTTAGAATTCTCTTCCAACTCCACTATTCAGGAATATCTTTGATATTGCCTAGAATGAAATCTCTACTCGGTGATATCAGCATAACTCCTGCTATTGTTTCCAAATTTGATCCCCAAAAGGCTTACAGACTTGACAGTACACCTGCAATTGTCTGAAGGAAATGTGCTTTTAAACTAGATCATTTTCTCTCTAAACTCTACAACAAATGTCTTCCTACTTCTTGCTTCCTAGCTTTTTGGAAATCCTCTTCTGTAGCTCCTGTGTTTAAGAACTCTGGTGAACCTTCTGATACCTTGAATTATCATCCTATTAGTCTTTTAGCTATTTTTCAAAATTAATACAGACTCTAATCAACTTCAAATTAGTTAAGCATCTCAATATAAATTTAATTTCTCTAATGAGAATAACAGTTATTACTGCTTTAGATAAGAATGGCAAAGCTCAAGATGTGACTCTAGATATCTCAAAGACATTCAATAGGGTTTAGCATGCTGGCCTTTTCCAAAAACTCAAGGGTTATGATGTCTCTGGACAAATATTTGGCTTAATACAATCATTCTTAACAAATTTTGTAATGAAAGTCATATTGACAGCCATGTTTCTAGATCATTTCAAATGAATGTGGGTGTCCTCCAGCATTCTATCCTTGAACCTATGTTGTTCCTTTATCTTCATCAACAACCCTGATGACATAAATTTAAGATGTATTCTAGACTGACTACTAGAACTCATTGTTTTACTGTTGAAAAAGCTAAGATGTAACTGTAAGTTCTATTCTAATAGTTTCTTTTCTTGAACTTCTTAACTATGAAAATATCTTCCGATTTGTTGCTTCCCTGCAACTTCAAAAATTGAAATGCAATGTCAATCTACCCTCTCCTTTTGTCCTGATTGCTGTTCTTTCATTATCCTAAAGACTTACTCTCTTTCATTCCCTGTAGCACTTTGTGTCTTAATAGCATTATCATCTTTGCTTGAGGTGAAATGTTTAAAATAAAATAAAAAAGAATTTCAGCATACTTTTCTTTGTTTCTAACAAAATTTTCTTGTTTCTTCATATTTTCCTTAAATTTTGGAATGCATCTTTTGCTATTGCAATGCATGTCTGGATTTCTGTATTACAATTTCTATCCTCTATTAAAACACTTTTTAGATATTTAAATCTTTTGCACTCATTTGATGTTGACATCTGCAGTTTGGTATTTGCATCCTGGGCTTTTTCTCTTTCTGAAAACCAAATATTCTGTCTTCCTGCACTTAATGGCTAGTCCTGTCTTCTTGATTTACTTTACTGCATTGTCTAGGCATTCCTGTAGTTTATTTTCTGTATCTACTATCAATACATGCCATCTGCATATCTTATATTGTTAAGACTGCATCCACCAATAATAAATCCCGCAAGGGCCATCATGTCCATTAGGATAACCTCACTATAGAAGTTGAATAAATCTGGTGAGAAGACTCATCATTGTCTTTTCTTTACAGTTCAAAAAGATCTTTATACTTAACCTAATGGAAGTGTTTGTCATTTTTGAGTTGTGGACTTGATGGAGAAATTTTGATGATTGTAAATTTTTTGATATGCTGACATAAGAATAATAAGTTTGGGACAATAAAGCCAGGTAGATATTTAAAGAGAAGCATTGGTCAAACTGATGTATGAAAGGACCAAGAAAATATGTGGAGATTATAATGTCAAAAATTTAGATTAAAAAATTGTAGTGTTGATGTTTTCAATTTTTATGTAAAAACTTGATTTAAAGAAAAATTTCAATTTAAGAACATCATATAAAAATTTGTTATAATCATATATATGTTGAGCTCAGAGATTAAGGAAAATGACTTGTAGGAATCCAATGTAAAGGAATGATCAAATCAAGATATATATATATCTCAAAGTATAGGATTGGTGTAGACAGAATAAATTCCAATAAACAAAAATACTATTCTTAAAAAAATGCTCAATACAGAGTAGAGCAAATATTATTTATTCAAAAATTATAACATAAACATGTTATAACATTACATGTTTGTTATTTTTTAATGAATAATTATATATATATATATATATATATATATATATATATATATATATATATATATATATATATATATTAAAAATAGCTAAAATATTCTCCACCTGTCAGACTGATTTCCTAAAATCTGATGAAATGACTTAAAGTAGTTTTCTCTGAGAATCCCTTTTTTGATTGGGCCAAGAACTTTCCATCATATTTTTGTATGTCTTGCTTCATAAAATTTTTAATTCTAGTTCAAATTTTGATTGGATTAATATCATTACTATTTATGTTTTGCAAACACTATCAACGCAGTATAAACAGTTGAGCAATGATTTTAATCAGAGAAATATTTTGTTGCACTTGCAGCTAAAATTTAAAGTTTTTAATAATTTACATGATATAAAGAGCTCAAAGTTCAATTTACTGGCTTATGATGTAATTAATCTCAGAAAATATCAGTCATTTGAATTGAATTTATTCACAACGAATAATTTTTTTTTTTTAAGAAAGTTGATTTGTAGTGACCCTAATATGTATTGGGCTACCTCTAAGACAGTGTTTCTCAACCTTTTTCACTTTAGGCACACTTTTCAACTAACTGGGCTCCACTTTAAATTTTTATTAAGAAAAAAGATCCCTGAAATTTGAAAATAGGAAAATAATAAATAATTTCTCTAGAAAAAAGGATTTATTAAGAAATCACATTGCTTGTTGTGTCTAGCTTTTTAAAAATAAAGAATTTTTAAATATAAAAATAATTCATAAATTACCTTTTTGTTAACTTGGTGCTCTCCTGGTTACTTTTCTGGGCACATTAATGTGCCTGGGCACACCAGATGAGAAATACTGCTCTAAGAGATACCAAAGGTGACATTGCACTTAGTATCACACTAGGAGAGCTATTTGCATAAGAGAGTTGAACTGAAAATTTATCACATCATTGTGAGAAAGAAATTCATATTTGGAGAAAGCTTCCAATGAAACTACATCACTTTAGGACTTTCAACAGCAGCAACAACTAAAATGGATAGCACATGAACTCAAAAAGCAAATAATAACATAATCAAAATGTTGATATTCCACAGGAGTTCAAAGAAAAGGAAACCTCCATCAATAATAGAAAGAATGATAATAACTACTGAACTTGAGAAATGTATTTTCATAAAAAATTGTTTTAAGAGAAAGGAAGACATTGAGTACTTAAGATTTAGGATTAAACTTCGATAATGTTGATGTCATAGTCAGTTGTGACACATACAAAAAGCCTTTACGGGTACTCTCCTATTAGTAAAGATTTCTGCTGGGATTCTCAGAATGATTGCAGAACTGTTGATCAACCTCACAAGATAATATGCATTTTTTAAATGGGATGTTGAGTGCCAGAGAGCATTCATTCACTTGAAAAAAAAAAAAATGTTCTCAGTGTCAGTGATTTTGGCTTATTCAGATCGAAATAGGGAATATCATTTATGCCTGATACATCCATGAATGTGTCAGGCATAGAAGTTGATATGTTTCTCCCAACCTGAATAAAGAGGAAGAAAGAAAGAAAGAAATGAAGATTGATAGTAAAGTCCATACATGACCAGCACACACTGTCTGGCTGGTACATTATTAAGGATTTGGGAACATTTCAATTTTTACATTATGGAAAGATAGAGTAGAAATTTATCCTAATGAACAACATCATGTATTGTCTCAACCAGCCAGACAATGGACTCATGATTAGGCTTTACATTCATTCATACTTTTAGGTCAAACATTTGCAAACAATACCACAATGTAAATAGCCACCTACTCATAGAGAAAATGTTTCAGATGATAAAAAGAAAGTATTTTATTCTATGTCAATTTTATAGGTAGGTTCATCTCCTGCAGAGTAAAAATTACAGAAAACTGATGTACTGCCCTTTCTCTTTGCTAAAGCACCTTTTGATATCTTTGCTCCTTATCCACAGCCCCAATAAGGAAATCAGTATATAGCATGTTATTTACAAACACCTATATATTAGCTAGCTGGATGCATTTGCAAGGTTCGACAAAAAGGCAGAAACAGTAGCCCACATATTGTTGGATTAAATTTCCCCAACTTTTGGGCTCAGTGCAATTGCTGGCAGATAATAGTAGAGAAAACTTAAATAAAATAATTAGAGAAGACACAATAATTTTAATGTCTACTATATACGGTTGAAAGGTTACATTGGCCAATGCACAATATTTTAACGACTTTATTCATCAATGAAATATCAGTCTTTCTTTTTAGTTCAATATCAGTTGAGATTTGAAAAATTCAATGTAACAGGCTTGCTTCTTAGAAAGTGATATAAAAATTATACAAAAATATGCCTTGATTATATTTTTGTGCTTTTTTTAAGATCATAAAGATTACCTTGGAGAATTAAATGTTTTTTCAATAGTTTTTTGCATTCAGTTGTCATTTACAGCTAACTCATGACAAGTTTAAAGAAAGATTCATGTTTAATACATTTGCAATCAAATTAGTTTTACATGATAAACATAAGATATATTATGGTGTTATCATTGAAAAAAGTAATCTATAAAAATTTTCTGCTGTTTTCTCTTTGATTGATTTAGTATGTGAATTATGGGTCAGAGTTTTGGATTTTTAATGTATTTGTTATCAAGTTGTCCTAACATATTTTCCCTCTTATTTTACATATTCAAGACATAAAAATGCAGATACAATAATGATGGCTATAAAGTTTTTTTTCAGTTCTTAGTGAAAAGATCATACACCAAATATGTATATTCCCAATATGAGGACAAAAAAGAAAAATCTTAAAAATTATTTTTTATAAGTAAAAATAATTTTAATTAGTTTCCACTAAGAATATTAATTTGTAAGAATATTTTTTAAAATAACATTTAGTCTCTTTGAAAACACATAGGTGCAATCAAATTTACAATGTTCTTTATTGTTAGGAATTTCTGTTGACCATCTTAGCAAATTATTATTAATTTTAAAAATTAAAATTTTTTTTAAATGAATTTAAAAGAATTTTGAATTTTTTTTTGTCATATCTGGCAATGGAAAAGATAACAGGGAGAATTGGATTCCTGCTTTTATCATGGCTATGAGTGCAAAGTGAACATGAATAGCCTGAGTTAGAATTTGAACTTGGTTTGTCAATTCCATTTTCAATGGTGATAATCATATATGCCACCTTAGATTAGTAATTACAAAAGAATTAATTCTTCACCTATTACAATTAAAACACAAAACAAAGCACAGTGTATGTACATCAAAATGGTAGTAAAAATGAATAAGAAATACTTTTTATTGTCAGAATCTTGTTTTTGAATTCTGACATGAAATAGTCTCATCATCTTATTATATAAAAGCCAATGTCACATTTTTTGTTTATTTATTGGTTGGTTGGTTGGCTGGTTGGTTGGTTTATGTTATGCTAGAGTAAATAAATATGTATAATGAAGTGAATGCTTCCTTGATTCAAACTTCCAGTTTGAGGCTAAGCAATCAGGTTTCAATGATTTTTGCTGAAATATTTGCTCAAAATTAGCTTTGAACTATCAATTAGTTTTTTTTTTATTTGTTTTTCTGAAAGGATTTATAATTATTTTAATGTGTATCTTATATTTATTTATTTTTTTCAAATAATATTCATTTATTAAAGTCATTTGGAGAAAATATAAATTTAAAACTATCAGCCAGAATTAGGTACTGAATATGTATACAATATAAATTTATTAATTTTGGTAATTTGTTTAAGGTAAAAAAGCATTTAGCAAGGTTATTTAGTAATAGCCTGTTCAAAAGGTACACTTTCCTATTTTAAAAACTTTGGTAAATCACCTGTGCTTGATTTCATTCTAAAACATTATGTTGTAAATACTTTTGATGCCTGTCGTATATATACTTTTATACTTGCTAATAAGTAAGTGGCACTAATTTACACTATGACAAAGCCATATTATTAGTGAATTTATTGTACTGCTGTCAGTATGAATTCAAATATGAGAATAGGGTGAATACTAATGATTTATTCTTTCATTAATATATATTAAACTAACAATGGAATTATGAAGTGGGCTAGCAAATGGCAGATGGTAATGGAACAAAATGATAAATACATTGTTAAAGTAATTGAATGTTAGGAATAGCAATAGGCTGAAAGAAGTTGTAACTCCTCAACTTTAGCAAGATAAAGTTTGTGTTGTCATTTTATATGGAAATGACAATATTATATGATTCTCTGTCATCCTGTTTATTTTCACTTGATTTGTTTGTGCACAATCAAATTTCTCTAAAAATGGCTAATTAGTTTTCTCAGGTATTTTCCATGAAGTTACATGGGGTCTAAATAGCAGATACTGATGAAGTTTTCTTTACCTTAATTTTGGTATAAGAATTCATTTTGACTGGAAATTGTCTAAAATTATAAGAACTATGGAAATATTCTGCATACATAGTGAAAAATCCAGACTGGAAGTGGTTTAAAATGATGAGGGCCACACAGAAAAATATCCAGCATAAATGAGGGTAAAACCAGTTATAGACAAATTTCCTCACTCCTATAGTTTATTCTTCATATTCATTTTCTTTTAAGAACAAAATGGATGAAGAACAGTGGCCAAATTTCTGTATTCAAACCTTCAGAAATTTACCCATGTCAAACAAGCCTATTATTGCTTTTGTTACATTGAGAAAGTCATAAAAGGAGTCCTCAAATTGAATAACTACACAGATTCAGTTTGGCACATAAACTGTGGGAGGATAATAGTTTTGTCTTGGAGAGTTGTTAAGCAAAAAACTAGACAAGTTCTTTCAAAAATATGACAAGTAAGTTTATGAACAATATTGCAGAATAAAAGAAGTCTCATGAAGAAAAGGGTTGAATTTATTAAAATAGCAGTAAAATCTAGATAAGTTCTGGACACCAGGGAAAGATTATTATTATAACTAAAAATGCTCAAATGCCATACGAGACTCTCACCAGATATTGATGAAGAATATAAAGAATGTATTCATGAAGTTAAGGAAAGGCAAAGCATAAAACAAAGCTTTCTCAATGACAATGTTGGTATTGAAGTGGAAACCCTTTTTGGATTAAATGAATTTACTATGTCAGGATAGGGGTCAAGTATGATGAGAAATATTATTATGACAATTGATAGCAGTTCACAAATATAGGAATCAGAAACACCCTCTAAATCTATGCCAGATGAGGCTCACAGTATTGATCAACCACGCCCTTATCTTCAGCCTGTGAAGCATCAAATACATCTCCCAATTAGGTCAAGATTGTCAGTCAGAAAAGCAGTGAGATATTCTTTGGCCAGCTATATTTTTTCTCATCAGGTAATGACAAATGTAACAATGATGAACAAAATTAACTAAAATCAAAGAAACCAAGAACAAAAGAACAGTATGAGATTGATAAAAAAAAAGGTTTTACAGTCAAGAGTATTCCAAGAAGTAAGCATTTAATAGCAATCCAGCAAGAACACAAGGCTGTATTGATTATCATGGATTCAGATTCTAAAGTGCTGACTCTCCACTATGATACTAATCTATAGTGACACCATGGATAATATTTCCTTTTTCAAAATGGTAACATAAATCTCTAGCATCATGAGTTTTAGTATTTGTATCTTATCTTGATAAGTTTATAAAAGAATGATGTGTAGAATCTTAATAAGATATTTGAGTAACTGATTATTAATGAATAAAAGAATCATATGTTCAAGTAGCTTTAGTTTACAAACTATTTATCATCAGGTTTTTTTGCAAGGAATTAATATTCAATGCACTACAATCATTTTTCTAAATTCATAAAACGTTTCCAAAACAAATATAAAGAATGACACTTTAAATTGATGGTGAAAAGAGAAAAAGAAAATTTGTTGTGCTGCAATCAATTTAAATAGTCAAGCAAGGATTTCACTTTCATAACTTCATCTGATTTGCAACCATGCAGCAAGTTACGATTTTTTTATACTTGCTAATCATAAGTGTGTCAAGTAAGTGGCACTAATTTACACTATTTACATTGTTTGAACGGTTTCCCTCATCTTTATTACCATATTTATGATGTTTTGCCTGTTGTATGTGCTGGCTCTCTTCAGATGATATTGCTTGGAATTTTGAACCAAACCTTTTATTTATCACAAAGAGGTAGATTGTTCTAATTCCACATGCCATGCCTTTGGATATCTCAGTTTCAGTTAATTCCATTTGATAACTCAAATCTCCAAGTTTTTGTTCCCACTGCGGTGAACAGGTATTGAACTCACAAATTGGATTAATGAACCAATGCTTTTATCTAGGCCATGTTTCCTTGGGGACATTAGTGAGTGAATTTTGGGGACTTATAAACATAATGTCTCAGTAATCATTTTTTTACCAGACCTCCTATTACAATTTTTTTCATATTGTTTTTCTCTAGCTCTCTGTATTACTGGTTCCATATTATATTCATGTCTATGCTTAGCTTGCCGAGGAAATTTTTATAGCCAAGCATATGCACTGAATCCTTAAGTTTTCATATCTTCTGGTAATGTTCTCTATTTCAACTTCATCCTACTGGTCACAGTGATCTCCCTTTTCTCTCCATGTATGGTCAGCCATGCCCAATTTTTCTGTTTCCCTTTATGTTATGGCTTTACATTGTTCTTCCAATCTTAACTTAAGTAGTGTCCTGTTTCTGCTTTATATTCATTGCCAAAGCTACACAGAATTTTATACACACAATCCTTAATTATGTTCTCTTGTATGGGTGATCTTACTTGGAAGAGATGTTTGTGTAGTGTTGAACCACTCCTGAAGGTTGTTCTGATGTTATTGGGACCATAGATCTTTTTTATGTTTTCCGATAAGCCCTTCACATAGGGTATGAGGACAACAGTCTGAACAATATAAATAGTGTAAATAGTTACAATACCTCATTTCAGAAATATAGACAAAAGTAGTACTAAATTATTTAAAATGAAGCTATAACCTTATAAAATGTCTATATTACCATTCATGAAAACTACATTTTTCTAGCCATTGATTATTCTTCAGCTATTATTATTGACTTGTTTACTGGATATCATAAATGCATATCTAATGCATAATACCTATCTATGCCATTCAATATTAATTATCATATATATTGAAGCAATTAAACAACAAAAGAGGTCATCATTTATACTATTTTATAAGAGATTGATCCATTATTAATACATTAATAATCTTATGTATATTAGTAATTATGAATAAAATGCATTTGCTTTGTTAACATAAAATATAACTAATTAAAACTGTTTCATTTTTCTTCAATCTCTTCCTGTTTTGTATTTTTAGGCTGCATGAGTTTATACCTGAGAAGCCCAAGGGCAGCTAATAAACGTAAGTTTTATTTTTATATAAAAACTCAGTTATTTAAATGTGAAGAAGTATACAATGATTACTTCATTCATTTGAATATAAAAAGAGGATAGATCTCTTGAAGCAATTTCATATAATGTTTTAATCAGAATTTCTTTGTCAAAAAGTCATTACAAATGAGATCTGCTTTCTTTTATCAAAGATAGAAAACTTGAACTTGTGCTTATATGACATTTTTTTTCTTTTTTCTGGTTTTACAATGTTAAAATCATAAAAAAAAGTTTGAACTTACAAGCTGTTCATTAAATATGAAAATAATGTTGAATTTTGGTTGTCATTTTGCCTGCTTGCTTCTTTTCAAGTAATCTTTTAAATTTATATATATGTAATTATTGAATGACAGGACATATAGCAGACAGGCCAATCAAATCATATGATTTCAATACAATTAAGTAATAATGCCTAATCTTTAAACTCAAATTTTTCTCTCTTCTTTTAATACTTGCATTCATTGAAAAAGTATCATGTACATATTTGTATTATTTTCAATTCATTCTACTGGCAAAGAAATTGAAATAACAATGGTTACTTATTCAAGCAGCAATAAATATTACTATCCTAAAATTTAGAAGAAATATTCAATTTTATATTTTTTCAATATAAGTGTATTATCAAATTATGTATGCCTAAAATGGAATATTTATAAATGATATAATTGGTTATCAATTTTGATCAAGTGATATGAATAAGTAATGAAATTATTACATATCAATTTCAATTGTTTTTCTTTTCAGAACCTGTGGCAATATGTGACCATAATGGAAAAATATATGTCAATAAGGACTCTACATGTTTCTTTAACGATAAGTGTACATTATTTTGTTCCAAGATGGAATTGGCTTCATATCAAGGTAGAAATAGACTTAATTTCCTAATTGTTTTTAAATTTACAAGGTTTAAATTTTAAATAATTATGGTCATAAAAGAAAAGTAATTTATGAATTCCATGGAATATCGATATATATTTTAGGAATGTTTCATGCAATCATTTAATGAATATTTTGCTTCATTTAGGAAAACTGCAATTGCTTTATAAATACAGTTTCTTGTCAAAGGGAAAAATTCTTCCAAACTAATGCAAAACATCTACTCCCACAATAAAGTAATAGGTCCCTACTAGAAAAGTTTCTAATTTTGTTTTGACCAAATAGCCAAAATATATCTTTAAAATAATAAATGATTGCCTGCTATAAACTGTTAAAATTTGATCATTTAATTAATTATCCATGTTTTGAAGATGTTTTTTTTGATGGCATATATTTATTCTTCATCTTTTTTATTTTAAAAATGTTGCTCTTTCTTTTTTAACTGATAGCAAGAAATGGAGTTGCATGTAAAAACTCCAGTGAAAAAAAAATTTTTGTAAGACCTGGATGCAAAATAAATAAACAGTGTCTGGTCGTGTGTCCAAAGAACAGACCCAGACGCAAAGGCAACAACAAAAAAATGTTAAATGGTAAGTTATTTCTTGTATATTGTTATATTCTGTGCTAATAGGAATATATACTTGAAAAACAAGGTGGATAAAATAAGTAAAGGTTTATTGTAAAAAACCAGTACAATAAGAATAAAGGTAACAGTTATGCACAAGGTTGTCGCAAGTCAATTCAGTAGTGAGTACTACTATTGGAAGGTCGGTAGTTCTCACTTAAGTCTGAGTCATACTCAACAGATCCCAGCTAGTCAATATTTACTAGCCCCACCACAAGGGTAGATGTAGCACAAAGCCGAGTTTAACATGGGTCATCCAAAAATTCCCCATAGAATCCGCATAAATGGGTTCGGGTCTGTCTACTGCCCTGGATGAGACTCTGCCCAAAGGCAGAGAGTTTGACAGCACAGCTGGGACAGATTATATTTACTAACTTTCCCACGTGATCTGATATGGCATGAGGCCGGGTTTAATGTGGGGCAACCAAGCCCATAAAGTCAGCCAATAATTCCCATAGACCCTGTATAAAATGGGGTGAGGTAGTTGTTTCTCAAGACAAGACTCTGCCCTTTGCCATAGCCTCATCTGGGGATCCTCTCTGCTCAGAGGCAGAGAGTTTGACCTGCACAGCTGAAAAGATTTCAGCTAGTCTATCATCTGTTGACTTACAAATACTTATAGGTGGTTACTACCTATAGTGGAGTTATTCATGGGGGTGACAGGTTATTCCATTACATCATATATCTAAAAAAAACTTTTGCTTTAAAATATTCATTAAAACAAATAGAATAAGAATGAATTTTAAGAATATAAAATCTGATTCAAAGAATAAAAGATTGAATCATTTATGTCCAAGTCTGTAGTCAGAGTTCATTCAACATGAAGTGCTGATTTTTTTCCCTCAAGGTTCTACTTCCTCAAAGGCCAGGTAATCTTTCCTTTTATCCAAGAAGAAAGTAACTAAAATATCAACATTGCAGCTCTCCTGTAAAGTTGTTTGAACATTTGTTTTGCAATTTTTCTTCCTCAGCCTATTACTGGAATGTTCTAATTTCAATCACTAATCAAAGTGACAAGTGCATAATAGAAAATTGGTGGAGTGTGAGGGGAGAAACTGTAAGTGTTGTAAAGAAACATTTCTCAAAAGACTAAAGTGCCCTAGAAAAGATAACTGGTGAAGAAGAAAATACAGTTACCAGGGCAGATGTTGGTTTTTTACTTGATGCATTGTAATCATTTTGCTTTTTGTGTATTCTTGTGTGTGGACGTGACCTAGAAATTAATAAAACGCAGACTTACCTCCAATCAAAAAGATTGAACATACAACAATGTGATATAAAACTCAGGGCATAAGAAATATTTCTAGTTGAAAACAGAGGCAGGTTAGTGAGTAATGGAGAAAAGAAGAAACAAATGTTTGGTGAAGGACCAGAAGATGCTAATTTACCACATGATACTGGATTGAGGAGAGAAATGTTTTCTTCACTGGATAGAATGATCCAATAAATAGCTTTGAGATTTCAATAGATTTCAATGAACTTGCTGAGAAATATGACTTCCTAACCCTGTTGAATGTTTTGGGTGATAAATATGAGTGTCACAATTACAATGACATTGATAAAGTTCCACTTTGAAAGAAAAAGACTTCAGCATTTTATTGCTATTGTTGTTGTTAAAGACAGAATACAGACATGGAAATAAGGCCCCCTTGAACATTTGAAATTAAAAAGTTACTATGTAGAAAGTTGAAATTTTAATTTCAGAAATAAACATTGATTCTAAATTTTTACAGTGTGTCGTTTTAGCATTTTAACTGTTACTGATAAATTTTAGTTATATTTGGTGTGTATTTAAAGCATAAGACATATATATCTATTCCATATATTGAGTAAAACACAAAGACTGTAGCAAACAGCTTTGCCTTATATTATGAGGATAAGATGACCTTAGGATCATTTTCAATAGTAGACATTGATGCTTTGCCAATATTCAGAATTTGGTTGGTAATTTTTCAGAACTCACAACATCCAAGTTGTTGGCTTTGGACTTTGTATTTTCTAGAACTTTTTTTGCAATGACAGTGGGCAGTTCCGAATGTAGCAAGTGTCCTACTAAAATGTTCCCTGTGACAGATATTGTAGTAGTGGATTTGGTAAGCTATGGTAGCAGTACATTCAGGAGTGAACCAGGGCTGCCTGTTCAGTTTTTGCTGGAAATTTTTTCTGGGGTATAAAATTATCCAATCTAGTGAGGATCCATTGCAAGATGAGGGTAGCAGTTTTGGAGGACTAATGCTTTAAGAAGGCTGAGAGAGGAGTTTTCACCATGTAAGATCTGAAGCTGTGCTAGTCAGCTTTCATATACTGAGAAATCATTCTATGGAATGGTACATTAAGGAATGCTTTTGATTTGGCTTCTCATTTGACACTAAACAGCAAAAGATCTAAAGTGGTCAAGGTAGAAGTAAAACATCAAAGAATTTTTTAGGCAGGAGGTGAGTTCTTTAATGATCTCTGTCAGTTAATACTTGACATAAGTGTCTTGACAGGATCTGCCTTCTACGTCGGTTAATATTGAGTGGACTAATCACTCTTTGTGGTAAATTTTGAAGTCACCAGAAAAATAAAAGCTACTGAGATCCTTTGTAATTCCTTAATGGTTTGAATTCCTGACTGTCAGGAGGATAACACCAATACCCAGAAAAGTTTAACTCCAGCACCCTTAATGAAGGAACAAATAATAGAGGGAAGAAGATACAGGTGTGATACCCTGAGTGTATATATCTCATCTACCCAGAAATCAAGGCAGCAGAACTTCTCCTCTATTCAAAAGTATCATAATGATCTGAGACCTCAGGTACTGAGACATATATGTGGACTAAAAACCCACTGGGAGAAAAATGAGGAATAATATAAATTGCTAAATAAGAATATTATTAAAGCAAGAAAAGAAGAGTTGATAGCATGTACATTTATTGATTTTATTGGAAACTATTTTATAATGATGAAAATGATGTGAATTTTTAAGTATAAATTCAGATCAAATAACCACTGCAAAGTATAAGCTATTGAATCAATTTTGAATGTCTACAATTTTGAAATATAAGTTTTATCAGAAATAACTATCAATTAAAAAGGGAACCTTCCTTGAATTTGAATATTTTTTTTACTTCTTCCAATATGTAAAAGATTTGTAATAAATATATGACGTATATTTATGTTTTATTTTCTTATTAAAATTGCTGCTACTTTTCCATTTATTTTTCTGCCAACAGTGAAAAGGAAAACTATTAAAACCTGTGACATTAATCTTAAACACACTTTCATGAAACAAAGGTGTAAAGTAGATTCAAGTTGTAAGATAAAGTGTCCAAGAAGATACAATTACAAAGGTTAAGTTATCTACAAATTATATTTCAGAAAAATTTTTAAAAAATGTAAATTTGATTTTAAAGAATAGGAAATTTCAAAAATATAAAATTTGATTCAAAATTTAAGATTCTTAATCATTTATGAATGAATTTACCTACATTTTATTCAATCTTCATTCAGGTTGATCTCAATTTAAAAATATAATGTAGGTGGTTTCAAATAATATTTTAATCTACTTTTGTTACAAATTGAATTTATCTCACATAAATAGATCCAAAGATTAAGAAAAATGTAAATTTAGATAACAAATCTGCATAAATAAGTATTGAGTATCATTCAGAAATTTATTCAAATATATTTTAAAATTATTGAAAAAATTAATTTCAAGCTGTTTTTCATTTCGTCATTAATGGTATCTGCTATGACATTTTTTCTTTGAACATTGCATTGAATAAACCTGATCCATCACTTCTGACAAATTAACAGTTTAATATTTTACTTTTTTTCTTGTATAAATTATAATAATTGTTTCTTAATTTTTCTAATTCTCACATTTCTTTTCTTCTCTCTGTTCTTGTGTTTCTTTAGGACCAATATTTTTCAAAATATAATCCATGTGACCAACATGAAATTTACTGCATAGAGTCATACAATTCAAAGAAAGAACTTAACTGATTAGGGCAATCCCATAACCATTTTTGTCAAGTATTACATCAAGTATAAGATTTAAAAAGAGAGAAAAGAAGAAAGTGAGGATGAGACAGATAGAGAATAGAACAGATCGTTATTTGCTCCTTCAGCTATAAGTTATAAAACAATTCATGTTATATATAAAAAGAAATAGAAAAGATATAAAAGAGGGAGTATTAGAAATGCTAAGTAAGATTATTATTAAGAAAGGAAGAGAGACATTAAATTTATAAATTTCATGCAAACCGAGATATTTAAGGAATTTACAAGCAAAGTTTAATATTTTTAATATTTCAGATATAAAATGTCTGCTCTAATTGACTTACATTAACTGTATTCCCTAAGTGTGTAGTGCAAAATTAGATATTTGATATCTTGGGTAAAATTAAATATAGAAAAACTCTAGATAACAGTATACTGGATGAATTTGCAATCCCCCATTTGTCATAAAAAAAATCAGCTGGCTGATGTATATGTGACATAATATATAAAGAAGTAGTGTAGCTGTGGCAGCTGTGACAAGTGGACAGTATTTAAAAACTATTGGCTGTTGAATAATATAAAGTGGGACAATTAGAAATGCTAAGTAAGATTCTTATTAAGAAAGAAAGAGAAAAGTAGAATTCATAAATTTAACGGAAATTTTAACATTTTTCATATTTTACAAACATAAATTCTCTGCTCTAATTTACTTACAGTATCTGTGTTCCCTGTGTGTACTGCAAAAGCAGAAGTAGTGTAGCTGCAGCAGCTGTGGGAAGTGGACAGGATATAAAATCTATAGGCTGTTGAAATAATATTGGGGACCCAGAAAGATAGACCATTTTATAGACATGCTGATAAGTGTTCTCAGTTTTACCCAGCAAGAGTAGGAAGGTAATACCAGGAACATATGAATTCTGGAAAGATGTGAGTAGCAAGGAAAAAAAAAATGGATACCCATAAATGTTGCAAAAAACATGAGCACTAGCCAATTCTGACAAGAACAGTAGAGCATACATTTTATTCATGATTGATTTCCTACTTGTTAACCAACAAGGATACAATTATTAATACTATGGTATCAATTACTGTATGTCAGCTGAGTCAGAGAAATGAACAGTGGACCATAGAAGATTGGCACCATGCCACCTAGTTGGATCAGTTATATTTCCCATTCTTTTGGGTAGATGGTCAAGAAGAGATCAGAGGAAGCTATGTGCATGCCGATGTGTTCTCTTGGATCTTGCAAAGACCATAAGTAAAATTGGTATATGCCTTGAGAGTTCTAGCAGATATAAATCTTGTAAACCATTTGTGTCCCAGTATGCTTAACATGATTCCTCATGGTTATAGTTTCTTCCACTATGATAATGCATCTCTGTATCATGTTTGGGTAATACAAACTAGCCTCAAAGAGCATTTAGCTTAGTTCTAGTTGCTTTATTAGACTCTGTCTGCTTGCATTGAACATGTATAAAGCATAGTGCAGACATTACTAAAACTCTCTCTAGCCCTACCCATACAACTTGTACAGTGCCAAATCTTCCTGCTCCAACAACAAATTCTATATTGATGGGAAGAAGGGAGTGAATGATCAGCTCCTGGGGTCAAATCTCACAACATCGAAGGAAAGAACAATATACCAAAAGGTATCACTGTACTAGTGAAAAGTACTGAACTGAAAGTAAAAAGAATAAAACAAAAGAGAGAGAAAAGTGAAAAACTTGTTTTATTTCAGGCAAATAGCCAAACCAAAGTGAATTTTGACTTTTCAGCTCAGACATATAACGCATACATCTTTCTATACAGAAATGTATATCACACAGCTTTCCATGTATTGCCTTTATATATTAACTGTCAATATATCAAATTATATGTGAATTTCTTAGTTGACAAAATATGGGAAGTTACGATGAAAAAATTGTAATAAACATTTCTTTTCTTAAAAAAATAATATGTTTTCACAGATGAAATATATCATGATATAAGGAGCTTATCTACAATATTAATCTTATATTTTTATTTCATTAGCAGAATCTGAATGGCTTGACTACTTTTTTCCAAATTATGAAATGTAAGTATGATTCATAAAATATTCAATATATAAAATGCATTGTAATAAAACTCACATTAAAAATATTAGTTCTATTATATGACATTTACTCATTTAAACTTGTTATCATTTAAGACCAAACTGTTGCAAATGGAGGTAGGAAGGCATATTGTACTAATCTTCCAAATTGAGGAAAGCCGCCTTTATGATCATTCATATCACTTTTCCAGCATTAACCTCGGTTAAATAGATATATAAATAATAACTTGATTGAAAAATCGGTCTATTGCTGATTTGACTAAATTTTATCTATAATATTTCAACTGATCTCTTTTTATCTTATATTTGTTGGATCTTCTGATTACATATTTTACATATCAATTTTAATTAATAGTAATGGTCAGCAACGAATTTAAAAGTTTCTTTAACAATTTCATGATTTCTCATGACTTATTTAATTGCACATTTGTCAAAATAAGAAATATTTGTATTATAAAAGATTTCTTAATGAATGATTCTAATTTCTACTTTAATAGGGAGGAGAGCAGCTATAAAGAATGAAGAGATGATAACTTGATTTGACAAGAGCCAATAATCTCCTGATAATCCTGAACCATGGCAAGCCTGACTCATCATGAAGGCACTGACATTTCTCTATAGAAATTATTTAGTGAAATAAATAAATGTTCATCAAATAATCATTATATTGATCAATTAAGTTTTTGTTATTTATTAATATTTTGTTATCTAATGAAGTTTAATATTATTACAACAAAACTACATTCAAATGTTAATTGTCTCCATGGAAACCTACGTGCTAATAAAAACTATGCCAATGGAACATACTAATATATAAAAGATACAATAATTAGTTCCAGAACTTTCTAAATATATGGTTGGATTTTTATAACTGGCCTTTTATCAGATTTTAATCTTGTATCACAATAAAGAATAATGAAAATAGGTTCATGATGAATAATGAATAGATTTTCATTATTCTTACTGAATAATGAAAACAATGAAAGCTTATTGATACAATATGCTTAAAGTATATAAACAAAGAGAAGGAATAATATATTTTACTAAATTTATTACTTTTAAAAATACTTTTTCAAGATCATTTGAATTACATTTGTCACTTCTTTCTTTTTCTATGTGCAAAGCTGCTTGTAACATTGAAATTCTTTCTCCACATTTCATTGAACTTTCATGTTTCATGCAAAGTTAAGTTTAGTATCCATAATAAAATGCTTGAACTTTTCAAATTCCCAAAACATTGGATCAAATTCTGTTACAGTAATTTCTTTCAATTTTGATTCATTTTCATCCACATCTCCATTTCGTCTTCTTCCTATGAATTCTGCTGAACCAAATTAAGGAAGGCAGGATCAGTTAATTCCCAGGAATTTCAATCATATTTATATTATCTATATGCTGCTTTTTTTCATTGCTAAAGTATCTTTTGATATGTTTGCTCCTTATCCACAGCCCCAATAAGGAAATCAATATATAGCATGTCATTTATAAATCTATTTGGATCTATTTGCAAGGTTAGGCATGTCATTTATAAACTTAGTTGGATCTATTTGCAAGGTTAGACAATAATGCAGAAATAGTAGCCCACATATTGTTGAAATATATTTCCACATGTTTTGGGATCCACTGCAATTGTTGGCTGATAATAATAGAGAAAACTGAAATAAAATAATTAGTGATAATATATGATAATTTGAATTTCCTCTATATATGGCTGAAAGGTTAGCCAATGCATGATATTTTAATTCACCAATATCAATCTTTCTTTTCATTTCAATATCAGTTTAGATTTGAAAAATTCAATGTAACAGGCTTGCTTCTTAGAAAGTGATATTAAAAATTAGATAAAATTATGTCTTGATTGTATTTTTGTGATTTTTCCAAGATCATAAAGATTACATTGAAGAATTAAGCGTTTTTTTTTTTAATTTTTTTTTGCATTCAGCTGTTGTCATTTGTGTCCTTCTGTGTCAAATCAACAAGTGTCTGATCCTCACCGAGACAGATATTTGCAATTTGGTACATCTATAGAGTTTCATGATGTAAAATAGATGCCATTCATTTTCTATCTATAGGTCAAAGGATTCCAGACATGACCTTCTGACCCTTGCCAAAAAGGTGAATTTTGGAAAATAGTCACAAAGTTTAAATATCAATATCTCAGTTGTTTTTTTCATCTACAAAAGGAAATTATGTGTATTAGATGTATGTGGATATATCTAAAAGATGATCTATCTAAATTTCATTTAAAGCTCAAATAAGATAATTTGACCATGACCTAAACATTTGACCTTTAATTTCGCAAAAAGAGTATCATTAATTTTTTTCAAAACTTAACAAATTTGTCTGGCTTATGGCAAGATAAGTACAAAATTTTGATTTGGCCTTTTGACTTACATAAAAAAAGAAAAAAAAAGAAAAAAGTATTACCTCAACATAGAGATGCGTACAAAACAGCTTGAAGTAGACTATCATCAGCCCCTAAGTGTCTGCCTTGGAGGATTGTTTGAAATTTATATTCAATGTCAGTCCTCCTCTGGTAGACACCTTGTTAATGAGAATTGGTTTGTGTTAGCAATTGGTCAAGCGTAAGACATCTTATCCCGGCAAGGATGGCGGTAAGTCTGGGGTTGGAGTTTATTTATGACCAGAACCTTTGTTGTTTGTAGGTTAATATCTACTATGTGGCCTTTCTTATACAAGACCCGGGTGTGTTTTTCTGGGATTCACAGTAAATAGTTTTTGTAGTATAGGTGACCAATATTATTAAGTGAAAGGAGATTTAAACTTAAACCCATTAAGATTAGTGTAAATTAGTTATAGATTACAGCCCCGAGTACCCAATGGAATAAATCATTCTGTCCAACATACTTACATGCATACCTATCTTCATACATATAGTGGTTTTCCAAGCGTAGCTTAGATGTGGCACAAGGCCGAAAGTAGGGGGCACCCAGTGAGGATCAAACTCGCTGCTCAGTCATAATTGTTCTAGCTAGACAAGCTTGGTAACCATTACACCCACTGAAGGTGCCCCTCTTCATACATACATATATGTACATTTACATGTCCATACATATATGCTACTATACATACATATATACCCCCCACATATATGTGCATGTATTCTCATGCAATTTGGAATTGTTTCTATGTCTACATTTCGTGATTAGTTCTCTCTATTGATTTAATAGTTTGCATTGATCTTTATATTTTATTATCCTGATTTTTTCTTTTAAACATAGATTGCACCTATCCTTAAAACTATTGGGAGTGTTCTCGAAAACTAGAATTTTCCAATTTATTTGAGGATTCAGACCCTTTTTCTTCAATTCCAAAATTTTTTCGAAAGAGGTGTTTAGTGTTTTAATTTTGGATTGGTGAATGAATTTATATCTGTATTGATTCTCTTTTTAAATTCTCCTGCAGAATTGCTGATGTATATATTATGGTTTGTTGTATTTTCTTTAGGGTTAATGGTTACCCTAGTGGATCTGCACTTGCTTTCTAGTGGGTAGTTTTCCTTAATTCTACAATTACAGGGGGTTTCCATGTTAGATTTAGTTTATTCCCATAGAATTTACTTAAAATGTAATTATTACGGGAATTAATAATTTGGTACATATTATCAGTGCAGGAGTAGCTAATTTTGACTGATTTCCTGTTGAATATCTTATTTAGAGGGTTTTTTTGTTGAAGTATTTAGTAATTAAGTTTAGGAAGTACTGTCCGATGTTGATACTTGACAGTTTGCAGAAGGAAGCGGGTTGAACCAAGTGATTTTTCTTTTCCTATTTTTACAACTACATTCCACTTTTCATGTATCAGTATTACTAATGGTGGATGCATAAGATAGTTTACTTTTGAAACCACTTTTTTGGAGGGCCTTTTCATATTGTTCTTTATTCTTATTAAAGATTTTTTTTATTGGATGATAGTTTACTAATCCTGGTGCAAACAGTAGTAGTGGAGCAGATTATGCAAACCATCGTGCAAATTGTGAGATAAGCATGAAATTTGGCATAATTGTCCCTGATAGGTCACTTTTTCAGAAAAAAGTGCTAGCCACAAAAAAAATCCAATATGGCTGCCATTTTTCAAGATGGCTGCCAAACGGGCCTCTGTTTCATGCATTTTGCTCAAAAATCATAGTGCAAATTGTGATATAAACATGAAATTTGGCAGGAGTATTTCTTGTAGGTAGGTTATTCAGGTGAAAGTGGTAGCCACGAAAAAATTTCAATATGGCAGCCTTTTGTCAAGATGGCCGCTAAATGGGCCTCTGTTTCATGGTTTTACTCAAAAACCATATTACAAATTATGATATAAACTTGAAATTTGGCAGGAGTGTTCCTTGCTAGTCTGTTTTCAGATAAAAGTTCTGGCATTGTGAAAACTCAACATGGCGGCCATTTTTTCAAGATGGCAGTCAGTGCCTCATAGTGGCAGTTCATCGAGGAGTCAGAGTAGGGCAGTTAATTGATAAGGTCGAGTAGTAGCAGTTCATCCAGGAGACAACATTCAAATTGAAATGCGAGGAGATATGAAGAGAGTGTATGTCGCTCACTACCAGGGCACACTGGTGACAGACACTGCTGTGGAACTCAGCATGTCAGCTAAACATGGAGTTTAGTATCCCAAATTCTATCTAGTAAGCCCCTAATATATTCGATAGATGTACCTGAATGGACAGATTGTGCCAACGTGGGAGAGCCGAGCCAAGGATAACAGGGGCTTTTGAAGTTATCTGGATGGTGTACAGATCGCACGGGATTCAAATGGCATTGGATGAACAATCAGGCTAGCTGTAGGGCAGTTGTGTGAACCTAGTTGTATCCCATATATCAAAGTGAGCAAACAGTGGTAAAAGGATAAACCCTCAGCCATTCCTGTCAAATGATGGATAAAGATTCCACATCAAAAACTGATTGGAGCAAATGCTGCCTTCGTCAGCTGGAAAAAAGCAAAGAAACCTTCATTTCACCTCTTAGTTCATTCCAGGGGAAGCAAGATTATGCCGGATACAGTAATATTACAAGAAATGTACCATTGTTTCATGCCATCAATGATATGCCGATAGCACTTGACCCTTCAAGGCTTGATGAAGGTGAAGGTATAGCAAACACTCTGGTTCGAAATGGAGCTAAATATCATCAGAGTTGCAGATTGCTGTTCAACAACACCAAGTTAGAAAGAGCACAGCAAAGAAGAGTGGTCCCGAGCACCTCCAGAGCAACAGATGAACCTTGAAGCAAGAGATGAAAGTTTGCAGACATTCCAAAAGTGGAATGTTTCTTCTGTAAAGAAGATGTTATTTTGAATCTGCAAGAGGGGATGACAGAGAGACTAAATGAACACCTTAATCAATGTGCCAGAACCCTGAACGATGGAAAGCTCCTTGCAAAGTTACATGGCGAAGACGTTGTTGCTCTGGAGGTTAAGTACCACCTTCGATGCCTCCAAAAGTTGTACAATGCTGAAAGAACGTGCCTCAATTCCCTAGAGAAAGCAGAGAGTAGTGATCCAGGGAAGGATTTATACCCATTGGCCTTTTCAGAACTAGTTATCTACATCATGGATAGCAAAGTCACCAACATGGAAGCAGCACTGGTTGTATTTTGGCTTGCTGACCTAGCCTCACTCTACAAGCTTCGCTTGGAACAGCTTGAGGTTGATTCCCCCAAATGTCCACTCTACCAGGTTGAAGGAACAGCTACTTGCTCGGATTCCAGAACTTGAAGCCCATAAGAAGGGACGTGATGTAATCCTTGCCTTCAAAGCGGACATAGGACCAGTGCTCCATGAAGCTAGCCAGTATACCAATGCTCTCCATCTATCTAAGGCAGCAGATATCCTGAGAAAAGAAATGCTCCAGAACAAGACAAAATTCAGCAGCGAGCTCAAAGATGGCTTTGGTGAGGAGGCTATCCCACCTGCACTTCTTCAGTTCATGTGCAGCATTGAACTTGGTGTTGATATAAAATCACATCTGACGCACGGAATAGTGAAATCAGATTTAGCTATTGCTCAGATTTTACAGTTCAACTGCTACTCAATATGTAGAGAAGGACTGACAACCCAAATACATTCTAAATACTGTGAGACCCCTTTTGCTGTCTATGTTGAGTTGAAGGTATACGCCAAGACACGAAAAAGAGAGTTGATTGACAAATTCCATGAGCATGGACCAAGCATATCATATGACAGGGTATTAGAGATATCCGGCAAGCTTGGTGAAACTGTGATAAAACAGTATGTCGAAGAAGATGTTGTGTGCCCACCAGTGCTGCGAAAAGGGCTGTTCACTACGGCTGCTGTCAACAACATTGTTCACAATCCCACAGCCACCACAGCTAGCACGTCATTCCATGGTACAAGTATTTCCATGTTCCAGCACCCAAGTAAGGAAAACAGAGGAGAACAGCAGGTTTCACCGGAAATAACAAACAGTAGGACAAGAAAGGTTCCTGAGCATTATACAAATATCGTGCCAGCCTACTTCAAGAAGAACCCAACCCCAGCCTCAGTAGATGAAGTATCACTGCCTGACCCCAGTCTCTTCCAAAGGAACATAAGAGTTGAATACAAATGGTTGGAAAAAGTTCAAGGTATCACCAATGTAGATGATGAATCCAATATAACATGGTCAGCTCATGCAAGCCAGAAATGGACTAGCAAATGTGAAACCAGCATCACTTCCTTGCTACCTCTTCTCCGAGATCAAGCTCACAGCGTTGCCACAATAAAGCATGCCATGAAGAAGGTAAGGGAAGCTGTAGCATTTCTTAACCCAGGGGAAACTCCCATCCTGGCAGCTGATCAACCACTCTATGCCATGGCAAAAGAAATACAGTGGTACTGGTCAGAGAAATATGGAGAAGACAAGTTTGTGATCATGTTTGGTGGGCTGCACATTGAGATGACAGTACTGAAGTCTATTGGGTCAATGCTAGCAGACAGTGGATGGACAAGTGCACTTGTTGAAGCTGATGTAGCCTCTTCTGGAACTGCAGATTCATTCCTGTCAGCAACCAATGTCACTAAAACACGTCAAGCACATCAGGTCACAGCATGCAGTTTGTTTCAACTCCTGAAGAAAGTCTACAGTTCGTACCTTGCCGAACATTCTGATGGTGATGAGGAGGCCACCAGCTTTGTGGAATGGTGTGATAGGCGAAAGAAGGAGAGTCCACAGTTCACATTTTGGTTCTCTATTCTGAACATGGAATTGACAATCTTAACACTGGTGCGAGCATTTAGAAAAGGGAATTTCAATCTGTATCGAGAATCACTGTCGGAACTGATACCCTACCTCTTTGCCAACAACAATATCAACTATGCAAGATGGCTTCTTACTCATCTGCGTGATATGATATCATTAAAGAAGCAGCACCCCAAGGTCGCCAGAGGATTCCACAATGGGAATTTCGTGGTTCATAAAACTGACAGGAAGTTCTCCGCAATGGCAATCGACCAAGCCCATGAACAAAACAATGCCGTCATCAAAGGGGATGGGGGAGCTGTTGGTCTGACAGAGGATCCATCAGCTCTTCCGAGGTGGATGGTGGCTGGTCCAGAAATTAGCAAATTCGTTGCTGACTATGAAGCTGTATCAGGAAGCAAAGAGGCGAAGAAAGGAAGTCATCACCATGAGCAGTCGCCAACTGCTCAGAAAGCATTCTTTGAAAAGGTTCAGCAGCTTACAAATATGATAGAAGAAATGGGCAATCCGTTTTCAGAGGAGTTCACTGATCTACTGTCACTTGACACTAAGGATTGACACTTGCTGATCCTACAGTAGCACTGTTGGTTGCATCTCATCTGGAGAAAGAGCAATTCCAAACATTCATGGATAAACTCAAGATCAACAGTCAGCATTTCTATCAGCCAATCAAACGGAATATAATAAAGACTTCTTCAAAACAAGCACTGATCCAACAGAGAAATCAGAAACACGGCTACTAAAGGAGGATTGTCAACTGTTCTCCCGCCTTTTCATCTCCTGCCAAAGCAGAGGGCATGATTTACCAGAGTTTTTCAAACATGAGAACCAATCTTTCCCTCTGTCACTCAGCAAGTGAGGCAAACTACGTGTCGCTACCAAGTCTGATATTGTGGACGTCCTGCAAACCAAGGTGGAGCTTCCAGACATGAAGCCAGAAACTGACATACTCATAGTAGATGGTGCATTTCTAGTCAATACAGTAACGCCTAGGACAATGAAGACATTTGAAGAATATGCCAGACAGGATATTCTTCCTAAGGTGCAATACTACAGTAGCAATTACAAGAGGACAGATATCATTTTTGATGTCTATCACGAGTCTAGTCTGAAATCTGAAGCCTGATCAAAATGCGGGAAAGCTATCAGGAGGAGAGTAACGGCAAAGATTTAGAATTGATACGGCAATAAATCAAAAATATTTCATCAAATTCAACTAATTTAATGATTTCAGATCAAAATCATAAAACAGAGGCCCGTTTGGCAGCCATCTTGAAAAAGTGGCCACCATTTTGTTTTTTTTCTTGTATTGGTGAAGAATCCCAACTACTACTATGAAAAGTCACCAATATCTTTACAGTCTGGAGAGTAAGTGACTTGTTTTAGAGGACCGAGTTTTTTGGGGGTTTTTTTCACATTGACTTAATAAATTTTTTATTACTAGTTATAAACCAGCACATATTTTGACTTACCAAAAAGTTAAAAAGGAAATAAAGTAATCATGCTTTGAATATTAAACAGAATCATGCAGATGTAGGGACAATGAGTTTGCTTGTAACTGTTAATCATATTGTGTTATTACTGCAGTAAAATAAAACAAAGTTTTCTTATAGATAAAAGTAATGATATATTGGAACAAGGAAGGTTCATACATAAAATCCCTGGGAAAAATTGACAATTTTAATTCTCATATAGACAACAACCATAGTTGTGTGCCAGGGTTTTGAACAATGGAAAATGAGCCAGTCCAACTAGTAATAGAAAAATTTATTAAGTCAATGTGAAAAAAAAAAAAAAAAAAAAAAACTCGGTCCTCTAAAACAAGTCACTTACTCTCCAGACTGTAAAGATATTGGTGACTTTTCATAGTAGTAGTTGGGATTCTTCACCAATACAGGAAAACCTAAATAGTTGTGGTAAGTAATTTTTAATTTCATATCCTGTTGTTTTAAATTACGTTGGTGTATGATACAACATACTTATTACTCATAAGTCCTCAGTGGATGAAAGTTATTTACTGCAAAACAAGGGTTTTTACTGAGTTGAACCAAATTAAAAAATGGCAGATATCTTTTGAGACATTTTACAATTTTGGTCTTAATTCATACTATTGGTATAAATAATCATGTAAACTTTTGTTGATAGAATATAACCATGAGAAATAGTTAAATATTTTAAGCCACTTTTAAGCTTTCATTAGCAATTTTAATTGACTATTCTTTGCATGATTATTAAATTTACATCATATTTTTATAAAAAGGAAAAATATTTTGTTTAATTTCCTTGTATATAAAAATGTTGAAAAATTACAGAATAAATAATTCAAAAAATTGTATTAAGAAAGGGTTAATGTTCAAACTTTTTACAATTCATATTTTCAAAATGATCTGCTAAGTTTTTCATGCTGTTTCATTTGTTTTCAATGTCTGATTTTTTTGTAAATTATTAAATTTTTCTGAAATTGCTGCTGCCACAACTGTAAAGAAATTTATTTACAAGTATTATAAACTTTTACAATACTTTTCAGTACTCTCTTGACTCACAGAACATGTGATTTCAGAGAAAGAGCATATCAATTTTAGAAATATTTATTGTCTTGTCAGAAAATTATAAAATACTTATTAGATGTAAAATAATTTATTTTTTTAGACAAAAATTAATAATCTTTTTATGGTTGTTGAATCAAAATGGATGTATCAACAAGATTCTTATTGGACAAAACATGCTGCAACCCTTTTAAAATGGATAAGAAAATTTAAAAAGATTAAAAGAAATATCAAAAGAATTTGCTGATAAAAATCAAACAAGTTAAATCGACACCTGGTAAAAAAAAAAAAAAAATTAACCCATTATCAAATAAAATTAACAGAAAGTACATCAATAATACAGTGTAACCCGGATATAAGAGAAACCGGGATATAAGAGAGATTTTCTCTGGTCCCAAATTAGAGCCATACTTACCTAAACAAAATAGACCAAACCCGGATATAAGAGAAATCCGGATATAAGAGACTTCGTCTCTGGTCCGGACAACTCTTTTATATCCGGGTTACACTGTATCAACTGAAAAACAGCCACAGCCTTCTAGCATTTTTGTAGATACTGAAAATGAATTACAATTTCTTAATGAATCAATCTCAATGTTTAGTAAATCACCAATCAAGCATCATGTGATAAAATATTATTATAGTTATCTGCCCTTATTAAAGGATTATTCTCTTTCATAGAAGAGTTCTAAAATTGCCATCTTTGTTTATATCTCGTGTGTCTTTTTGAGTTGAATAAAATCTTAATCAAACAAAGGTATTTTCTTCAGTCTCGCCATTTGCCACAATTTATTCAATTCAAAAATTATTCAAAATGGACAAAATATTAAAACTGGAAAAATTCAGTCAGGACCCCAATTCACCAACTACTGCTAAAGAGTGGAAATTTTGGTACCGGACATTCAGCAACTATCTGCACGCTATTCAGACACTTGGTATAATGTTGGATAAATTTAATGTCTTATTAAGTCACATAGAGTGAACAGTGTATGACTACATAGAAAGCTGTAATACATACGAAGAAGCTATGCAAATACTAGAAAATATTTATGTTAAGCCAGTGAATGAGATTTTTGCACATTACCTCCTCACAAGTCATTGCCAGAAACCTGATGAATCAATTGACCAATTACTACAGGCACTGCACGAGTTGTTTAAAGACTGCAACTACAAATCTGTAACCACGAAAGCCTACTGAGACGAATCTATTAGTGATACATTCATCAACGGCCTGGACTCTAATCTTATTCACCAGAGACTCCTCGAGAATAGAACATTGGACTTGCAGAATGCTTATAACCAGGCTTGTTCTCTCGACCTTGCACAAAAAATGCTGTTGCATTTATCCAACAGAATCCATCCACACCGACCATGAGTGCAGCTGCTAAAGAAGAGAGACCATCTGCAGAAGCCACGTTAGCCATGTCAATATCACAATGTTGGTTTTGCAGAAATCTACGTCACCCACAAAGCAAATGTCCTGAAAGGCAAGTGACCTGCCATAAATGTTCCAAAACCGGACATTTTGAAAGAATGTGCCACTCAAGCAAGTCCAGTATTAAGTCAACTGCAATTGTCAATAGCCCCAGACTTTCTTGTATTTATTTCGCTGCTACTGAATCTGGATTTAAAGTATTCATTAATAATAAAATAATAATAAAAGGACAAAAACTGAAGCCAGTTTAATGACAGTGGAAGCACTGGCAGAAGCTTCATAAACCAAAATGTCACCAAAAGGCTTAAAGTGAAACAATACCCAAGCTTGGGATCAACCTGTATGTTTGCAGGAACAGAGATCACAGAAATCGCATGATATTGTATTGTGGACCTCAACCTTCTTGGATGTGAGTACACAAATGTTCATCTAAATGTAATTAGTGACTTGTGTACTGATATAATTCTTGGAACTGATTTTCAAGAGTAGCACAAAAGTGTTGTCATCAAGTATGGTGGCAGCAAACCAACATTAACCTTTTGTGCCCTTACAACTATTAATGTCAACACTCCAACCCTATTTGCTAATTTTTCTACAAATTGCAAACCTATTACAACCAAACCATGAAAATTTTCAAGACCAGACCAACACTTCATTGATTCAGAGATGCAACATTTACTAAAAGAACGAATCATTGAACTAAGCCTATCACCATGGAGGGCACATCCATTAGTTGTGAAAGAGGATGGAAGCCATAAAAAGAGAATGATCATTGACTATTCCCAGACAGTCAACAAATATACACTGCTAGATGCATACCAAAATTGCCCAACATTGAAAGTACTGTCAACTAGTTATCCCAGTACAAGTACTTCAGTACAATAGATTTAAAAAGTGCATTATCACCAATCCCACTGCATTCTGATGACAGGCCTTATACAGCTTTCCAATCTGGGGGTCAGCTTTACCAATTTACCAGGATGCTGTTTGGTGTGACCAAAGGGAATGTTTGTTTCCAAAGAAATATGGAAGAATTCATCAAGAAAAAAGGTCTACAGGACACATATGCCTATGTTGACAATCCAATAATCTGTGGCACCACTTTGGAAAAACATGTCAACCTTCAACATTTCCAAAAGGCTGCCAAACTGGACAACTGGATATACAATGAAGACAAAAGCAAATACTCTGTCCAGACAATTGATCACTTGGGATATCACATATCTGAAGGGATTATCAAGCCCAACCCAGAGCATCTGCAAGCATTAATGGAACTACCTACCAAACTTGAAGTCCTTAGAACACATTGGAATGTTTGCATATTATGCAAGGTGGACAGGAAATTTTCAGAGAAAATCAAAAAATAAAATCAACCGACACCTTTCTACTATCAGGGGAGGCCTTGTTAGCCTTCCAGGCACTAAAAACTAATCTGATAGATGCCAGTCTGACTGCAATAAGTGATAATCTGATATTTGTCATAAAAACTTATGCATCACACAACTCTGTGTCAGCAATACTCAGCCAGGACAATCGACCAGTTGCCTTTCATTCATGATCACTGCAAGGGAGTGAATTAAATTAAGCACCAGTAGAGAAGGAGGCTCTTGCAATAGTTGATGTTGTTGAGAAATGGGGGCACCTCCTAATTGGTAGATACTTAATTTTAAAAACTAACCATAAGTCTGTGCAATTTATGTTTGATGCACAAAATCATGGGAAAATAAAAAATGAGAAAATTCCATGCTGGAGAATCAGTCTTGCCTCTTTTAGTTTTGACATCCAGTACTGTGAAGGTAAAGAGAATGTGGCAGCAGACACCCTCACATGAACCAGTTGTGCTATCTTCTCGGACAACAAACTGTTAAGATTGCCTGAATCTTTGTGTCATCCACATGTAACCAGAATGATACACTTCATTCAAAGTAAAAACTTACCATATTCCGTTGAAGAAATCTGCACGATGATAGCCAACTGCCAAACATGTAACATAATTAAACCAAATTTCCATAAACCATCTGATCTACACCTAATCAAACCCACTCAACCTTTTGACAGGCTGAGCATTGACTTTAAGGGTCTACTACCTTCCTCATCTTGCAACAAGTATCTGTTAATCATCGTAGATGAATTTTCCAGGTCCATTTTTGCCTCCCCATGCCCAAACATGGAAGCTAAAACTGTAAATAGCTGCCTGTCCAATCTATTCTCCATATTTGGCATGCCTGCTTACATTCACAAGAAACAAAAATATTCCTACACAATTACGGAGTTGTCACTAGTAGAACTACTACTTATAATCTAGAAGGTAATGGCCAAGTAAAAAGATACAATAGTGTCATCTAGCAGTCAATACTTCTAGCACTGAAAACCAAGAACCTTTCAGAATCACATTGGGAAGAAGTCTTGTCTGAAGCTTTACATGCTAGTCATTCATTGTTGTGCACTGCAACTAACTGCACACCACATTAACGACTATTCAAGTTCAACAGACGCTCAACTAATAGGGCCACCTTACCCTCATGGCTAAGTAACCCTGGTAAAATACTGATGAAACAATATCCCTGGAGTAGCAAGCATGAACCACTGGTTGATGAGGTGGAAGTCCTGGAAGCAAACCCACAATATGCCCACATCAGGAAATTAGATGATAGTGAGGCCCCTGTCTCACTTAAACATCTAGACCTAAAAGAAACTGAGGACAGTAGCCTTGCTCAATTACAACAGGTTCATATTCCCATGGAATTACCAATATCAACCCAGCTAGGAAATCAGTCTCCTAAAGACAGTGATTCGTGAACTGTCCATCCAACAAACTATAAACGATTCTACAAAAGGACATATTAATAGCCCACAAATGCTGCATCGCTCTAGTTGAGTTGTAAAACCACATATCTGCTTAGACCTTTAAGAACTCAAATTGCTATTTATATCACAATGCATGTACACCTAATTTCTTTACAAATGCAGCTGTGATTGTGATAAAATAATATTATTATTATAGTTATCTGCCCTTATTAAGGGATTATTCTCCTTCATACAAGAGTTCTAAAATTGTCATCTTTGTTTACACCTCGTGTGTCTTTTCGAGTTAAATAAAACCTTAATTACCAAAAGGTATTCTCTTCGGTCTTGTCATTCACCAGCACTTGTTTGAAGTTACCAAAAGATCAGGGAATTATCCAATTTAAATGAAAATTTCAGTACATATTCATTAATTATTTACTTTTATAATGAATAGGTTTCTTTCATTTGTTAAAACACATTTGTTAAACTACACACTGAATAAAAGAATAGCAGCATTTAAAATTTTTTAAGCAATTTAAATTTTAAATTGCTTAAAAAATGCTCTTTACTTCAGATATAGGGAAGTTTTGTAGAAGAAAGAATGTACATTTTTATTTAATTTTAATTCATAAATATTTTAAAATTCTTAATTGATTTTTTTCTGTAATATTTTCATAAATTTAAACACTGAAAGCTAGAGGACAGCAGCCACAGAAAATATTTCTACAAAGTTAAAAAAAAAAAAAAAAGCAAAACTTAAAACTTTTCATTTAAGATTTTATCTCATTGTGGTTTTGTCTAAAATCTCATTTAGGTGCCTGAAAAAATAAAAAAAATTAATAGCACTACTCCAAAAATTAAACTACAGAGCGAAAATTGTTAAACTTTAAATTTCATGATTGTCAAAGATTTATTTTCTGTTTTAGTATCAGGATTTAATCTTTCTGGAAAAGTAACAATTTTGAATTTATTTTTTTTCTTTTTTGAGTAAAATTTAGTCCTGCAAATTTGCAGGGTTGGTAATTTAAAAAAAAAATCCTTTTTGTTTTTTAGCTGGGAGAAGCGTCAAGAGCTTCTTTTTTTCAAATATTTTACAGTAGAAAAAACAGTTAAGTTCTTTGCATTCTAGAATAAAATTCTTACTTGATAAACAGGTTCCATAATAAATAAATATTTACAAGTAATACTCACAACAGTAAATGTCTTGTGTTGTAGGGAATTTGGCTTGAAGCTTGATAATCTTTTTTTTATGTTACATTCGATAAGTGAATAATTTTTTCAGTCATCTTTGTGATATATATATATATATATATATATATATATATATATATATATATATTACCCAAAATTAACTGAAATTAGAAAAAAAATAACATTTAGGCCTGAAGATGGTATATGCTTACCAAAAGTACTTGCAATATGGACTAAGCGCCTAATCCATTTTACAATTAATAAAAACAAGGATTGTGTTGTTCAGAGAGTCATCAGTGAGTTAATACCTTAGTTAATCTGTTATCAAAGTGATTTCACCATTAATTATATTAACTTGATTGATTTATTCTTTGAATAACTATTTTATATTAATTAAGCTGCATTATTTAATATGCACACACACACACACATATATATATATATATATATATATATATATATATACACACACACACACACACACATATTACATGAATCATTCATACAAAAGACAGATTAGTGAAGTTAATGATATAAATGGTGAGAATACATTTTTGCAAATAAATTTATTAAAATTACATTAACCCATGAACAGGTTCATGGGTTAATGTAATTTTAATAAATTTGTTTGCAAAGATGTATTCTCACCATTTATATCATTAACTTCACAAATCTGTTTTTTGTATCAATGATTCATGTAATATAAATTGAACTGCACCACATATTTGATATATATATATATATATATATATACCCGAGATGAGGTATTATGATTACTCACACAGATGTCCTCAAAGATACATGGCCCAGTAGGTAAACACGTTTGTGAGATCCAGTGACTAGATCCAAAGAGATGTGAGTTCACTATCAGGCCACAGCAGTGGTGAACAAAAATCTTGGAGAGTTGAATTAAAGGGAAATAACTGAAACATCCATCAAACTTATGAACCACTGTAATTAAAAAAAAAGTCACTAATTTGCATTCAATTGAATAAAATCATTTTTTTTTAAATAGCAAAAATTGTCATAATTTTTCGCCATTTTTATGGTAGGCAGAACAGTAAAACTTAGCCTCTATTCCAAAACTCCAGTTTTCTATAAATACTCCATCCATGCCATAAATAATAAAGTCATAAAAAATTCATATTTTGATAATTGAATTTCAATGAAAGTTTTTGGTTTTTTGACAACACATTTCATTTCCTCAAAGCAAAATTATCAGCTCTTCTTTGCCATTTTTTTTTTTTTTTTTTTTTTTAGGTACCTCCACGAACTAAGGTTTAAAATGAAAAAGTTTTCCTGAAGCTTTCAAATTAGCTTTAAATGAAAGCTAAACGGTTAAATTTACTATACCTGGTGAGCAAAATACTTTGGTGTATTTCAGACAGAAATTATATACATAATATACACTTTGAATACACTTGCATTTTTTTTCAGTAATATAACATGAGCCATTTCTTAGACTTTTGTAAACAAAACTTAATTTTCCGTATAAGTTAAGTATATGTTTCTGAAACGTCATTCCAATGTTTATGGAAATTAAAAAAAATTTCAAGCTATTCTGGGTTAAAACAAATATTACTTACTTACAGAATAAAATGTTGTATGCAAACATTTCCTAAACACATGTCTTGTTTTTTGTTTTTTTTTCCATAAGGGGAGATAGTCCTTAAAACAATTGAACTTTTAAGAATAGATTTATCGGTTTGTACATCCATACTTCAGAAATTCTGCATCTATATAAAAAAAAAATGAAATTATTTTAAAAATAGTTGAGGTCTTCAAATTGTAATAAGCTTTGGACATATATGATTAGTAAATATAGTTTTACTTTATCAATTTTGAATGTTCTAAAAAGGAGTAAAAAATTTAATTAAATAATCAAAAATACTTTGATTGTTCCTAACGATTTATGATAAAACTATATTTTCATTACATTTGTTGGAACATGTTTTCATCACAGTATGCTGATTTTTTAGTGATCTTGTGGAGGTCTGTCTGTTATGTGCCATGCATGACACACTTAGGCGATCATGCATCTTTTGATACATGACTGACAAGGCAGATTTTTTCCTGCAGTAGATTGCCATTTCATTCTGCGGTAGTCCAGTTGCCATCCAAAGCTACACAACCCAGTCTGTCCTGCTATTTACCCATAGCTGGGAGAAGATGATTCACAACCTTACCATAGGTATGAGTGTATAAAAGAATGTAATGGATTTGATTAGAATTTGAACTCTGCTCTCCAATTCTTCAATCCGAGCCACTGTCCATAACTCCATCGTTCCGAGGTACATAATTTTAACTGAAACTAATGAAAAAGTATAAACATGTTTAAATTTTTTTCAATACTTTTTTTTTATTGAAAAAAGATTAAATATATTTAAATGTTTTCATAAGATTCAAAAAAGATTAAATGTATTTATATGGTTTTCATGTGTATTTATGTTTTCATAGATGTTTTCCTTTTCAACAAAAAAAAAAAAAAAAATCCATGAGGTTTATTTTTTATAGATTTGAACAAAACATTTTTCATAAAATAAATACTTTAGATGTCCAAAAAAATAGTGTCAAACTATTATTCAGACATCCAATTACTGACTAAAAATTTATTACAAAAATATCTAGCCAAATCCTCCTAGTTGGTCCTCTTATAAATCCATCTCTGTTTTATTACCTCTGGTAAGTTTGTATTAAAGACAAAGAGAAGGGAGAGATATGCATGTGTGTTTGGCACACATGAAATATAACCTTTTTTTTTAAGTAGGGTTTTAATTACACTTCTCCATACCCACTCACAAAATGTAATGATTTGACTTCACGTGATTTTCAGATTATCTTAAATTTTTCACAAAAGAGAACAAACAGGATTGTCTTAAAAATTTGTTTTAAAAAAAGTATTTCAGATTTCTGGAAAATTTTTCATGTGTTCAAATGTTTAAACATTTTTATTTATTTTTAAGCGATCAATTTTCTCAGTTTTTTCATTCTAGAAATGTAAAAAATAGTAGACTAGAAATTTTTATTGTAATTACTAGCCATGGACTAAAAAAAAAATCTGAGATCCTCCTTTATTAATATGATTATCTTGGAATAAAAAATGATTTTACCAACATATATTATCCTTTTAATTGATTTAAAAGAACTATTCAGAAAGAAAATTACAATTTAAAAAAATAAGCGCTATTGAAATTAGCACTTCTGCCCCACTTCCACAAGTTGACAGGTTCAGAGGGGAATAAGCACCAGTTCTGTCAATTATTATAGTTGATGATTGACAATATAACTTAGGTAGAAAAAAGTAAAAAGTACAAAAAGCAGAAAACACTGCTGAAACGAGCCTTTTAGTTTTGGGCTTCAATCTCGTCAGGGGTCCCTGTATAGAACACATCACACCAGCCATACAGATACACAATGTATATAAGTTGATGACTGACAATGTAACATCAGTTTAAAAATAATTCTAAAAAAAATGACAGATGGCCATAAACAGTGCTGAAAAATATGTCAGAGGCCACAACAAGGCCCAAAAAATGCAAAAGAAATTTGAAATAAAAATTTAATAGATGATTTTTATCAGTATCTGTCTATATTTCTGAGATGAGGTATTATGAACACTATTTACATTATTAAATTGATTTATTTTTATAGTCCCTTCTGGCAAGGCATTAAGTCAAATAAGAGTATTCCAAGTAGTAAGCATTTAAACCTTTGAGCCTTGACCACTGCTTTATCGGTGGTAGAGAAAAATGACATAATACCCAGCCACCGATTGAATGGTGGGTAAACAGTTGTAACTATTTTTATATCTACCATGAAACATTACATACCAATTATTTGTGAATTTTGACTCAGGAGCTAAGGCAGAACAGTTAAAGTTATTCAGGAATGCAGGGCTCAAAGGGTTAATGGTAATCCAGGAAGAACACAAGGCTGTATTGATTATCATGGATTCAGATTCTAAAGTGCTGACTCTCCACTATGATACTAATCTATAGTGACACCATGGATAATATTTCCTTTTTCAAAATGGTAACATAAATCTCTAGCATCTAGTTTTAGTATTTGTATCTTATCTTGATAAGTTTATAAAAGAATAATGTGTAGAATCTTAATAAGATATTTGAGTAATTGATTATTAATGAATAAAAGAATCATACGTTCAAGTAGGTTTAGTTTACAAACTATTTATCATCAGGTTTTTTCGCAAGGAATTAATATTCAATGCACTACAATCATCTTTCTAAATTCATAAAACGTTTCCAAAACAAATATAAAGAATGACACTTTAAATTGATGGTGAAAAGAGAAAAAGAAAATTTGTTGTGCTGCAATCACTTTAAATAGTCGAGCAAGGATTTCACTTTCATAACTTCATCTGATTTGCAACCATGCAGCAAGTTACGATTTTTTTATGCTTGATACTCATAAGCTTGTCAGGTAAGTAGTACTAATTTACTTAAAGTGAATCTATTACATTACAAAATGTCTATATTAGCTTTCATGAAAATTACATCTTTCTGGTCACTGATTATTCTTCAGCCATTATTATTGACTTGTTTACTGGATATCATAAATGCATATCTAATGCATAATACCTATCTATGCCATTCAATATTAATTATCATATATATTGAAGCAATTAAGCAACAAAAGAGGTCATCATTTATACTATTTTATAAGAGATTGATCCATTATTAATACATTAATAATCTTATGTATATTAGTAATTATGAATAAAATGCATTTGCTTTGTTAACATAAAATATAACTAATTAAAACTGTTTCATTTTTCTTCAATCTCTTTCTGTTTTGTATTTTTAGGCTGCATGAGTTTATACCTGAGAAGCCCAAGGGCAGCTAATAAACGTAAGTTTTTTTTTTATATAAAAACTCAGTTATTTAAATGTGAAGAAGTATACAATGATTACTTCATTCATTTGAATATAAAAAGAGGATAGATCTCTTGAAGCAATTTCATACAATGTTTTAATCAGAATTTCTTTGTCAAAAAGTCATTACAAATGAGATCTGCTTTCTTTTATCAAAGATAGAAAACATGAACTTGTTCTCATATGACATTTTTCCTTTCTGGTTTTACAATGTTAAAATCATAAAAAAGTTCTCAACTTATGAGCTGTTCATTAAATATGAAATTAATATTGAATTTTGGTTGTCATTTTGCCTGCTTGCTTCTTTTCAAGTAATCTTTTAAATTTATATATATGTAATTATTGAATGACAGGACATATAGCAGACAGGCCAATCAAATCATATGATTTCAATACAGTTAAGTAATAATGCCTAATCTTCAAACTCAAATTTTTCTCTCTTTTAATACTTGCATTCATTGAAAAAGTATCATGTACATATTTGTATTATTTTCAATTCATTCTACTGGCAAAGAAATTGAAATAACAATGGTTACTTATTCAAGCAGCAATAAATATTACTATCCTAAAATTTAGAAGAAATATTCAATTTTATATTTTTTCAATATACAGTGTGCTATCATTCAGTTATATTTGGAAATTTTGATGAACAAATAAATATAAATGCGACAATGTGATTGCTGATATTTTTCAAAATATATGAATGTTCTACATATTTCTGAGAAGGTAAAGAAATACTGATGCCAACTTTAACCCAAGAAGAAACCTGATTAGCACAATTCTCAATACAAAGGTTAAGAATAGCAAGATGTGTTTCAAAGAAAGTTGCAAAATGAATAATGTGATTTTTTTGATTACACGTATTTTTTTGTTAGATCTGTTATAAGATGATTATTTTTAAGGAGAAAAAGTGCTTTGGTTTATATACACTTTCAACATGCAGATGAAATTGATGGATTCATCTTCAATAAAAGAACTTCCTAGCATTGCATGTGACCCCTGCTTCTAAAGTACTTAGGACCAGATATTTTGGTAAGATTTCAATGTAAGTCTATTAGAAAGGATGTTAAAATAACATTTTACAATTTTGTCTGGATTTTGCAGAATTTGGGGCAACTTCTTTGGGTTTGAGAGGTGGAACAGGGAAAATTCAGTTGTACTGAATTTATGAAATCTGACTAGGTTTATTTCAGGTTCAAATTTCACCAATGTCATTCAAAAAGAATAAGTATGCAGAAGAAATCCACTTACCTTCAAAAAGGCATGTACCTGCTTATTCCATTTGCTCCATAATAGGAAGAAAAAGCAGTACATACACATTCCGCCATTTATAACAGAAAACAACTAATGATCATCAAAGATGAAACTTCAGCAGATGAACCAGTTACAGCTACCACACAAATAGTGTACAAACCACATGGAGAATCCCTCAGGTAACATTATTATATGCTTCAGATGAGATGAGCAGAATCAACTGGCAAGAGTCTGCCTCTGCAAAACATATCTTGCATGTTGATGGAATACAGTGTGCAGATTTGGTGGGCACTGGCTGCTCTCCCATACTCATGAGCAGGTGAGTTTGTCATCTTTGGAAATGGGAGGGTAAAATTCTCACAGCAGATGGAAAGACCCCAAGATGTAGAGTTGGCAGAGTTTGGCAGAGTTTGGCAAAGAGTAAATGCTGTGGATCCAATTATAGTCAAAGTATTGGTGGTGGAGGGAATACGATTTATCTCAACCTTCTTCTGGGGATGGATATCATCAAATTGTTGGGTGGAGTCTGCAATAATTGAACAGTTGAATTGAGCTTCACCATGGATGACATACCTGGCACACAAAACTGATAAGACCAATTTCAGCATTGACTTTGAACAGCAGAAGTGCATGTGGACTGCATTGTAACAACCTGAAGGGCAGAATAATCCAAATGTGCTTCAGATTAGTATACCTGCCTTTGAAGGCATATAAATTCAATGGCAGTGGACAAAAGGTGTAGAAGAAGCTGACAAGGTTGGAAAGTGGATTTGCCACTATTTAGACTTACAGCATTGTGAATTTGCGACAGTTTGCTACAATAAGGATTCCAATTGAAAAAAGCAAATATTCTAATGCAAAAAGTTATACTTGCCATAATAACAAAAACAAGGGAGCTTTATACTCAACCATACAGATCAAATACGATCCAAAGACAAAAAAAATAGAAATGGATACAAAGTATGATAGTGATAATGAAAATTATATCCCAATGGAAACAAATGAAAATGAGGAGGATGAAAATGTAAATCTCCAAAACAGTTATAAAAGTTTGAAGAAAGCTCAATTGAAACAAGAGAGCCATGAATATAGAGAGCCATGAGAGAGATCAAGATGTCCAAGAAATAAAAATGTGATAAAATCTATAGAAGGAGAGAGAATAGAGCAAGGAAAAGGATCGGAGTATAGAAGAAGCAAAGGATTGACAAAGGGTCACTTTGATTCAATGAGTTATGATAATATGTATATGTAAGAATTTGATCATTTGCATATGGATGAGAGGCACTCTATATAAACCCGAGTTGCCATGTGAGGGGAGGATCTGGTAAGTAGCAACTGTAATCAACTTGAAATTATTACTGCAATACTACATGTTATAACACTTAACTAGCAATTAGATTCTGCTACATGAGCTATTAATGGATATATTCAGCTAGATTAGTCAAGTTTGACAAAGTTAGAATCAATTATAACCAATAACTTGTTTGACTTACCAGCGTATTATTGCTCTGTGGTAGGTAGTCTAAGGAGGAACTAAATGTATTATCAAATTCTGAATGTCCAAAATGGAATATTTATAAATGATTTGACTGATTATCAATTTTGATCAAGTGATATGAATAAGTAATGAAATTATTACATATCAATTTCATTTTTTCTTTTCAGCAATAGTGTCAAAGTGTACATATATGGGAAGAACACATATCAATAACAAACCTGAGTGTACCTTTGATCGTGACTGTTCATTACTGTGTCCCAAGATGGAACTGGCTTTATATCAAGGTAGAAATATTTATAGTTCCAAATTGTTTTCAATTTTACAAGGTTTAAATTTTAAATAATTATAGTCATAAAAGGTAAGTAATTTGTGAATTCCATGGAATATCAATATATATTTTAGGCATAAAAGTAAGTACTTCAAAGATTTTAAAAAATACTCTATATATACTATCATCCTTTCAGGAAAGGAGTGATTATGATTATCCACAGCTTCCTGTCTTCCATTGCTCTCACCAATATTTGCTCTTTTATGAAACTTCTTTGTGGCATTTATTAACTTAATTCAGAAAAAAAACAAAAACAATATTTACAAATTGAAATCATGGATTAATCCATTTACAGATTTATAGTTTTCATGTCAAAACTTCTCAGTAATTATTAAGGCCAGGATGAAGAACAATACAGGAGGGACAGTGATAAATTCTTGCCAATTACTATAATAAGATATAATATTTGATATAAATGCTATGATAAAAGAAAACATATATATGTAATTACTATAATAAAAGAAAACAACAGTTTAAAAAAAAGTTAATAATCCATTGCAAGATTAGAATGTTATCAGTTATATCACAAGAAAGAGGATTTACATTTAAGCACTTTGATGAACCAAATGATAAAAGCCTGCTTCTATAAATTTATGAAGCTTTGCTTATTTTGGTCACTTTTGCCAAGTTTCAAGTTCAACTACAACAAAACAGCATCTGTTTTTATGCAATCATTTAATGAATATTGTACTTCATTTAGGAAAACTGCAATTGCTTTATAAAAACAGCTTCTAGATTCTTGTCAAGGGGAAAAATTCTTTCAAATTAATGCAAAACATCTACTTCTATAATAAAGTAATATGTCATTGCTAGAAAAGTTAATAATTTTGTTGTTATTGAACAAATAGCCAAAATATATATTTAAAATAATAAATGAGTGCCAGTTATAAACTTAGTTAAACTTTGATCATTTAATTAATTTTCCATGTTTTGAAGACGCTGTTTTTTGGGGGGTTTTTTGATGGTGTGCATTTATTCTCCCATCTTTTAAAAATGTTGCTATTCTCTTTTTTTTTTTTAACTGATAGCTAGAAGAAGACTTGCATGTGAAAACTATGGTAAAAGAAAGATTCGTATAAGACCTGGATGCAAAATAAATAAAAAGTGTCGGGTCGTGTGTCCAAGGAAGAACAGACCCAGACGCAAAGGCAACAACAAAAAAATGTTAAATGGTAAGTTATTTCTTGTATATGTAAGAAACTTTTACTTTAAAATATTCATTAAAACATGTGGAATAAGAATGAATATTAAGAATATAAATTCAGATTCAAAATGCAAAAGATTGAATCATTTATGTCCAAGTCCTCTAGTCAGAGTTTATTCAATATGGGATGCCGATTTTTTTTCTCATGGTTCTACTTCCTCAAAGACCAGGTAATACTTCCTTTTATCAAAGACGGAAGTAACTAGATTATCAACATTGCAGCTCTCCTCTGACATTGAAAACTAAATAATTTATTAATTCCTCACTTTTGAGGTCTCACATGTCATGTTGGAGCAAATGTTCTGCCCAATTTTATTGTGTATATTACAACTTATTGTGTAATATACAAAGATCAAATGAACCAAGTTTTATACTATGTTATGATCAATGTAGATAAAGTGAAAGTTGTGGAAACAAAAGGTGAAACTACTGAGAATATTTCAATGATAATTTTGAGAAAAAAAATAGGACATAATAGATATTCAAAATTGTAGAGTGCAACCATGTGATAATGCTTCAGTGATGGCTGGTTGTCAGAAACGTATCAAGGAAATTAATAAGAAAGCAGAACGTGTATCTTGTACAAATCACTCACTGAATTTGGCAGATGTTCACATAGTTTCAGTTGCTGTGAATTCTGTTACCTTTTTCGGATGTATGGAACATTTGTTTTGCAATTTTTCTTCCTCAACTTATTGCTGGAATGTTCTCATTTCAGTCACTAATCAAAGTGACAAGTGCATAATAGAAAATTGGTACAGTGTGAGGGGAGAAGCTGTAAGTGTTGTAAACAAACATTTCTCTAATATCTAAAATGCCGTAGAAAAAATAACTAGTGAAGAAGAAAATACAGCTACCAGGGCAGATGTTGGGGTTTTTCTTGGTGTATTGCAATCATTTTGCTTTTTGTGTAGTCTTGGCCTGTGTGGACCTGACCTTCTAGAAACATGCAAATTTACCTCCAAATCCAAAGAATTGAATATACAACAATGTGGTGTTAAAACTCAAGGCATAAGAAATATTTCTAATTGAAAACAGAGACAGGCTAGGGAGTAATGAAGAAAAGAAGAAACAAATGTTTGCTGAGGGATTGGAAGATGTGCTTTACCAAATGATGTTGAATTTCTTCACTGGACAAAGTAATCCAAGAAATTTGAGATTTCAACAGATTTCAATGAACTTCCTGAGAAATATTCCTTCCTTACCCTATTGAACCTTTTGGGTGATAAATATGAGCATCACAATTACAATGACATTGATAAAAATGAGTTCCTCTTTAAAAACACTTCATTTTATTGCTGTTACCTTTATTAAAGACAGAATACAGATGTGAAAATAAGGCCCCCTTGAACATTTTCAGTTCCAAATATAGTAATAATGTGGCAGATTTTCCTCACAATTGCTCTTAGTGTTGCGACCTGTCAGTGAAGTTTTATGAAACTAAAACTAATCAAGAATTACTTAAGATCTACCATGAGCACCTTGCGGTTGAGAAACCTTGGCATACTATCTATAGAATGACGATTTATAGATGAAATAGTTTTTATCAATATCATTGAAGAATTTGCCAACAAAAAAGCAAGGAAAGTTACTTTGTTGAAAGTTATAATTTTCATTTTAGAAATAAAGATTGGCTCTAACATTTTCATTTTTGTTTTTAACTGTTACTGATAAATTTTAAGTGTATTTGATGTATCTAAAGCATACTATAATTGTGTATGTGAAAACAATATTATAATTGTACAAACTTGTTTATATATATATATATATATATATATATATATATATATATATATATATAATTATTTATTTTTAAAAATTATAACATAAATATGTTATAAAATCACTACAAAAATAGCCATTTTGTTTCAACTCCTCCAGTGTCTTATCAAGTGATGATGTTGACTGTAAAATCTACTGCTCTACTCTGTATTGAGCACTCTTTTAAGAATAGTAATTATTGGTTATTGAAATTCATTCCGTATACACCAATTATATATATATATATATATATATATATATATATTTGATTGGATTGCTGTGAGTTTGTGACCCTGGGTTTCACACTTTTGCAATCGTCAGGCAAATATATATATATATAACTTTACAAGTGGTCACTGTAAAATATGTACTTTTGTGGGGGCCAGGGGGCAGCAAACTCAAGGGCTGCACTGGGTGGCATACACTATAGCTATGCTACTAGTTAGCATAGAACTTATGGTTACAGGGAGCCAATTCAATTCTAAAATGGTGAGACTTTGCCACCAATCTAACACTGCACTTAAATTCATAAAGTCTAGGTATCATCAAAACAATTAACATGAAAGTATTTAAGAAAAGGCACAGGGAAGCTACATTACAGTAATGGAAAAGTGACTGAAGCCAATATACCATTGCAGATTCTTCCTTAGATTTCATCAAGAATCTCTAAATACTTAGCAGCAGCAACAGATCAGGTGTGGTAGAAATATTCAAGGCATGGATGAATGGTAGATTTATAAATATGTTAGATTCTGGTGAGAAAAATTGTCTACAATGACATATTGAATCAACCTTACTAAAAGCAAAACTAGCAATTGATTTAATATAATCTTTCCACTCAATATCAGTAGAAAATGTTAGTCTGAGAAGGTGCAAGGAGTCATTTTCATGGAGCTTAGCATTATTCATATTGACAGAAGAGAAAATGGGTTCTCTTAGATGAATAAAAGAGAGCAGTTTCATCTTGGAGATGTTAAAATACCTCGTCTAGGTTAAAATGTAGGTCATTTTGGGGTCAAGAAATATCTTTTTTTATTTTCAATTTCATATTTCTATACATCATAGTTGGAGAAGTTGCACAAGACAATCTTATTTTCATCAGACACATTGCTCACAATAAAAAATATGCTTACTGTGTGACACTGATTAGATAATTTTACTAAGATCAGAAATAACTTTGGGTTAATTTTCTAAGAACAGCTACGACAACTTTAACTGAACCAGTATTTAATATTCTTCAGGATAACAACTAGTTAATATTTGAGTGGACTAATCACTCTTTGTGGTAAATTTTGAAGTCACCAGAAAAATAAAAGCTACTGAGATCCTTTATAATTCCTTAATGGTTTGAATTCCTAACTGTCAGGAGGATAACACCAATACCCAGAAAAGTTTAACTCCAGCACCCTTAATGAAGGAACAAATAATAGAGGGAAGAAGATACAGGTGTGATACCCTGAGTGTATATATCTCATCTACCCAGAAATCAAGGCAGCAGAACTTCTCCTTTATTCAAAAGTATCATAATGATCTGAGACCTCAGGTACTGAGACATATATGTGGACTAAAAACCCACTGGGAGAAAAATGAGGAATAATATAAATTGCTAAATAAGAATATTATTAAAGCAAGAAAAGAAGAGTTGATAGTAAGTACATTTATTGATTTTATTGGAAACTATTTTATAATGATGAAAATGATGTGAATTTTTAAGTATAAATTCAGATCAAATAACCACTGCAAAGTATAAGCTATTGAATCAATTTTGAATGTCTACAATTTTGAAATATTAATTTTATCAGAAATAACTATCAATTAAAAAGGGAACCTTCCTTGAATTTGAATATTTTTTTTACTTCTTCCAATATGTAAAAGATTTGTAATAAATATATGACGTATATTTATGTTTTATTTTCTTATTAAAATTGCTGCTACTTTTCCATTTATTTTTCTGCCAACAGTGAAAAGGAAAACTATTAAAACCTGTGACATTAATCTTAAACACACTTTCATGAAACAAAGGTGTAAAGTAGATTCAAGTTGTAAGATAACATGTCCAAGAAGATACAATTATGAAGGTAAGTTATCTACAAATTATATTTCAGAAAAATTTTAAAAAAATGTAAATTTGATTTTAAAGAATAGGAAATTTCAAAAATATAAAATTTGATTCAAAATTTAAGATTCTTAATCATTTATGAATGAATTTACCTACATTTTATTCAATCTTCATTCAGGTTGATCTCAATTTAAAAATATAATGTAGGTGGTTTCAAATAATATTTTAATCTACTTTTGTTACAAATTGAATTTATCTCACATAAATAAATTCAAAGATTAAGAAAAATGTAAATTTAGATAACAAATCTGCATAAATAAGTATGGAGTATCATTCAGAAATTTATTCAAATATATTTTTAAATTATTGAAAAAATTAATTTCAAGCTGTTTTTCATTTCGTCATTAATGGTATCTGCTATGACATTTTTTCTTTGAACATTGCATTGAATAAACCTGATCCATCACTTCTGACAAATTAACAGTTTAATATTTTACTTTTTTTCTTGTATAAATTATAATAATTGTTTCTTAATTTTTCTAATTCTCACATTTCTTTTCTTCTCTCTGTTCTTGTGTTTCTTTAGGACCAATATTTTTCAAAATATAATCCATGTGACCAACATGAAATTTACTGCATAGAGTCATACAATTCAAAGAAAGAACTTAACTGATTAGGGCAATCCCATAACCATTCTTGTCATGTATTACATCAAGTATAAGATTTAAAAAGAGAGAAAAGGAGAAAGTGAGAATGAGACAGATAGAGAATAGAACAGATCGTTATTTGCTCCTTCAGCTATAAGTTATAAAACAATTCATGTTATATATAAAAATAAATAGAAAAGATATAAAAGAGGGAGTATTAGAAATGCTAAGTAAGATTATTATTAAGAAAGGAAGAGAGACATTAAATTTATAAATTTCATGCAAACTGAGATATTTAAGGAATTTACAAGCAAAGTTTCACACAGCTTTCCATGTATTGCCTTTATATATTAACTGTCAATGTATCAAATTATGTGAATTACTTACTTGACAAAATATGGGAAGTTACTACACAAAATTGTAATAAACACATCTTTTTCTATAATATATATATCAGTGTTTATATATATATATATATATATATATATATGTTTTCACAGATGAAATAAATCATGATATCAGGAGATTATCTACAATATTAATCTAATATTTTTATTTCATTAGGAGAATCTCAATGGCTTGACTACTTTTTTCCAAATTATGAAATGTAAGTATGATTCATAAAATATTCAATATATAAAATGCATTGTAATAAAACTCACATTAAAAATATTAGTTCTATTATATGACATTTACTCATTTAAACTTGTTATCATTTAAGACCAAACTGTTGCAAATGGAGGCAGGAAGGCATATTGTACTAATCTTCCAAATTGAGGAAAGCCGCCTTTATGATCATTCATATCACTTTTCCAGCATTAACCTCGGTTAAATAGATATATAAATAATAACTTGATTGAAAAATCGGTCTATTGCTGGTTTGACTAAATTTTATCTATAATATTTCAACTTTTTATCTTATATTTGTTGGATCTTCTGATTACATATTTTACATATCAATTTTAATTAATAGTAATGGTCAGCAACGAATTTAAAAGTTTCTTTAACAATTTCATGATTTCTCATGACTTATTTAATTGCACATTTGTCAAAATAAGAAATATTTGTATTATAAAAGATTTCTTAATGAATGATTCTAATTTCTACTTTAATAGGGAGGAGAGCAGCTATAAAGAATGAAGAGATGATAACTTGATTTGACAAGAGCCAATAATCTCCTGATAATCCTGAACCATGGCAAGCCTGACTCATCATGAAGGCACTGACATTTCTCTATAGAAATTATTTAGTGAAATAAATAAATGTTCATCAAATAATCATTATATTGATCAATTAAGTTTTTGTTATTTATTAATTTTTTGTTATCTAATGAAGTTTAATATTATTACAACAAAACTACATTCAAATGTTAATTGTCTCCATGGAAACCTACGTGCTAATAAAAACTATGCCAATGGAACATACTAATATATAAAAGATACAATAATTAGTTCCAGAACTTTCTAAATATATGGTTGGATTTTTATAACTGGCCTTTTATCAGATTTTAATCTTGTATCACAATAAAGAATAATGAAAATAGGTTAATGATGAATAATGAATAGATTTTCATTATTCTTACTGAATAATGAAAACAATGAAAGCTTATTGATACAATATGCTTAAAGTATATAAACAAAGAGAAGGAATAATATATTTTACTAAATTTATTACTTTTAAAAATACTTTTTCAAGATCATTTGAATTACATTTGTGACTTCTTTCTTTTTCTATGTGCAAAGCTGCTTGTAACATTGAAATTCTTTCTCCACATTTCATTGAACTTTCATGTTTCATGCAAAGTTAAGTTTAGTATCCATAATAAAATGCTTGAACTTTTCAAATTCCCAAAACATTGGATCAAATACTGTTACAGTAATTTCTTTCAATTTTGATTCATTTTCATCCACATCTCCATTTCGTCTTCTTCCTATGAATTCTGCTGAACCAAATTAAGGAGGGCAGGATCAGTTAATTACTCGGAATTTCAATTAAACAGATCATATTTATATTATCTATTTTCTTGAAAACAAGCCTTCTTCTAAAGTTAGTTATTTCTTGAATAACTTCTTTAAGGTTCATTATTTCTTGAATCATTTCTTATTTGGAACTCATTAACACAGTATCGTAAAATACGTTTCCAAATGTTACTTGTTAGTTAAGCCCATGAATCATAAATATATTTAGTCAAATCTTTTTTACTGTGTCCATCAAGTAATGAAGGAAAGTGCAGTTTCTACTGTTACAACTTATAATCTTGAGCAAATTTTTTTCTTAAAATATAAGCCTTGAAAATAGCAACTGCACCTTACCCTATGAACTTTAAATGGTTATGTCACATTTGGAGGCAAAATTATGATTTTCAATTTTTCTTCCAGGTCTCTAAGTACAGGAAGATTACTCAAGTGACTTGTCTAAAATATATAACAAAATCCAGTTAACAACAGATTATAGATTATTTTTGAGATGAGCTGTCAATCTGAGCTTCTCAGACCAATCAAACTTACCATTAAGACAGGAGCAAATGGTTGTGTCATCAGCATCTGAGTTGAGAACTGATAATATTGGTAAAGTTGTTAGTGAAAATTAGGAACAAGGTAGGTCCAAGGATAGAGCTCTAGGGACACCTACATTCATGCAAAAAAAAATGTAAATGTATGGCCATTCAAGACTACTTTCATTTTGCAATTTGATAAGAAAACTGAATCAGATCAGTAACTTCTATTTTCATTTCAGAGAATTAATCATGCTTATGTAAGTGTTTTCAGAAAGAGACAAAATCACTGTTTGCTAAAAAGAATGAGACAATGTATAGCCTCTCGTAAGTTTGGTTCTAGAGATTATTTGTGGCTCTGTCAGAGTGTAGTGAATAAGAGTAAATCCTTAATCCCACCGCTCTTCAGTCAGCTTGAAATATTGTCATCTGCTGCTGATAAAGCAGAATACTTTGCTTGGAAATTCTCTAACTCGGCTCTTCAGGAATATCTTTGATATTGCCTAGAATGAAATGCATACTCATTAATATGACAATAAATCAGTCTTATCTCCAAACAAGATCCCCAAAAAGCTGATGGATTTGACGGTACACTAATTGTCCTAAGGAAATGAACCGGTTCCTGTTCTCGCTAAGCTTTACAACAAATACCTTGATATTTACTGCTTTCTCACTTATTGGAAATCCTCTTCTGTAGTTTCTGTTTTCAAGAACTTTGGTGAACCTTCTGATACCTCAAATTATTATCCTATTAGTCGTTTAATTATTTTTGCCAAAATAGGAGAGGCTCCAGTCAACAATACAGCTTTCATTACTCTCATTGATGCAATAACAGTTATTACTACTTTAGATAAGAATGGCAAAGCTCAAGATGTGACTAGATATCTCAAAGACATTCAATAGGGTTTAGCATGCTGGCCTTTTCCAAAAACTCAAGGGTTATGGTGTCTCTGGACAAATATTTGGCTTAATACAATCATTCTTAACAAATTTTGTAATGGAAGTCATATTGACAGCCATGTTTCTAGACCATTTCAAATGAATGTGGGTGTCCTCCAGCATTCTATCCTTGAACCTATGTTGTTCCTTTATCTTCATCAACAACCCTGATGACATAAATTTAAGATGTATTCTAGACTGACTACTGTTTTACTGTTGAAAAAGCTAAGATGTAACTGTAAGTTATATTCTAATAGTTTCTTTTCTTGAACTTAACTATGAAAATATCTTCCGATTTCTTGCTTCCCTGCCTCCAACAACTTCAAATAACTGAAATGCAATGTCAATCATGACCCCCCCAACACTATTGTCCTGAGACGGACAGACAGACGGAAGGAACGAAGGAAAGTCCATACATGATCGCACACACTGTCTGGCTGGTACATTATTAAGGATTTGGGAACATTTCAATTTTTACATTATGGAAAGATAGAGTAGAAATTTATCCTAATGAACAACATCATGTATTGTCTCAACCAGCCAGACAATGGACTCATGATTAGGCTTTACATTCATTCATACTTTTAGGTCAAACATTTGCAAACAATACCACAATGTAAATAGCCACCTACTCATAGAGAAAATGTTTCAGATGATAAAAAGAAAGTATTTTATTCTATGTCAATTTTATAGGTAGGTTCATCTCCTGCAGAGTAAAAATTACAGAAAACTGATATACTGCCCTTTCTCTTTGCTAAAGCACCTTTTGATATCTTTGCTCCTCATCCACAGCCCCAATAAGGAAATCAGTATATAGTGTGTCATTTATATACCTGTATAGTAGCTAGCTGGATCCATTTGCAAGGTTCGACAAAAAAGCAGAAATAGTAGCCCACATATTGTTGGATTAAATTTCCCCAACTTTTGGGCTCAGTGCAATTGCTGGCAGATAATAGTAGAGAAAACTTAAATAAAATAATTAGAGAAGACACAATAATTTTAATGTCTACTATATACGGTTGAAAGGTTACATTGGCCAATGCACAATATTTTAATGACATTATTCATCCATGAAATATCAGTCTTTCTTTTTAATTCAATATCAGTTTAGATTTGAAAAGTTCAATCTAACAGGCTCACTTCTTAAAAAGCAATATAAAAATTATACAAAAATATGCCTTAATTATATTTTTGTACTTTTTCGAAGATCATAAAAATTACTTTGAAGAATAAAGTATATCTTTTTCAATAACTTTTTTGCATTCAGCTCTTGTCATTTGAAATCAACAAGGGTCTGACCATCACCAACAGATTTTTTTCAATTCTACAGAACTTCATGATAGAAACTGAATGGTACCTACTTTACATCTCTAGGTCAAAGGGTCCAGAGGTATGACATATATATATATATATATATATATATATATATATATATATATATATATATATATGGGTACCTCCACGAAAATGTAAACAAACAGAGATAGCATGATGAAAAAGACGCCGAACTTGACGAAAACAAATTTTTATCGTCTAATGTTCATAAAGAGGAAAGATCAAAGTATTTTGGGGGTATTTTTTTACATTTTTTAATCGTTCGTAGCACGTTCGAAATTTTCGTTAAAAATCTTGTTTTTTTTTTGTCAAAAAAAAAACAAAAAAAAAACAGATAATCAATCATTTTCATTCATTTGATAAAAAAATGAATATCTGACTTTGATATTCTTTTAAAAATCAATTATCATTTTTTCAAAACTGATTTTAATAAAATCAGAAATTATAATGTTTATTTAAAATATTTTGAACCAAGCTTAACTTAGCTTCTGCGCCGAAAAAATGTAATTTGAAAATAAAACAAAGCAGGTCATAACCTTTCACATCTTTGACAAGTGTTGACATTTAGATAACTTACGGGAGGATAATTCTTTCTACGGAAGGAAGGAAGTGAAATTATTTAGATTTAAATGAACAAATTATTTACCTCGTTACTTTTAAGGAAAACTTTTAGTGCTCTAATTTTTCATTTTTTTTTTTTTTTTTTGTACTTAGCTTTCATCTTTACGTTTACGATTCTTTATGGAAAATATAAAGAACTTAAAAAATAAGACTGTTAAGAGTGAGATTAAATTTCATAAGAAAAAGGTATCTAATTAATTTATAGGTACCTTTCTTATGAAATTTTATCAGAAGTGTACATAAAATACTATA